>LNAC01000024.1:344012-454757 GCA_002007465.1 Ailurus styani | reverse complement strand
AAAAAAAAAGATACAGGTTTATTTCTTTTTTACTGTCAAAGAGTAGAACTCTGTAGTTCAAAACTAGGATGAAGAATGTGCTCGAATCATCCTCAGAGCTCCAGGTTCCAGTCATCGGCAACCGTCTCTTATCTCCAGGGACAGCTGTCGCTCTTGTGTGCCAGTTGGCATTATATGCCAGGGAGCAGGACCGAAGGAGAGAATAGACTATGGAAGGACAAAAGATAGAATCCCAGGTGTCTCCTAAGGAAAGTCCCAGGAACCCTTGCAAAATGACATTCACTGAGGGATGCTGCTTAGCTGAATTTCCCACTTGGGACATCAGGATCTTAACTAGAGGAGACGATATTTTTCTACAATAATATTTGAACTTGTTTCTTGCTCAACTTTTTATGAAGACAGCAGACGAGCCTTATGACAGGATGATTATTGCCCAGTGGTGCTCAGTTTACCAAATGAATGGCTGAATGCATTCATACAATGAGAACCATGTAATTTTCTTCACAGTTTAAACATAAACATATACGACAAATTAAAAAGAATGAGCAGAAACATTTTGATGTAAGCTGCTAGCTTCTCCACACTAAGCAGAGAGTGAAAGCGCCTTCACATATAAAATATGCATGTATCTATTCATTCATTCAAATTTTTAAAGAACCTATTATGCATTGGCACTTTTCCAAATGCTGGATATCAAAGAACAACTAAAGAAAGACCAAACTATCACTGCTCTTGTATACTTTACATTGTAGCAGGAGACACAGTAATGCCACAGTATGTTAGATACTTATAAAACTGCTATGTAGAAAAATAATGCAGGAAAGGGGATAATAACGGCTAGGGGAATATTCTTCAATGGATTCTGAATGGAAGATGGATTCCCAGCAAACAAAAATAAGGAAGCCCTAACAGTGCCTGTGAAAAACTAGAACGATTTCTCTTGGATTCAGCAAATGAGAATGGAATGGCAGGAGGACAGGGGGCAAGGCAGGGTGAGGAAGGCATCCCTTTTCTCACCAGTTTGTGTGCAGTTTCACATAAGCTTTTCAATTTTAAGTGCAGGTGTAACGCTGTTGTTTCCAAGGAGTGTCTCAACCTCTTGCCTTCACTGATTTGAAAAAGCATTTGACCTGTGCTTGTAAGCTTGTTTCTACTGGAAAGTGGAACTGAAGTTACAGGGTATCTGAAACCCTAGAAAACAATACTTCGCTAGTTTTGCCACAGACATTTCCCAGGGAACTTGGACTATCTTTCAGATCAAATAAATCAGGAAGAATGATATGTGGAGAAAGAGCTGCCAACATACATTGTTAGTTTTGGGGCTAGTGATACCTACTTTTTAACTTACGGTTAGCTTTATGAAACCAGATAAAGGGAACAGTTCATGTGAGCGTTGTGTTTTCAAGAGGATGGCTACTGACATTTTTGGGATGTAACATGCAGATGTGGACAGCAAGGGGCTTTCTTCTAAACATGCTTTAGAATTTCATTAGGCTGAAATTTTTCATGTTTTTGTAAAATATAAACATACACATTCATCACATTCATATATTTTTAAATAATTATTTAATACATAATAGGTAAGTATATAATATCATACACAGACACACACAGACACACACACACACCCTCATGATGCACCCTGGTTCCTCAGGGACAAACAAGATCATTCATTAAGAAAATTTCTATGGCTGGGCTACCTCGGCAGCTCAGTCAGTTAAGCGTCTGACTTTGGCTCAGGTCATAATCTCAGGGTCCTGGGATCGAGCCCCACATAGGCTCTGTGCTCAGTGGGGAGTTTGCTCTTTTTGTAGAAAAGAGTACAGAGAATGACAAGTTTAAGGAAGAAATTTCAAGGAATATTTGGACTTTATAGATAAAATTTACAGATGAAGAAACTGACATCTATTTATTTGTTAAAACACCACAATTAACCATTCTTAAATCCAAACAGTCTGAAGTTATGTCTGATTTTCTTTTATTATGCCATAACACAGAGACCACTGGACCATTTAGGCTATCCTCATTTACTTTAGGTGACTGGAACTGGACCAATCCCTGTAAACTGAATGAAAATCCATAACATTGTGTTTGAGGACCTCCTTTTAGTCAGGTAGGTATGTGTTTGAAACTGAGCTCTACGTGTTGACTCTGTGTCTTTGAGGAAATATCTTAACCTCATTGAGTCTTATTTCTTCATGTGCCTAATCAGAATACTTATCTCCCAGAGCTGCTTTGCAAATCTTGATTTATGACCATGAGACATATATTTCATGTGCTCTATCTTAATAAATCTTCCAAAGAACTCTGTGATATAAATCTTACTACCCTTATTGTATAGAAGCTATTGGATACTGAGAAGAATCCAAGTGTAGGAATCAGATGGGACTACTTTCAAGCCCCTTCTGCCAACTGCTAGCAATTTCTGAAAATTAGTAGCAATGTATTAATAGAAAAGACACTTACATGAAGCATATATTATAAGGAAATTTCCAAAAAGTACTAATCCATCTTAGCTAGAACTAGGATCAGAGTTTGGAGGCCAGAGAGGTATTTAAAAAAAACCCAAAAATAAAAACCCAAAGTTTTCATCAAAGGTTGAGGGAAACAGAGGAAATGAGGAAGTTAAATTATTTTAAAGGTCCCGTTTCATTCAGGTAGGGGAAGGCAGGCGATAGTACATCATGGAATGGAAACGGTAGGTTTCAAAGGTTGATAATGACAACAATAATACCACTGGTTGACAATAACTATGCCAGAAATGGGAAGGAAAATTACTAGTTGATCTCATTCACGCATACAGATACAGTTTTTTAAAAAAAATCCGAAATTAGCCATGTACAGAAAAAGATATTACTTGATAATTTAGTAGCATCCTAAAAATGTAACTGGTTTAATACTAGGGAAGCTTTCATCCCAAGTTTGTACCTGAGCAGAATAGAGATTACAGAACACCCTGGGAGCATCCCAATAGATGCACCAAACAGTGATAAAATTAGACTCCCATTTATAATTAAAATTGTTCACAAGCTAGTAAAGCTGAGGGATTTCATTCATTTGACAGAAGGTATATGTAAAACCACCCCGCACTGCAGCAGTGATACTACTGTCTATGACAAAGGGGCTGAACTGGACTGTCTTCCCAGCATCAGTAACATCGGTAACAGGTCAGTTTATAGCTGGGAGGAATAAAGAGCACTAGAAAAAGCAAATATGTGGGCAACTCTAAGTGATCACTGACTTTAAAACTCCAATAAAAATCACTTAAAATAAAAATAACTGATAGCAGTAGTACACAAAGCAGGTAGGTGGCAAAGTTAAAGTTTTTGTGAAATCTTCCCACTGAGTGAGAAATAGCAAAAATTCCACTAAACGACTCAATGAGGTTAAGATATTTCCTCAAAAGTCATTTCTTGGAAAAACCACTAAACGAATAGTAAAGAATATATTTCTTAGAAGGCTACAGAGGGCAGATTGAAGAATTTTTTTTGAATAGTTAAAAAATTAAAAAAAGAACAGAAAGGAAAAGAAAGCAGGTATTTAAAATAGATTAAAAATATAAACCCAACTACATTTTAGTTACACTAGCTATAATTACATTAGCTATAATGGAAATGAAATATAATCTGATTAGATACAAATTTTAAAAATACTGTACGCTGCTTATAAGAAACATTAAATACAAGGATGCTGAAAACTTGGAAGTGAAAGAAAGGAAAACATTATTCCATGCAAATACTAATTAAGGAGAGGTCTTATAAAAGCAGTAAGAAAACTGATAAATCCCAGCAAAGAAAAATCAATACTCAAGAAAGAAATAGCTAAAACCAAGTTTGCCAGTATGAGGTATTAAAAAAATGTGACCATTACCATAGATTTTCCCAACATTGAAAAGATACTGAGATATAATGTATAGCTTTATATTCAAAAAAGTTGATAAATTATACTGAATGGAAAATTTGCTTTTAAGAAAAGGTAATATCAACTATGTCAAAAGAAACAGAAACTCCAAATAGCCTATATATATTAAATAATTTGAATCTATAATTAAAATTTATAAATTTCTTGCCTCATTTAAATGTTTACACTGATTTTTCCAAATATACTCTCCCAAACTCTTCCAGGGAATAAAAAGGGAGGGGGGGCATGCTAATTTCTTCTAGGAGAACAGCATAACCTCACTAGCAAAATCTAAGGACAACTCAATAAAATTTTAGAACAATCTAAACAATGATGTGAAATAACTCAGTGACATATCCAAAGGATTAAATATCATAAATAAGTGAGCAAGAAATAGAAAAGAACAGAAAATCACTCAAACTAGATTAAGAAAGGGAATTTAAGTATATGAGCTAATCTCACATTCTTAATGAACAGAGATAAGATATACTGAGATTACTTAGAAATGGAAACTACTGGAAAGCCAGAACCAAGAAAGGCCTTAGCTTTCAGGCTTTCCATGAATTTTTTCTGCCCTTTTTTTTTTTTGTTTCTTTCTACAAGTATCTTTTTAGCAAGTACTTCTAAAAAAAATCATAATATTTCACGTATGCAAAAGAATATATGAATCACATAAGAAAACTGAAATATGATAAATAAATATAAAATATATAAAATGATAATGAATGAACTAAACCCAATGTATGAACTAGAGTATTATCATGTTCCTGTCTCTGCCAAAGAAGTAAACATTGCCCTAAATCTCATGTTAATAATGTCCCTGCTTTTCTCCCTGGCTCCATTGCAATTTCAAACAAAATTGGATCCCTTTGAAAACAGGATGGCAGTTACTCACAAAATTAAAAATAGAATTACCATCTAATCCAGCAATTCTACTTTTGGGTATGTATTCAAAAGAATTGAAAGCAGGGTCTTAAAGAGAGATTTGTACACCCACGTTGATAGCAATGTTATTTGCAGTAGCCAAAAGGTAGAAAGAATCCAAGTGTGCATGGATAAACAAAGTGGTGTGTGTGTGTGTGTGTGTGTGTGTGTGTATGTCATATATTTTATATATGACATATATATATGATAAATTATTATTCAGCCTTAAAAAGGAAGGAGATCCTGACACATGGTACAACATGGATGAACACTGAAGACATGATGCTAAGTGAAGTAAGCCAGTCACAAAAAGATAAATTTTGCATGATTCCACTTGTATAACGTCCCTAGAATAGTCAAATTTATGACAGAAAGCAGAATGGCGGTTGCCAGGGGCTGGGGTCAAGGGGGGGGATGGGGAGGAGAGCTGCTGTTAAATGGATAGCGTTTTGATCGTGCAAGATGAGAAGGATTCTGGACACGATGGTGCTAATGGTTGCACAACCACGTGAATGTACTTAATGCCGCTAAACTGTACACTTAAAATGGTTAAGATGGTAATTTATGTTATGTGTATTTTACCATAATTTTTAAAAATTAAAAAGAAAGGCTTTCCCTAGAGGGCAGGAAATAGGTCTCTTTGGTAAAGAATAAGAAATTAATAGATATTCGATCAGAAGCTAGCAGGTTCTATCATGTGGGGATAATTTTGTATTCCTTTTTAGGGTTGAATTTTGAGGAGCAGCTGGTTCCACCCACAGTTTAGTCAATCAGCTGCCCGCAGGCAGGGTCCACAGTCAGTTCTCAATTTTGGCCTGGGCTTTAACATAGATTTACAGAGTAGGTAACTTATTGATAGTTTGGCTTGCTGAGTTGTGGAGTGTCCAGTAGAGAGTGTTTTCCTTCACAGACTGAGAATGTATTTCCATAATTTCTTGGTTGCCTACTTTTTGCCCAGCAACCCTCTCGCTTGCTCTTTCAAAACTAACTTCTGTTCTTGGTTCTTTGAAACTCTTTCTTTGATCATCTTCAAGATCTGTTTATTGACAAACCTAGTAGCCCTATGTAATTAATAAATGTGGCCCTCATACAAATGGGAATATTATAACATATTTTCCTTAGCATGAGCTTTAGTTTGTTAGCTATTCCATTCTGCGATTTCTGTTCTGTGTAGAGTCCAGCCATCTGATTCATACCCTGGTTTTTCAATTTCTTCGCCATGTAACTCTGCCACATCACTTGCCTTTCTTGTGCTTAATTTTTCCTACCTGTAAAGTTAAAATAGCAATGCTTCCTATTGTTGGGATAATTAACTTTATATAAAATTCTAGAAGAGTGTCTGACACATAGTAAGTGTATGATATAGTAATTACTATTGTCATTTTTTTATCTGTAACATCATACTCCCAGCAATTTTCTTCTATTTATAGCCATTCTTTACTCTGTTTCTTAACATACCCAGTTGTGGGTATCACTCAAGTCAAGAGTTTCTTGACCAAGAATGTGCTTAGTCTCATGGTTTTGTCTCTTGTTTGCTCCTCCATTTGGAGAACTCATTCAATATCATTTTACAACGTCACTTCTAAGAGAAGTTCTTTCCTCTCTCATTCTCACTCTGATTTAACCAGATGCAAAGTGGGAGTATCTGACTGGATACATCCCCCGCCCCCCTTTGGTCTATTGCATATCTCAAGCCTTTGACATTTTCCCATAGAAAGGGAAAAAAAGGACAAGGAACAAACTGTCCTAGGGTTAAAACAGCTCTCTGTTTGGGGGGGGCACCTTTAACTAGGGGGCATGTGTCTTATTGACTAAGAAATATATGTTCTGAGTCTGCCTGCTCTGAATCATGTGGCTTTGAGGTAAAACCCTTTACTCATCTAGATTTACCATCCCTCAGTCTAGTCTGTTCCTTTAAAATGAAGCATTTGCTAGCACCTTCTCTCACTCTGTGTTGCTCCAATGCCCCTTCCTGGTAAACTCTGTCCTAGAGTCATTCACCCCCCATCCTCCACTAGCCTTATCCTCTCACAGTGGCTCTGGTCCTAGGACTTCAAAATGCTGGAAGGATATCTGGACGTGCAAGTTTGTGTTCAATCAGCTCAGAATGTACGCAGACTAGTTCACCTTCCCTACCTTCCTTGCTTCTGAGGAAAGTGCATGATTCCAGACAGCAAGATACAGAAGTGTGGCATCACCTTCCCCTCAGCCTTCTTCACAGTGGTCTCCTTAGTAGCTATCAAAACATCGCACTGCTAATTGTTCTTCTATACCTTCCTCTCAGTTTTAGGGCTGGCACATCCATCTTAGAGGAAGAGTCCTGCAAAGGCCTCTGCTCGAGCCTCCATTCTCACCTTAAAACCTCCCAGCAGCTCAGTTTTCCACCATTCAAAGTCCCTGCCATACTCTCAAGGTCTTCTCCAGGCTGTCTGTTTCCACATATATAACGTTAATTTTCATGAGTGCTCAGCATACTTCTCCCACTTCTGCCTATTCTGTTTTATTTCATATACTCTTTTATGCTGTTTCATAAACTCACACGACTTCTCTATTTCAATTCTCCTTTACTACTAAATGCTCTATTCTCTGCCTCCCTGAATTTGAGCACACTTTCAAATCTCAGTGCAACACTCACTTGTCCATGGGTGATAGACACTTTCCTCTCCCTCAAAGCTTTATTTATCTCTATCCCCTCTGAACCAGCATCTACAACTGGTATAAATAAACAAACAAACAAACACATAAATAAATTCAAATACTGGCACCCGAATACACTCAAAATTTATTTGTTTACCTAAATGAATAGTTAATGTGAAAATGCATCATTCTTTTGGTGTCATGTGTGTCAGTCTTGTTACTCTTTCTACACTCTAAATTTGCAAGGAATGGGTTATGACACTTTCTTCATAACTAGATAGATAAATTCACAATTCAAAAAAATCACAGACTGAATCTAAAATAGAGCCAGTTACAGGTGCCTGTTGGATGGTTTTGTTAATTAACACATGTTGTACACACAATTTTTCGTCAAGGAATATAATGTACATAAGTAAGTCCATATTTTTATCATAAATAAACTTGATATTTAGAAATCCTATCTTTGATTAGATAGTGTTTATCTTTGAGGCTACTGGATGGGAGAGGGCAGACAAAAGCCTTCTGTATCTCCAGTTCTAAATCTTGATCTGAGTAGTTACTATTATAGGTGAATGTGTATGGAAAAATTAGATTTATTTAAAGCATAAATTTGTGGTAGAGAATGTAATACTGTAGAATACTGTAGAAATAATAACAGCTATAAACCATTCCATTATGTAAGTTAGAATTGCCATTTATATGGCTTTTGAAGCACCCTATAATCATTGAGTAAAGATCTAAAATAAAACTACATGTGACTGTGTATGTAGCTTCTAGTGAGAAAACATTTAATAATATAATGGTATGAAACATGGAATGCACTTCTGGTAAAAAGCAAAGGGAAGGTAATAGTATCTTAGATTTATACAATGCTCTAAGGCATAAGCAAGCATGCTGATATTTCTATTTTGGTGCCTATAACCATTCTATGAGCTAGTCAGGACAAAGAGCTTTGTCCTTACCTCAAACAGAACAGTGAAGTCTAGAGAGGATATGTCATTAGCTCAATGCCCTATGTTAATGGTTAATTCACATAATGAATTTATAAATATATCTCTCTAGAATATCCCTTTATGAGATCATAAAAACAATTTCATAACTATTTCTAAATGTGTGTTACCCTATGTAAACTCATGTGAGGAAAATCTAAGCAGAATGGTGTTTAATCTTTTAAATTGTTGTATATCCCCTCTCCCACTTCCCTCCTTCTTCCTCTGGTTACCCAATGCTACCTAAAGTTCTATTCTGGCAGTTAGCCCTGGGTGACCACGATTTCACCAAAATATCTCTCTAATTCTTCAAACAAAAATTTTTTGACTCTCCTGGTCTCTTTCACAATCTGTTTCTTGCATTTGTGTTTGAGGCCGTCTTTGCTTAACCATCTTGGTAAGAAACTCATTATGAAACATTGAAAGTTAGTAACAGTGTATTGTGCTGTGCTTTCCATTAAGGTATCTTGCTCTCCTGAATTTAAAACTGCATGCTGAGGTTTCTGAGTCAGAATGGAAGAGATCTCTATCTCCAGGATATTGACACCATTCCTGAAAAGAGTTTTTTTCCCGAGTCCCTGGCCCCTTTGTTAGATTGAAGACAGAGAAGAACCAGTACAGAGAAATGCTGCATTTCCTTGCACTCCACTCTGTCCCAATAGCACTCCTGAATCACAGGCAAGCCAAAGGAAGGAGCACTCCTGCCCTGAAAGAGATTGAGGGGGGGAGCGGAGGGCTCTAGGACCGGAGGGCAGGGGAGAGAGAAAAGAGTAGATACGTAAACTTTTGCATTCAGTGTTATAATATCACACATCACACAGCTTGTGGAAAATTCCATTGTACACTTGTAGGAGACTAAGAGCGAAAACAGTGTCTTAATATTATTATGAAAGTATTTCTGACTTTGCAAACCCTTGAGAGGGGCTACACCTTGAAAACCACTTGTCCATGATAGGTATTTCACGTGCCACCAACAATTCTCAGTAGCATCATTATATCTTCTTACGACTTTAAGAGCCTTAATCAGAATAACACTTCAGTGCATTTTGGTATTCTGTCAGTGTTCACTTTATAATAGGAAGAGTCCTCATCTAGGCACCCCCTAAAAAAACTCACATCAGTAGATGACACACATAGTCAAGTCTGTTGGGTACATAAATAAAATATCACCGAAATATCTTGAAACCTAACATGTAAAAATTATCTATCATCTATCTATTTATCTAGCCACCTATATCTTATAACTGTAATTGTGTAATTATAACTATTATAAATTATATAATTATAATTATCTACATATTTACATACGGTTGGAATTCCAGTAATAGGAGCTCTTGAGTATGAATGATTACACACCAATTTATTTTTCAACTTATAGCATCAATTAATTTTCATACCTCTTTCTTATAATCACAAACGGGAGCATTTTCGTAACAGAAAGTCCATGAGAGAGAAGGGCAGAGGGATGCTCGGGGGGAAAATCACTTGGACTCTCCTTACTGATAACATAATTCCAAAGGCTGAAACTACTTTTTGCATAATGCTGCAGAGTTGCCAAGATATTTCTTTTTTTTCCCCCCCGCTAAAACACGTTCACTGTTATTTCAGACTATGATCTGTGAGTGCCAAGTGTCTGCATTCCTCAGTTGCACACCAACAAATGTCTGTTTTTAACGGATGTTTTACCCAGCAGGGGCCATTATAGCCCTCAGCTCCAGATTGCAGACCAAATCCACAGAGCATATGGCATTTGGGAAAATGAATGTGAACTGTTCTTCATTCTTTCTCTATGGGAAGCTTATTTCCTTCCCCTCTGGATATTTTATTTTGACATGGAGATTTCAGAAACTTAGAATTGCATTTTAGTTAAAAAGTCATTCTTTGTCAAAATAAATCGATGAAATCATTTAGAAAAATAATTGTACTGCTGTTTTACCGGAATAGTCTTAGTGGGTTGACTGAGAAGTTGGTAATGTATATACACCCAAACAACAGAAAAGAGGAATGTAGAAAAATGTAGTCAGACCCTGAGCCTAGCCATGGTAATATACCTTATGGGCCAATCCTTAATAAGTTGGCTCCTGCATTATCAGTCAGCCCAACTTAGAATTAACCAGAATTTCTTTTTATGTTTATAATCTAGAAAATCTTATACTTGTGCAATCCATTTTGCTTAGAACTTAAATGATAAGATCTACATCGCTTGAGGAAAACACATATCACTTTCTTTCATATTATGGACAGAAGTCTTTGCTCATATTTTTGAGAAAAAGAGAAAACTTAATTCCTAACTGGCATAAAAATAGGGTTCTACTTTTCTAAGTCCATGCTGCTATTAAGAGAGTGTCTTTTCTTTCTTCTTTTTTGAAAAGTTGTTTTATTGTGGTAAAAGCACTTAACAAGAGATCTACCCTCTTTAAAAATTAAGTCTGCAATACCGTACCATATTTTTGACTGTAGGTACAATGCAATACAAATCTCTAGAACTTATTCATCTTGTTTAACTGAAGCTTTATGCCTATTGATTAGTAACTGCTCATTTCCTCTTCTCCAGCCCTGGTAACCATCATTCCATTCTCTGATTCTATGGATTTGACTAGTTTAGATGCCTAATAAAAGTGGAGTCATGTAGCATTTGTCTTTGTGTGACTAGCAAATCATGGAGCATATCTTCAAAGTTCATTCACGTTGTTGTGTAATGTAGCATTTTCTCCTTTTTCAAGGCCAAATACTATTCCACTGCAATGTACATGCCACGTTTTCTTTATTTATTCATCTGTGAATGGACACTCGAGTTATTCCATTTCTTGGCTATTGTGAATAGTCTTGCAATGAGCATAGAAGGGGTAATATCTCTAGAGATCCTGATTTTAATTATTTTAGATAAATGCCCAGAAATGGGATTGTTAGATCATACGGCAGTTGTAACTTTTTCAGGAATCTCTATATTATTTTCTATAGCAGCTGTACCATATTATATTCCAACAAATGGAGTGCAAAGGTTCCAATTTCTCCATATCCTCACCAATACTTACTGTCCTTTTTTTATTAATAGCTATTCTAATAGCTGTGAGGTGATATCTCATTGTGGTTTTGATTAATATTTCCATGATTATTAGTGATGTCAATATTTTCCCATATACCTGATGGATGTTTGCATGTCTTCTTTGTGGAGAAATATCTATTCTAGTCCTTAGCCCACTTTTAAATCAGGTTATTCTTTTTTTTTCTCTTGATATCAAGTGGTACAAATGTCTTACGTATTTTGGAGGTTGAATCCTTATCAGACAAAATATTTTCTTCCATTCTGTAGTTTGTCTTTTCACGGTTGGTTGCTTCCTTTGAAGTGCCAGAACTTTTCAGTTTGATATAATCCCACTTGTGTATTTTCTTTTGTTTTCTGTACTTTGGGTATCATATCCATGCCATCCAATGCAACCCAATACCATGAAGATTCTCCCATATGCTATTTTCTTTTAGGGGTTTTATTGTTCCAGGTTTTATATTTAAGTCTGTCATCTATTTTGAGTTGATTTTTTTTTAAAGATTTTATTTATTTATTTCACAGAGGGAGAGAGATCACAAGGAGGCAGAGAGGCAGGCAGAGAGAGAGAGGGGGAAGCAGGCTCCCCGCTGAGCAGAGAGCCCGATGCGGGCCTCGATCCCAGGACCCTGAGATCATGACCTGAGCTGAAAGCAGAGGCTTTAACCCACTGAGCCACCCAGGCGCCCTGAGTTGATTTTTTAATATGGAGTAAGATGAGGATCCAATTTCGTTCTTTGTTTATTCTTTATTATTACTATTATTTTTCGAATGTCATTCCTTATATGTGGATATGCAAATTTCCCAGCACCATTTGTTGAAGACTGTCTTTTTGCATTGTTCTGAAAGATTTTCCTCTAAGATCGGGAACAAAGTAAGGATGCCTACTCTCACCACCTGTATTCAACATCATACTGGAAGTACTAGCCAGAGCAGCTAGGAAAGAAAAAAAATAAAAATAAAAAGTATCCAAACCGAAAAGGAAGAAGTAAAATTGTCACTGATTTGCAGATGACATGATCTTATATATAAAAAACTTAAGATTAAGACAAACAAACAAAACCACTAGAATAAACAAATTCAGTAAAGTTGTAGGGTACAAGTAAACATACAAACAGTTATGTTTACATACACAATGAACTATAAAAGAAATCCCAATTTTAATGAGTTGTCTTACTCTTTCACTTCCCTTTTTATCTGGGAGCAAATAAGAATATGAAGTAGTAACTGAGGACACATTCAAGGAGTGGTCATCTTTTCTCCAACAGATTTTTATTGAGTACTTGTTATGGGGCAGGCTTTGGTTTAGAGGTTGACAATATTTAAGCAAACAAGATAGAAAAATTATTTGTCTTCATTAAACTGACTTTCTGCTGAGGAAAATGTAGGAAATACACTTTTACTGGTAGGAAATAAGTTCAGTGCTTTTGACTCCTGAAATCACCTATCAGGATCAACAAAATAGAAGACGCTAGTGCAAGATGAAAATAATGAAGTGATCCTTATTTTAAAGTTTGCTCAGGAGCAGTATTGGTATTCTGGTGCTGTTTAGGTTATCTTGCTCAGTGAAAACCGTCCTGATGTCTCTGTTGGATGATTACTTTGAGACACCTCCCTTCTCAATTCAGTGCCTTTTACCATTGTCAATCTCCGTCACATCACTCAAATCCAAGCTTATGTTAATTCCTATTCATTCTGACCCCAGAAACACTTCTATTTCTTGGCTTAACCACTTCTAAATATCTCTTCATTAGCTCTTCTCTCCATCCTAGTACAACCACACTCAAATATTACTGGGTTAATGCAATCCTTCTTATAGTTTTATACTTCTACCTGCTTCTCTCCCCATTGATTTTCTTCTCTACAACCCATCTAGAATGGATTTTTTTTCCCTGAAACACAACTCCAGTCAAGTGTTTCTCATATTTAAAATCTTTAATGATTCTACCATCACTCTTGGATAAAGGGGAAGGAATCTTTGTAATATAAATTCAATGTGAATTGTTATGAACATAATTCTCACTTTTGCTCATGCTCCTCTGCCTTATCATGCTTCAGTCACTGTGGCCTTCTATCAATTTCATAGCTCTATGTTGACCACTTATACTGCAGAGCTTTTGCACATGTTCTCTCTGGGCAGATTATACTTCCCTGTACCAATTAACTTCTAATCATCTTTAAATCTCAGAGTTTTATTTTCTCAGAAAATGCTTCTTTTACTATTCTAACACCTTTGGAAATATAATTAATTAGCAATAACATATTTTTAGTGTTATTTGAATTATGTTGGTTTTTCTAGAAAGACTATGATCTCCTTGAAAGAAGGAAGAAAGTCAGGTTTTGCCCATTTCTGTTTCTAGCACAGAGCCTATTGCTGAAATAAGTAATAAATTTAAAAAAATATGTCTTGACAATTCTCATACTTTTATGTATTTTATGATCTCATGTTATGTACATTAATGCAGGTAGGCTGCATATTCACAGAGCTCCAGGGTGACTAGTCAGAAGAATCATGGCAAGTGGTATATACAACCATCAAATAAAATAATGCCTATGTATGTGATCTATAAATTAAAAAATCTATTCAAATATTATTTATAATTTTGATTACTATAACTACTTATGGATGCTTAAGTGAGGATAGGCCAAGGAATACAAAACGTTATTACTTCTTTTGGAGCTTTTTAATCAGTGGTTTAGAGGACACCAGAGCTGCTGCTACCCTCGAAGCCTCAGTTCTACCATAGAACAGTTCATCTGTGGATGACTGAGAGTATAGTATCTACAAGATGTTCTGAGATGGTCTCAAGAATAGGTTCTCCATATGTCCCCCATTCAGACTACATTGGATCTATAAGTCAATTTGGAGAGTATTTTCATCTTAATAACATCCCATTTATTTGTTTTACTTAATGTCCCTTTGCAATTATTTTGTAGTTTTCCACTTCAACTCAACTTCTGGTTATCTTTTACTAAAATTTATTTCAAAGTATTTTTGATGCTATTATGAATCTTTATTTTGCTAGTTGCTCTTAGTATAAAAATACATAAACAGTTTTATATATTGATATTACATTATGAAATGTTGCTAATTTATTAGTTCTAATAGCTTTTTTGGAATCTCTTAGTATTTTCTACATATATGATCATTCAACTGTAAATAAGAATTTTACTTATTCCTTTCCAATTTGTATGCCTTTTATGACTTTTCTTGCCTTATTGTTGCAACCTTCACTATCATGTTTCATAAAAGTTGTGAGGAAGGTTACTCTTGATTATTCCTGATTTAGGTACTAGACACAGACCTTTTCAGAATTGAATATAATGTTAGCTGTAGGATTTTTGTAGATATTCTTAATTAGGCTGTGGAAGTTTACATCTATTCCTTCATTTAATAAGAGTTTTGGTTTTATTTTTATCATAAAAGAGTAATTATTCCAAATGTTATTCTACGTCAATTGAGATTATCTTAGATTTTTCTCCTTTATTCTATTAATATAGTCATCTTATTTTTGGATGTTAAACCATCCTTGTATTCCTGGGAAAAATTCCATTTGGTCATGATATATCTTTTTATAGATCACTGAATTTAACTGACTAATGATATGGTAAGGATTTTTTCACCTAATTTCATGTAGGATAGCAATATAACTGCTTTTATTTAATTTTTACTTGGCATATTTTCTATTCATTTACCTTCAACTAACATGCATTTATGAACAGCATGTGAATTTTTTAAATTTTCAATTCTGATATCTCTTCCTTCTAATTGGTGAGTTTGTCCATTAATATTTAATGTAATTATTAATATCTATATTTTTTCTACACATCCTCTCTTATTTTTGCTTTTTTATTATTTGATTTTTACTTTTTTTAGAATTCCATTTTATTTTTTGTTGATTTTTTAGCTATTGTTTTTTCCCTTTTTAAAAACAATGGTTCCCTTAGTAATTGCAATATCCATCCATCCTTAACATTGCATAGTTCACTTATTATTAATAATGTATCATTTCATGTAAAGCATACCATGAACGCTGACATTTTCCTAACTGTAATATTACAAAGCCATAAAAGTTATATTCAAGGAAGCCATTTGCTATGGTGTTTATGCCTTTAATCAACTTATTCTGAAAGGAAACAATGAATTTTCTGAATAAAGTGGTACTCATTCTTTAATAACAAAAGTGTAGTACCAGATAAATTTAAAAATCGATTTCAGAGTAACACTTTAGCAGGACCTAACAAAGGTTCTCATTTCTGTTGCATGTTGTAGGCAATTGAATGCTATATTTCATAATGAACTAATGGCATTTGTCAGATAAAATGATAATATTGTACACTTATATAGCATCTTTCTTCTAATGAGCTCAATAATGATTCAGTGGTTTATTTTTTCTTGCAACAATTTGGAAGCATTTACATGGGTAATATCTTCATGCAAATTTATTCATCCTGATGAGAAACTAGATAGTATCAAAGGTAAGATGAAAAGCTTGTTTTGAAATTAGAGTAACAGATAACACTAACCAAGCTGGAAGCAATTGTTAAAGTTAATCAGGATACTTGCTGTACCATCTATAACAACATATCAACAAAATAGGTAAAGTATAAAAATATGCCCTAGAGAAATAGTATAGGTGATTTTGTCAGCAACACATAAAGTCAGAGAATAAAATATTTCATATAAAATACTGTAGTATGTAATTACCTATATGGATTATTTTAATGTATTATCTTTTACATAATTCACTATTGAATCCTTACTAGAAATCTCCTCCCTACATATGATAATGAATAATGCAATTCCTTAAATATGAGTACTAAAGTTGTCTAGATACAGATTTAGCAAGTAGACTAAAGAAGATGTTAATAAAATAACAATGATGTGATTTCAAATACTGGGCATTTCCATGGGATCTTTGTAAATCCTTTCTAATATTTCATTACTTTTCTAGTAACAGATCCTTGTGAGAAAATACAAAGAAAAAATCATTTCTATTTATGGATGGTTCTTAATTATTCTCAAAAAGAATATACTAAACATTTTGGCTATCAACTTCTGTGATCCTATGTGTTTCACTTAAACAATACTTGACTATGTTTTCTGATTTATGGATAGCAACAATTGCAGTGCCCTTACCTGTCTCAGAGCAATACTGAACCAAATATCAAAATGATAAGAACATTTTGAATGTAAAAATAAGAAACATATAATCTAGATATTACCAGGAATATCAGTGAGATATTCTTAATTATTTACCAGTGACAGCTAATAGAACATGCTTCTCTTTGGATGAATGTAGCTTAATCCCATGAGAATGTGACCCCAGTTTCTTAATGTCACTGGTAATATATGGAAATCATACTTTGGGTACAAAGAAAAGAAGAAAAAGAGATAGAAAGTGTGGTTTAAAATCTATGACATAGTGACCCTAAAAAATTTTCCAAACTTCTCATTTTTAAAATTTATTAATATCCACTTATTGAAAATCTACTATGTCTAGCCTGCTTGTAAGGTTTTAAGCATTCAATAGTTAACTTGGGTGGACTTTATGTAAAAATTAGTGGGTTAAAGTCACCACATAGAAATCTAGTTAAAAATATAAGACAAGCCACATAGAAAATACATAACATCTCTAATCAAACATGAAATGATAAAAACTTCAAAACACAACAAAATGTGGGATATGGGCCCAACAGTGTTAATTTGTCCAGTTTGAAGAGGACAATCAGATATAATTCTAACAGCAGAGAACAGATGTCTCCTGAAAGACCTTACCAATTATCCTTTGCTTTAATCAATAGAGTCTAAAGACATCTATAGGAATTTAGCAAAGTCAGGAATATCCCTATAGTAATTACTGTACTCTAACAAATACAATGGGGAATTAGGCTCGAGGATAAACTGCACAAATCTGGCATCTTTGTTTTCTCTAATCCAGAGTTCTAAGCAGGAGAAATGATATCAAGAGGAGGAAAGTTAGAAGAAAGAAGGAAAGCAAATGTTGATACCCCAGCTAAGCAGAGATAAATAAACATCACATCATCATCAAGCAGCCTATGAAACCAAGGCATCAGACTAAACCACAGTGGCCTTATGAAAAACGTAGAAATGCAGAGGCGGCGGGAATGATACAATGAGAAAGTGATATTTTAATTGAAACAGTGGCAAGCCCCAATGTGTCATGTCCCTCTCGTAGCCTTGTATTCTTGAACCATTCCTGGCTGTCTGGACTTGGAAGCATGGATACTATTTGAAGAACAGCAATGTACATAAGAAAACTAACATGAATGCTATGCATTCATTACTATATAGTTGTGTGAAGAGGACTATGTAGAAGCAGCAGCAGGAAAAGGAGAAAGAGAAGAAAGAAAGAAGAGGAGGAGGAGGAGGAGGACAAAGAGGTGGCAACATGAAAGGTCAATGGCAGTTAGAGTCACTTAGAAAAGGATTATTTCAAATATTTATCTTAAATAAAAGAAGATCATGCAGCTTCTAACATACTATCATCATAAGCACCACCACCACCACCACCACCACCACCACCACCACCACCACCACCACCACTAACCAAAGCACAGAATATGAGAATTGAACTGGAACAGCTCAGGAAAGAAAAGGGGGGGGGCATTATAACATTCCTATTTGTATATGTAACCTTATCTTATATCATTTTGAGGATGTGTTATTCATATATAGGAATATTTCTATAGTCATATTCCCCACAGCACCTGATTGGGGTGAGTTTTGTCCCAACCTGGACATTCTCAAATATCCTGTTATTACTACGATCCTTTTGAACAACAGTGCGGTTTGAGGAAGTATTTTTCAAAGTCAGAACTAATGAACTAGTAGTGGTGCTAATGGCTTGTTAACAAAGCATGAAAAATTCTTGAATAAGCCATAGTCACTGAACTAGCTCACTGCTGAGGCAAGGAGATAATTGTTTCCAATGATCCACACATAAATAAATAAGCTTTGACTTCATGTTTGTATCAGAAAGTTTCAATCTTCAGGTGCATTAGTGTTGTTTTTTTAATCCCTGGAGATTCTAGGCAATTATTTAGACCATCTAATAAAAGAATGGCAAACAGGATTTAAGTTGGCCTATAGTTCTCAGGAATCAGTATTAAGGAAAATTAACATTTTCAACTCCCCCAATTTCCATTTTCTCACCCAATTTCAGGTCTTGTTCCCACTCTGCTTTAAAAAAATTTTTTTTTAATTTTATTTTTATTCTTTGCCCAAGGGGTACAGGTCTGTGAATCATCAGGCTTACATCTTTCACAGCATTCACCAAAGCACAAACCCTCCCCAATGTCCATAACCCATCCACCCTATCCCTACCCTCCCACCCCCGAGTAACCCTCAGTTTGTTTTGTGAGATTAGGAGTCTCTTATGGTTTGTCATGCTCTCTCTTTCTCTGTCTCTCTCAAATAAATAAATAAAATCTTTAAAAAAAAATTTTTTAAGGGGAAGGAGACAAACCTTAAAAATTTTTTAAAAGATTTTATTTATTTATTTGAGAGAGACAGAGAAAGAGAGAGCATGAGCAGGTGGAGGGGCAGAGAGAGGGAGACAAGCAGACTCCCCTCAGGGTGGAGAGCCTGATGTGGAGCTTGATCCCAGGACACTGAAATCATGACCTGAGCCTAAGGCAGATGCTTAACCAACTGATCCACCCAGGTGCCCCTCCCATTCAGTTTCTTTCAGGAAAATTGGAAGACAGAAGAGAAGTCCAGGAGTAGATGGTGCAAGAAAATCAAGATAGATATGAATCCAGTACCTAAATGAGGGAAGAGAATATGGCTTAGAAGATGAGAAAAGATTACATGAACTGTAAAAATGTAGCAAAGGATACTAAATATGGTCAAAGACATGGAGAAAGAGTCCAGCTGAAGATGGCCAAAGAGAACAATGGGACAAAGAGACATTGTGACTGTATTTGGAGATAGGGCCTTTATGCCTTTAGGTATATGTATACATACATAAATAAAATAGGTATTCATTAAATGTGGAATTAGAGTCACTTGAAAAGGATTAAACAGTAAACAGTAAAAAAAGAGGAGGGCGCCTGGGTGGCTCAGTGGGTTAAAGCCTCTGCTCTCGGCTCAGGTCATGATCTCAGGGTCCTGGGATCGAGGCCCACATCGGGCTCCCTGCTCAGCGGGGAGCCTGCTTCCTCCTCTCTCTCTGCCTGCCTCTCTGACTCCTGTGATCTCTCTCCCTCTGTGAAATAAATAAATAAAATCTTAAAAAAAAAAGAGAGGAAATAATTGTACGTATCATATACTGACTAAATGGAATGCTGTAGCAACTGTTGTATTGAATGATTTATATTTTAGTACAGTCATATGATACAATGGTATTTTTGTAAAGGTTATTAGTTGTAATTATTTTAAAGATAAAATAATTAGAAATAAGAGCGGTTTAGTAGAATCCAAGGTCATTCAGCATGTAAACAAGGGGGAGAGGCTACTATCCCAAGTATTCTGACTCACAGTGACATTTAAATTAACAAAGGAAGGTCCTGGGATGAGAAGGTTCATGGGGGTTTTCTCTTTGCTCAAATGTAGATCTGATAAGAAATTTTCATTTCACATTGAGTACATTTGTCTAGGAATTTGGCTTTTTGTTTGTTTTTCTCTAAGTTGGTTACTTGAATTTAAGTGATAGAAGTATTTCAAAAGGAGATATTCCTGTGAGGATTGTTATTTGCTTCAATAATATTAATTCAACAGATATTTATCGATTATGTCAGATACTTCTTTTTTTACTTTAACTATTAAAAATAGAATGCTAAGCATAAGGGAATGTGAGGCCAGACAGTACTGGCAAGTGAGGCAGGCACCATACATGGGTAAAAGTAAGTTTTTCTTAAGAACAAAGGGAAGTCACTGCACACCTTAAAGCAGGAGGTGATATAATAAAATTTACTTTGGATATATCACCTTGTTAATAGTGTAGCAATATAAAATGGACAAGGACATAGAAGGTTAAAACTCTTCACAGTATGGGTGAGGTACATGAGGAGTTTTCAAATCTGGTAGAAAGTATGTGTACATGAAGTCATCTTTATGTTTGTTGTAATGGAACAGGAATTTTCAGGACTGAAAAACATGGTTGTAGAGATTCATTTATTTAACATTCACCATAGTTTCTACTATATCTTTGGCATTCTGTATGGGATAGTGGGGATCTTAGAATAAAATAAAATAAATATGTAAAACAAAAATTTAAAAAACCACCTCCTTTATCTAAAAATACCCAAAGTCAAATTGGGGAGGTAGGTGTGAAATTACAGTAGAATCTTGCTACTTGGGAGAAGGGGTATATCTCAAAAAATTTGCAAACTGAATTGTAGAATCTCATTTCTTTAACAATCTTTTTTTTTTTTAAAGATAGTTCCTATGACTCAAACAATCTATAAAGGAGGCATAATGCAATGCTATGAAGCCTCAGGAAATTTCTTTAGATTTTCTTTCTAAACTAGCCTTTTCTGTTTGCAGATTCCCATTTTCTTCCTTTCCTGAATTCCTCTGATTAACTTTTCTTCCCTGCCATTTCATGATTCTTGTGACTATCTTTGCACCTGAACCCACTCTTCATTCTTTTTCTTTTTTCGTCTGCAGCCCGTGAGAGACCTGCCGTATATCTGGACCCACTTTCAGTTTTGGAAGTCCCAATTTAGATAAAGCTCCAAGACACCAGATTGATAGTATGGAAATCTGCAGACTTAAGGAAATACAACTTAATTTTTCATTGATGTTTTAAGGTTTTTAAGGTATCAAGAAAAAAAGCAATTATTAGAAGGGAGAGGTATCCCATCATTAAAATCAAAAGTTCCCAGGAAACATTCTATGATATGAATTACATGTGTTCATTTTGTGTGTATGTATACATGTATATTTTATACATTAAATTATAATATCACATACACACATTTATAAGAAATAATAAAGAGAAAATTCTCTATTTTATAAAATCCCTAGTCCTCATTAATGCAAATAAGATCTCCAATAAAATAAATGTTTCAATGGGAGATAAGATTTTGTGCATTATATAAATGAGGCTTCAGGAAGGATTTTAACACTCTTTTAGGTTTAATTCTTCATGTTTGTCCTTTCAGAGAACTATGTAATGGGTTCCTATTTACTGCCAAATGCTTTAGTTTTTATGACTTTCTAAAACAGAAGGGGAATTTTATATGTTCATTTTTTTAAGGAAAAGCTTATTTTGGCATTATATTCTCTAAATTTTGAGAACTATTAAGGTATTCACAATGATAAGGTAAGAATACATGTAAGTGTCCCTGTTTATACTTTAAGTCAGAAACAAAACTTAAAAAGTAGTAAAAGATATCCAGACAATCTTGGGTGACAGCACAGGGTAGTGGGAAAAAAACTAAATTGGAAGGAAAGAAATTTAACTTCTACTCCTGGCTGAGCTTCTTGGTGGGGACAAAGAGAAATTGTTTCCTCTCAAGAAACTTGCTTCCTACCTATATAATGAAGGATTTCAATTGATTCAGCCCTAAAATCCACTCAATTAGGAAATCAATTGATAGATCCATGTAATTAATTATCAATTATCTCCCTATCATCTACTACTGCCCTCAAGATTAACTACATTCAAAATCCATTCAGAATTATTTTAAAGATATTTGTCTTTGGGAACTATGAGGACGAAGAATGTGGACTTCAGTTAGAAGTTAAGTAAAAGTCTTGGGCACCTTAGTGGCTCAGTCAGTTAAGCATCTGACTCTTGATTTAGTCTCAGGTCATGACCTCAGGGTTGTGAGATTGAGCCCCATGTCACGGTCCAAGCTGGGCATAGACCCTACTTAAGACTCTCTCCCTTTCTTTCCCTTTCCTCCATGCACATACTCTCAATCTCTCTCTCTCTCTCTCTCTCTCTCTCTCTCTCTCTCTCTCTCAAAAAAATATATTGAGTAAAAGTCTCAAATCTGGGACACTAGGGGCTATCATTGAGCCCTGTGTCAGGCTCAGTGTGCCTCTCACTCTGCCTCTCCCCCAGCTCATGCTCTCTCTTTTGCTCTCCCTCTCTCTCAGATAAATAAAACTTTTTAAAAAGTCTCAAATCTACCAGTTATCAGGCCCCGCTAAAAGTCAAGATCAATAGGATCAATGCTATATAGCCGTAAGACATTTTTTAAGGTTGTTTATCTTGGAAACAGGATTTTTTTCAGTTCCAAAATATGAAGAATTTGGAAGCCATCACTCCTGTCATTACAAGAAAAGAGCTAAACAAACTAAAACTACTTTTATTAGGTTCATCCGAGAACTGAGGTCACAAGACTCTGCTGCTTGATTATCTGGAGAAAGGTAAATACAAAGAGCTATACTTGAGATCAGCTTAACTAGTGGAGAAATTCCTAGAGCCATTAACTAGTAAGAACACATAAATAGTGATTTTGATGAACTGCTGGAAGATGAGTATGGATTTGTTTCAACCTGAGAAGCTCCTGGGGTTCCTGGCTTTGGTGAGGGGGAAGACTACACTTTTGGCAGTTTTACCTCCACAGAGATCACTCCACCTATGTTCACGGTAAAAGTCCTAGAAAAGTCCCTGCTGATTTTGGGAGGGGAGGGGAGGGTGGCAGGGCCAGGGCCGGGGAAGTAACCATTTTGAAATACAACTATGGTATTCTTGAACATAGAGCCTACACTCTCCATGGGAAGTGACTTTACTGAGCCTTATCTTCTTGAAGAAAGGGCAATTATCTACCTGAAGGAAAAGCAAGTTCAGTCCACTCTAGCCTTCCTGTTTT
The DNA here is from genome assembly GCA_002007465.1 of Ailurus styani. Taxonomy (NCBI): domain Eukaryota; kingdom Metazoa; phylum Chordata; class Mammalia; order Carnivora; family Ailuridae; genus Ailurus; species Ailurus styani. The sequence goes on along the minus strand of LNAC01000024.1, from coordinate 431,471 downwards.
CATATAAAGGAGAAAAATAAAGCTAAGAAACACTTCTGAAGGCCACAGCTCAGGGACCTAGGCCCAATACATGACTGAGATTTAATCATTAAATCATAAGGTACTATCTGTCCCTACTCTAATACCACATTAACAGGACTCCAGTATAATGACGGATTACAACTAAAAGAGCTGATAGACCTGGATTCTATTAAAAGGGTTTTCTTAAGGAAAGCAAAGGTAACAGGGACTAAACACCCCCCCAAACCAAAACCAAAGCAAAACCAAAACAACAAAAACAAAAACAAAAAACCCATAAACAAAATGGCAGTAAAGGAAACTGAAGCCTCTGGTCCCTAGAGCTGAAGCAACCATCAAACAGAGACCAGCTGCTAGCCAGATGAACATAAAATTATACGCTGAGGATCTTTTAACTCAGTTCCTATTACCCTATATATCAGGTCCACTTTCAACAAATAATCAGAAGGTATACTGTAAAAGCAAGAAAAAACACAGACTGCAGAGAGAAAGCAAGCATCAGAACCCCAGATTCAAATAGGATATAGATTTGTAATGATCAGATAGAAAATTAAAAATAACTATGATTACTGTGTGAATGACTGTAATGGATAAAGTAGACAACATGCAAGAATAGATGGGTGATGTAAGCAAAGATGTAACTGGAAATTCAAAAAATAAAAAGTTAATGCTAGAACTCAATATCACTGTAACAGAAATGAGGAATACCTTTGATGGTCTCACCAGAAGACTGGACATAGTTGAGGGATCAGTGAACTTGAAGATATACCCGTGGAAACTTACACAATTAAATTGCAAAGAGGATAAAGAATGAAAAAATATAGATCAGAATGTTCAATATAACTGTGGGGCAACTACAAACAGTGTAATTAGAATATAAGAAGAAAGATAGGAAAAAGCACAAAAAATTCTTGTCAGTTGTAACAGCTAAGTATTTTCCAAAGTTAATGACAAATAGCAAACACACATACAGGTGCTTAGAGAATACAAAGCAGGATAATTCTTTAAGATTTATTTATCTATTAGAGAGAGAGAGCACATGCACATGGGGGAGGAGCAGGGGGAGAAGGGGAGAGAAACCCAAGCAGATTCCACACTGAGTGCGGAGCTCTACGCAGGGATCAATCTCACAACCATGAGATCAGACCTGAGCCAAAACCCAGAGTTAGATACTTAACCAAATGTGCCATCCAGGTCCCCCAACAGGATAAATTTTTAAAAATCTACATCCAAGCATATCATATTTAAATGGCAGAAACTCAAAAACAAAGAGAAAATATGCAAAGTAATCATGGCAGGAGGTAGAAAACTTAACCTATAGAAGAAAAAGAGTAAGAATTACATCAGAGTTCCCTTAGAAAGCATACAAGCAAGAAGGGAGTGGGATGAAATATTTAAAATGTTGAAATTAAAAACAAGACACCAGCATATATTATAAAATTATTCTTTAAAAGTGAAGGTGAAATAATTTCTTAAATAAACAAGAGCTAAGGATATTTGTCACTATTAGACCTGCCCTAGAAGAAATGTCACAAGAAATATTCTTCTTCAAAGAGAAGGAAAATTATGTAAGTCAGAAACTCATACATGACAACAGAAAGAGTGTTGGAGAAGGGATAAATAAAGGTAAAACAAGATCTTTTATTTTTCTTATTCTAATTGCTCTAACACGTAACAGTTTATCCAAAATAATAATAGCTGCAATCTACTTGATAGTTATAGCTTATGGATAGCTGAATGAATGACAACAATGGATAAGAAATAAGAGGGAAGAATTGATTATAAGGTACTTGTTATACCCTTAAAGCAGGATAGTGTAATTTGAAAGAGAACTTGGATTAGTTGCAAATGTATATTGCAAACTCAAAGTCAAAACAGTACAAAAAAAGGATAATTGATATACTAAGAGAGGAGAAAAAAGTGGAATAATATAAAATACTCAGTTAAAACCAGAGACAGCAGAAAAGGTATAAAAGAAAGGAAAGAAAGGAAAGGAGCAATGGATAAGGAATAGTAACAATAATAGTAATAATAATGCATTTAAGAAAAGGAAGAGACAAAAAGTAAAGGCATAAAAAATATACTATGCTAATACTAGGTAAGAGAAGCTGGAGTAACTATATTAATTTTAGACAAGAACTGCAAGGAGAAATAATCAATTCTCTACTATAGCTGAAGACTTTAATACTCTTCTATCAGTAATTGGAAGTTTCAGCAGGACAAAAATTAATAAGGATATAGATGAACTCAATACCATCATCAATCAACTGAATCTTATTGACATCTGTAGAATACTTCATCCAACAACAGAAAAATACACATCCTTCTCAAGCTCACATAAACACTCACCAAAATAGACCATATCCTATGCCATAAACATACTCAACAAGTTGAAAAGAACAGAAATCTTTCAAATTATCCAAGAAAATAATGGATTTAAAATAGAAATCAGTAACAGAAAGATAATTGTAAATTAATGTCCTGCATTGCCAAAACTCGAAGATTTACAACACACATCTAAAAAAAGAGCATGAGTCCAAGAAGAAATCACAAGAGCAACTATAAATTATTGTGAATTGAATAAACATTTATTTTAATCTATCAAAATCCATTTTTATCCATCAAAATTCATGGACTGAAGTAAAAGCCATGTTTGAGTGAAATTCATATCACTGAATGCATATATTAGACAAGAAGACCTAAAATCAGTAATATAATCTTCTACCTTAGAAAACTAGAGGAAAAAAAACACAATTAAACCTAAAGAGAGAAATAATAAAAATTGAAGTAGAAATAAGTGAAATTAAAAACAAGAAACAGAGAAATCAATAAAACACAAAACTCATTGCTAGAAGATATCAATAAAATAAACCTCTAACCACAATCAAAAAGAATAAGAAAAGGATAAATGATTCTAAAGTTAACAGGGGAAGTTAAAAACCCCAGAATAACTTGTAGAAGAAAGAAGTTGGAGGTGTGACATTATCCAACTTCAAGACCAACTATAAAGCTACAATGATCAACACAGCATGGTATTGTCAAAAGAACAGACACATAGATCAGTGGAGCAGAAGAAGAGTGGGGGGAGAGAAAGAGAGAGAGAGAGATAGAAGAAAGGAAGGAAGAAAGAAAGGAAGGAAGAAAGAAAGAGAAAGAAAGAAAGAAAGAAAGAGAAAGAAAGAAAGAAAGAAAGTAAGAAAGAAAGAAAGAAAGAGAAAGGGAGGAAGGGGAAGGAAGGAAGGAAGGAAGGAAGGAAAAGAAAGAAAGAAAAGAAAGGAAGGAAGGGAAAGAAAGGAAGAAAGAAAAGAAAAGAGAGAAAGGAAGGAAAAGGAAGGAAGGAAGGAAGGAAGAAAGAAAGAAAGAAAGAGAAAGAAAGAAAGAGGAAGGGAGGGAAAGAAAGAAAGAAAGAGGGGGGATGGATGGATGGAGGGAGGTAAGAGCGGGAAGGGAGGGAGTGGGAGGGAGTGGGGGAAGAAGGAAAGAAAGAAAGAGAAAGGAAGAAGAAAAGAAGGAAAGAAGGAAAAGAGAGAGAAAGAGAGAGAGAAAGAAAGAGAAAGAGAAAGAAAGAAAGAAAAAAAGAGGGAGGGAGGAGGAAAGAAGGAAAGAAGAAGGAAGGAAAGAAGGAAAGAAAAAAAGAAAAAGGAAAGAAAGGAAAAGAAAGACATATTTAAAATAGAAATCAGTAACAGAAAGATAATTGTAAATTAATGTCCTGCATTGCCAAAACTCGAAGATTTACAACACACAATTTTTTAAATTTCTAATTTTTTCTTAGCTTTAGCTATTCCCACATCTTTGTGAACTGAGGTTCACAAAGAAGCTAAGGCAATTCAATGGAATAAGAATAGTCTTTTCAAAAACTGGTACTCAAATGACTGAACATAGTATATTTTTAAAAAATGAGTTCACTGAGAAAATAAAGTAAAAAAAATGAGTTCAGACACAGAACTTAAACCTTTTACAAAAATTAACTCAAAATGGATCATAGTTTTAAATGTAAAACACGATTATAAAATTTCTAGAAAACAACACTAGTGAAAATCTAGGTACTCTTTGGTTTAGTGATGACCTTTCAGTACAACAAAAACATGATCCACGAATAAAACATTTGATAAGTTGGATTTCATTAAAATAAAGAATTCTGTTCTACAAAAGATACCCTAAAGATTAAAAAAAAAAAGAGAGAGAGACAAGCCACAGAATAGAGGAATTTGTTTGCAAAATATAGACCTGATAAAAGATTTGTATCCAACATATACAAAGAACTCTTAAAACTCAACCATAAGAAAGCAAATAACCCAATATAAAAATGAATAAAAAATATGAACAGATAACTCACTAATGAAGATAATCTAATGGCAAAAGAACGTATGAATAGATGCTCCGTGTCATTTTTCATTAAGGAATCACAAATGAAAACAGCAAGAATTACTACTACGCACCTAATAAAACAGCTAAAATCCAAAAAGCTGATATAACCAAGTGCACATGAGGACGTGGAGTAACAGGAACTCTCGTTGTTTGTGGGAATGATTCACTTCGAAAGTCACCTGGCAGTTTCTTAGAAAGCAAAACCCGGTATTGCCATATAATACAGCAATCACATTCCTAGGTATGTACCCAATTGAGCGAAAAACTTATATCCATATGAAAACCTGCACACTTAATGTTTATAGCAACTTTATTCAATAGGTGAATGGATAGAACAGTGGGTGATGTAGGTAATTGATGATGAATCACTAAATTCTACTCCTGAAACCAATATTACACTACATGTTAACTAACTAGAATTTAAATGAAAACTTAAAAACAAAAGAAAAAAATGCTGGCAGACTAAAAATAATGGTTATCTATTACCCAGTGCAAAATGTGCTATCTTCTGAATCAAAACTAACTATAAGAGAGAAATCTGCAGATACTTCATCCAGGTAATCAAGAGCAACATCAACAGTGATAAATCATGTTGATAGTATGTAATTTTTATAGATATAATAAGAAAAATGTACTTTACTTTATGTTCTCCCTCTCCAAAATCCATAACCTCAGTCTATACATGAGAAGACATCAGACTAATTCCAACAGAGTGACGACCTATGTAACAACTATGCCAATAGTCCTCAAAACTGTCAAGGACAACAAAACAAGGAAAGCCTAAGAAATTGACACAACTATAAGAAGGATAAGGAGACATGAGGAAGAAATGTAATGTGGTATCCTGAATGTGATCCTGAAACAGGAAAAGGGTATTAGATAAAAATTAAGGAAAAGGAAATAACCTTAAGATAGCGATATATCAATGCTGGTTCATCAATTGTGACAAATGTACCATATTAATATAGGATGTTAATAATAGGGGAATCTTTATACACAGGTTGGGTACATGGAAACTGTACTATTGGCTCGGTTCTTTTGAAAATCTAAAACCACCATGAAAAATAAGGTCTATTAATTTTAAAAAATTATCTCTGTTTCGGATGTGTTTGCCTACTTATGCCATGCCATATGTTTGGCAACAGTATCTATATAGAAGGTATGACAGTGAGGGCGAGGCATATAAATCTACCCGGTATTTTTAAGAAAATAAATATTCATCAAAATACTAAATAAAATATGAATCAAGCCTGTAAATAAAAATAGCTTTTGCCACATTCAGTTAATCCATACTCCACAAAATATTTTAGGTATGTTATTTTTGAGAAACAGATTTATTGCTAGTTTATACTCTTTATACTTAAAATTTCTATTTTTTTCTTAGCTTTAGCTATTCCCACATCTTTTTAAAATATGAACTTCCACTGGCCACATATTCACACATTCAGTACATTCTATATATTATTCTGTATTCTAATTCTGCTGAACAGGACATTAGGATTGGTTTTCCTGAGCTTTTACACAATTATAGTATTCACATTCCTTCTTCAATTGGCTAGATTTTTTCAAAAATTATGTTTTTAATATCTTGTAAGCAAAAAAATTCTTGAGTTTGAGTAAAATATAGTTTGACAACTATATGGGGGTATGCCATTGGAGAAAAACAGGAAGATGAATCAGGGGATTAGAGAGCCTAAAATTTCACTCTAAGAAAACAAAGCAGGGCCAACAGAACCCAAAGTGAGCGGAAGAAAGCAAATAAAACTAGAAGTAGAAATAAATAAAGGAGGTCATATAAAAACAAAAAAGAAAAATTAACAAAATCAATAGTGGCTTTCCTAGATGAAAAAATAGATTAATCTCTAGTGAGGCTGAATAAGAAAAAAGAGGTTACAAATTACCAATATCAAGAATGAGAGAAAGAACAACACTATAGGACATACAGGTTTCAAGAGAACATAATGAACAACTTTATGTAATGAATTTGACTACTTAGATGAAATGGACAAATTCCTTAAATGACACAAATTAAGAAGACTCCCTCAAGAAAAAAACTGATAGCTTTAATCACTCCATATATTTTAAAAAATTGTTTTAAAACATTCCCAAAATAGAATTTCAGTCCCATGTGGCTTACCCAAAGAATTCTACTGAACATTTAAGGAAGAAATGATATGACTAATATAAAAACTCTTCCAGAAAATTAAAGAGCAAAGCATACTGCCTAGCTTATTCTATGAAGCTAGCATTATATTAATAGATAGCAAGACTTAAAACAGACAAACAAACAAAAAAACCCAGGAGAGGGGCATCTGGGTGGCTCAGTCGGTTAAGCGTCTGCCTTTGGCTCAGGTCATAATCCCAGGATTCTGGGATGGAGTCCTGTCTTTTGGGATCTTTGCTCAACAGGTAACCTGCTTCTCCCTCTGCTTGCAGCTCCCCCTGTTGTGCTCTCTTTCCCTCTTTCTCCCTGGCAAATAAACAAAAACAAAAACAAAAACAAAAACAAAAACAAAAAACAAAAAACCTCAAGGAGACTAATAGGATTGCCAACTGATCTCACTAAGAGATGCACAAATTCTTAACAGAATTTTAGCAAATTTAATTCAATAAAACAGATGGAATAGAATAATATATTATGAATAACTGAGGTTTTTCCCAGGAATGCAAGGACAGTTTAGCATTCATATATCTACATAATCCACCACATTAAAACTAAAAAGGAAAATCATATGATAACCTCATTCAAAGTGTAAAATGAAAAAACTTGCAGATTTTTTTTTAAATTAACACAGTGAGTCTATAATTCAAGAGCAAAAGCCCTGGGAGAGGCAAAAATATCTTTGAAAGGAAGGAACGAAGCTGAAGGATATATATTACCTTCCATGAGGGCATAAATAAAGCTATCCTGATAATAGATAATATTAAGATAGATTAATAGATTAAATAGATTAAATCTTAATTGATTAAGCTAATAGAATAGAGCCAAAAAGAGCTAGAGAGTGTGTGAGAGCACCACATGTGCACGCAAGCCAACTGAGTTTTGACAAAGTTCCAAGGCAATTCACCGAGGAAAGGACAGTCTTCAAAAACAAAAATCGTGCTGAAACAATTAGCCATATGCAACATAAAAAAAAATGAACCTTGAACCTTACACTTCACAATATAGACAAAAATAAACTTGAAATGTATCAGAGCTCTAAATGTATAAAGCTAAAATTATAAACACCCTAGAAGAAAACATAGGAAACAATCTTAGTGACCTTCCATTCTGCTTTTTCAAGGCGCAAGCTGACTAGTATAGGGTCTATGTAAATTCATTAGAGACTATATTATGAAGTATTATTTTTGCTGAGAATCAGTGCCAACATCACCAGTAATCAACAGTATTAATAATTATATTTATTCTTGTTTGATTAACATCCCTTAAAAGAATGGAGCATGAGTGAAGTCTTGGAGAGTTCATAGAGGTCTGTTCTGGTTCTCACTACTGTGTGAAATTTTTGAGCCTCAGAATCTTTTCAATATTTGAAACAAGGACAATAATATTTGTTCTGCCTACTTTGTAAGGTGGTTATGAAAGTGAAATGGGATTGTAGGTGTAAAGCAGTCTGTAAGCTGAGAAGCAGGGTACGTCTATAGGAAATTATCACAATGATGATTATGATTCTGGAATTCTCTATAGTTCTGGAGTCAACCTGGACAAATACCAGGTCCCAAAGCAGATCTTCCAATTACTATCCAAATGCATTTTAGGTTACCAAAGTGATTTTAACCTCCTAAACCAAGTTTTCTTCATCACTAGAGTGAATTACACCAAATTTTGAGTTAATAGTATCTTCATAATTGTATTACTAGAAGTATGAAATGGATGAATTCTTTAGCACCATTGCAGGACCATGGCTAGTATTTATTGACAGCTCAGTATGTGCTAGACAGTATGATATATATATTAACTCATTTAATCTCTGAATCAGCCTTGTGAAGTAGCTACTATTTTTATTAACATTTTATAGAGAAGTGACTGAGGCATACAGAGGTTAAATAACTTACTGGAGATACACAGTTAATAGGTGATATATGGGAGATCTGAATCCCAGGTCAAGGTCCACAGAAGTCTTGCTTCATAGCCAACCCTTTTAAAAACTATATTGCTCCCCAACAATATGTGCTCAGCTTACATAGTCATTATTATTATTATCATTAGACAGTGTAGAATACTAGCTCAGATTGTTTTAATCCTCCGAAGAATCCATAAAGTGAACATAATAAAGTTCTCTTTTTTTTTCTTTTAAGAAAACCCCATGCAGAGGCAAGAGTATCAGGCAAAGATTTCATTAACACAGAACCCCAGACTCAAACCAAAACGCTTGGAATTCAAATTTTGTTATCAGATTTCGTTCCAGGGTCATCTTGTCTTATCAGCCTCCCACAGGTGCCAGGAAAATAAGCACAGGGTGTCGGAATCACCCACAACCAAATCCTAAGCCAAGAACCCAATTTAAGGCAGTCTCAGCAGAAGTGTCTGGTTTGGCTATCAAGCTTGCTTGGCAAGTTCCAGTGAAATACCGAGGGAAACATGTTGGGCATGAAGATAGTGAATCGACTCTCTAAATTTGGTGCCAGCAATAAGCTGCCCGTTGTTGCAATTTTAATAGAACATTATGTCTCCAAGGTTTTGTCCAATTCTATGTCCATTTCATCTATCTGTGGCCTCTCATGTTTATGGAAAGTAATAGCCAAGTGAGGGAATCTCTTGATAAGGATTAGATCTACTAATCCAAGAGCATGGGACTAACTCACCAGGTAGAATTTTATGGGTTTGGCCATGTATATTAGGAAAGATGTGTTTCAAGTTGGGGCTTTGGAAGACATCTAAATACAGGGGGCAGTACAGCAGCACAAATAACCAGGTGAACTGGTTATGCTCAAACAGAAAAGAAATGGACGAGTTCTTGGAAAAAGGTGAGTCACCGTAAGTTATATTTCAATAACCCTGAGTTCCAATACAGGACTAAAAAGACAATTCATGTGGATATATATATATAGTCCTGAGAAAAACAGAATTAATTTTAGATGTAATAATAATAATATAGATAGTATTTTTTTGAAGATTTTATTTATGTATTTGACAGACAGAGAGCGCGCAAGCAAGGAGAACAGGAGAAGGAGAAACAGATTGCCCGCTGAGCAAGGAAACCTGATGCAGGACTTGATCCCAGGACCGTGGGATCACGACCTGAGCTGCAGACAGATGCTTAACTGACTGAGCCATACTATATAGTGTGCCCTATATAGGGCATTTTAGCATTTTAATAAAATTATACATTTAAAAGATAATGACTATTGAGATCATTAATAAGCCATCAGAAATGATCAAAGGGAAAACCTGTAATGAAAATTCCATTAAAGACAAAAGCACTTGCTAGTTTTTTTGTTTTTGCCTTTTTTTTTTTAAAGAGATGAGAGACTGTAGGAATGTCTACTGAATACAGTGCCAGGTTTATAACTAAAACTTATTTATGATTTCTGTAGAGTTGGTCTACCATCAGAGAGGTGGTTAAATCTCCAAACAGTTTATCTCTAGGTTTAGAGAAACATTCAAGTACATTTCCTTTTCTAATAGCTATAGTGAAGGGTAACTTCAGTAACAAAAAATCTCCCACTATCTTTGCTACAGATGTTTTTCAATGAGTATTTTAATAGATTTGGTGAAAGAACACACACTCCACCTATGACACTACCTTCTTACTCCAAAAGGTACAGACAGCAAAACATTTGTCTCTTATAGAACAACTTCAGGGGATAAAAAAAATAAAATAGAAACTTCCACCTGAAGGGACAGATTAAGAAATATTCCTAGACTCATCACTGATGGGAATAGGGATGAAGACAATCCTTGTGCCATAGATTACTTGTCACATTTGGAAGTTAGGACTCCACATTATGAGTAAGAAGCTTCATTTTCACTGTTAAAAGTGAACTTTTTATTAAACATAAAAGTATATTTTATCATTTTGTATCTCCCATAGGAACCAGTACCAAGTGCATCAGAAGTATTCAGTACAGGTGAAGAGAATGATGAAATATTGTCAGACATCTGTAAATGTGTGTGTGTGTGTGTTTGTGGGTGATTTAGAGTGAGTCTTTGGTGATTTTACAGGAAAATCTTCTCTGAGCTAAAATTATCAAAGAACAACACATCTGTGAACTATGGGAGACTCAGTAATCACCATGGGTTAATTATGTGCTTTCTGACTTTATGTCAAGGAAAATACTTCTTTTTAAACGCCTGTAATCATAAAGATTTCTTATAAGTGGTTGAGCTTGCTTCAAATATTAAGCATCCAAAAATTAGCAATTACTGACATGTTTGCTCAGTATACTAATGTTCTCTCCCTTCACAGTCAAGAGTAGGTTAGATGTGTGAGGCATTTACACTGAATACAAATTTTGCAGTGTCAAAAAATTTAGTAATCCAGATAAATACGATTTTACTGTAATACTTTAAAATTTCAAAATATAAACATTTTCAATAAAGACATTCCTGTGATGAACTTTGGCTCTTGAGGCAAGAGAAATGATGATTTATACATATATATGTAATTTTAGTTTCCTGGCTTTAATGAAAGAACATTCACTAATAATATTTTTAAAATCTACTTTTGGAAAAAAACCACTAAAAGTATATAATATTATTGTAATATTTTTAGTATAAACAAAACATTAAACTTAAAATAATGTGAGTTTCAGTACATCTAGTTTCCATTTAAAAATATTTTTCAACTACTTTACTATTCAGGAAAAATTAACCATTAAAAATACATAAGTACATGTATATAGGGGCATACAGTTTTCTTTTTGCCTCAGGATCAACATGGTCTGACACTGAAGATCCCAGTCTTTATTTTTAATATTTTGTTCATCCTGAATTTTTTTTCTAATTAACTGCTGGGGGCGTTCTCTTAAGTTTTACACCAAGGTGAGTGCCTCTTTACCTTGATCCTCTTACTATACTGAATCGGTGATTCATCTTCCCATCATTTCATACCAGCAGATGCTGTCAACATCGGTAAGTTTAGTAAGTGACTCTTTTTTAAAGAAAATACGTCTTATTTCAAAGAAATCTGATGAATAATAACTCCTTCAGCGTGTTATAGGACATTTTGGGGAGAAGGATCAAACCGGAATGCTAAGATATTTCATACTTGTCCTGTTATAAAAAGGATTTAATTAAACCAAATTTTAATAAAGTAAACAAAAATAATTTCTACCACTTTGATGAGGATGTATCTTTATTCTCAGTCCTAGGATATTCCTATTTCACCTGTTATTATGTATCTTTGCCAATTCTAATGAGAGTATGAGTTCTACTACAGTTTTGAATCCTACTTTCCCTCAAAAAATAAATTCAAAATTTCTGTGTCGAAGTTATATATAAAGAACATTTTTTTTTTTTATTTCACAGAGGGAGAGAGATCACAAGGAGGCAGAGAGGCAGGCAGAGAGAGAGAGGGGCAAGCAGGCTCCCCGCTGAGCAGGGAGCCCGACGCGGGCCCTGATCCCAGGACCCTGAGATCACGACCTGAGCCGAAAGCAGAGGCATTAACCCACTGAGCCACCCAGGCGCCCTATAAAGAACATTTTAAAAGAGTATTAACTTCCTTCTTTCCTCCACTGCTTTTTTTTTTTTTAACATTTAAAAGAGGTTTTTTTGTTTTTTCCTCCTCACCGATATGATTTTGGAGAACAGAGAAAGCACATGATGGCCTCAGATTTTCTTTGTTTAAGGAAAGGCACCAGAATGGCTCATTAGTCACTCAAAGGTGAGGCACAAATAAAATAATTATTTTTATGGAAGTTCAGGCATTAATGAAGAAACTAATCCAAATTAGCAAATACATCAGACAAGACATAGAAAATCTAATGTCTAATTGTTGGGAGGAATCCTCCTGGTTTTAAAGATATCAGGAGACCGTTTTATTAGTAAATATTGAAACATCTTTCACGTCTTACATGTAAACAAATAAGGGGAGGAGGGAGGGAAAGAGGGAAAGAGAGAGAGGGAACCACTATGCCATCAGAAGGAGAATGGAGGGGGATGGGGGGACGAGAACAGGGAAGAGGGGAAGGTAGAAGGCAGCAGCGTGGAATGGCTGAGTGAACAGACTGCAACGGTATTCAAAGTTCAGAATTGGAGAACCTTAGTATTCATCCCAAGGACAGCAGGCGTTGTCCAAAAAACAGCTTCTAGGATAGATTTGAGGGTTACATTATGTCTCTTATTTGCTCTCCTATCATTTTTCTGGAATGTCTTTTGTAGGGGAGTGCTAATATACGACTGTGAAAATGGAGTCTACGGAGCCAGCAGATACCAGGTCATTGTAAATCCATAAAAAGGTGTCATAGTGAATTGGTAGACCTAGATAAATTTTTTTTCACGGAAACTATATACTACAATGTATAAACAAAAGGTTATGCAAATAAGAAAATCAAAAATTATGTTTAAAGACATACATAAATAAAAACACAAACCAAATACATGTAATTTCTATTTAAAAAAAAAGGGGGGGGTGATTGGGTGGCTCAATCCATTAAGCATCTGCCTTAGGCTCAGGTCATGATCCCAGGGTCCTGGAATGGACCACATCTGGCTCCCTGCTCAGTAGGGAGTCTGTTTCTCCCTCTCCTTCTGCTCTTCCCTCCTGCACATTCTCTCTCTCAAATAAATAATCTTTTAAAAAATAAGTGAAATTTAAAAGAAGAATGTGGGCTTAAATTGGTATATTACTCATTTTAGAAAGACACATCTGAAAACTAAAAAAGCAAAAACAGACAAAAAAAAGATACACCTGTTTTCCAACCTTGTCAAATATGTAAATGTATCTATTTCATATCTTAAATCTTCTTGAATATCCAATATCTTTCAAATAAGCATACATTCATCCAACAAATATTTATTGAGGACTACTATGTGACTGATACTTTTCTAGAATCTGGAGATTAAATGGTAAAGAAGGCAAGCCCCTGCTTCATATGTTCTTTATTCAAAAGGAAGCAGGGACTTGAATGTGATGTTACTAATTTAGCTGAAAATATTTTATTGTGTTCAACTAGATGGCATAGTCATTTTCATATACAACTGAGAATATACATGTTTAACAAAGTAAATGTCTGGAATGCCTGCTAATTTTCAGTTATTGGTTGAAAGGCAGACAGGACAAAACCAAACAAGGCCCTATTATGTGACTGTATGTTTGCATTGCAGTAGATGGAGCTGGGGAATGAAAATTTAGACTTGACGTGGACCCTATCCCTAGATGCTTACTGAGAATTATCCATTAACATTAAATCTCAGCCAATATATAAGGATCAAAACATAAAACTAAAGATGTTTTTACAAATTGAAAACGCAAATGCTTTGAGTCCAGAGAATAAAGGAAACCAAAAGCCCACAGGGTAAAATTTTCATACACAGAAGAGCAAGAACTTAAGACCAGTTTTTAAAAGTTGAGTAAACTTGGACTGATAGAGAAAAGTCCAAAAGGAGAGGAGATTCTAAGAAGAGAAATGGAATAAGGAATGAGCAAAGTGTGTGTGTGTGTGTGTGTGTGTGTGTGTGTGTGTGTGTTTGTGTGTATGTGTGTTTAATTTTATTTCCTAATGTAATAGCCCATTTAAAAACTAGAAACACTTTAAATCCCAATAGTCTGGGCATTGTTAAGTAAAGCATATCTGCTTGATGCTCAGTTCTTTGTACTTTAGGAGTGACAGCTATCATGATGGTATTGCAGCCAAGAAAGTATATTATAGAATGATTGTTTTGTAAATGATTTTCCATTATCTGTGAACGTTATTTTTATCTCTCCCTTTATGTGTGTGTATAAATGTCTTTATTTTATATAACCACCCGTATCTATACCGACTAAGCTGATCATTCACTAGGCATTAGATCGGACAATTCTAGGTTTTCATCCCATGACCAGCATTTACTACCTATGTGATCTGAAGCAAGTTATTTTATTAATCTGTGTCAGTTACAGGCCTGTCAACTTTACACTAAAGAGAAAACCTTCCTTCACAGAGTGGTAAATGTTAAGTGAGTTAACATACAGAAAAGCACTCAGCTCAGTGTCAACCACGTTTATAAAAATGAAAGACTCAGTTCCTCCCTCATCCTCTCCAATCAGAGGAATATAGAAAAGAGAGGAATATGAGCATGAAATGGGGGGGGGCGGGGCACAAGCGTGTGGTAGTCAGAATAATGGCCCCCAAAGATGTCCATGTCCTAATCTCCAGAACCTGTGAATGTGTTAGGCTACACGCCACAGGGGAAATAAAGTTGTAGGTGGAATTAAGGGAGATTAGCCTGGATTATCCAGGTGAGCCCAGTATAAGAACACAGACTCTACTAAGGAAATGAGAGGTGAAGAAACCGAGCCAGAGAGAGCAGTGTGAGAGGGACTGGGGCTGAGGGTGCTGTCAAGGAGTGTAGGTGGACGCTAGAAGCTGGAAAAGGCAAGGAAACAGATTCTCGGCCAGAACCTGTAGAAGGGACATGACCCTGCCAGCCCTTTGATGTTAGTCATGTGAGAACCATTTTGGATTTCTGACCTCCAAAATTATAAGATAATAAATTTACGTTGTTTTATGCCACTGAGTGTGTGGCAATTTGTTACACCATCAATAGGAAACTAACGAGAAAAATCCCATGTTCAGCAGAAGAGAAAGAAAATGAAAGAGGGCCCTTGAACAATGCTCATATTCCATCCTCTCCTGCGTCATTAGACATGGAGTCCTGTTATCCTCTTTATCGTCAACTTTCCTCTCTACTGACACTTTCCCATTAGCATTTAAACAAGCTCACATTTCCATAGTCTAAAAAAAAAAAGATGGTTCGCCCACACTTCGTGCCTTAAAGCACCAATAATATTAGAATTCCTTAAATTGCGATAATCACAAAACTTGTGTGTTATTTCTCTGAGGAGGGTCCATGGTGTTCGTCAACTTTTAAAATGGGTGAAATTCAGTGATATTCTGGTGACCACCAACTCCCCATGATTTCAATAGCTCTACCTTGGCTGACTGCAATCTACCAAAGGTTTATCAGGACCTCAAAAATGTTACTATTTAACAATTGGCTCCTCTGAGCCAGTAAATTCTGGCTCTGGCCCAACACTAGGTACATTAGGAAAAAAAAAAAAAGCACCATGGAATTGCATACTGGTCTAATCAACATATAATTTAGATATCTCTACTAAAGTTCAAACTTGAATATTAATGGCCCTTTAAAGTCTCCATAACTGTGTGTCTATACTCAAAATTTTTAAAAATCTCCATATTGATGTGCCCAAATATTTGAAACTCAGTTTATCCCAAATTAATTACTTTTCTATTCACAGCAGAAATATTAGATATTTCTGATAGTTCTAATTTACAAAACCTCCATCATCTTATCAATATTTTCTGATTGCGTAATGATAAAACACCAACGGCTAACTGCAGTGAGTTGAATAGGACCCCCTCAAAATTCACGCCCATCTGGAATCTCAGAATGTAGCCTTAATTTCAAATAGCGTCTTCACCTTGATTTTGTGCTTCCATCCTTTATAACAGTGACAGAAAACATCTCTGCTGTTTTAAGCTACCCAGGGTGTGATAATTCGCTATGGCAGACCCTGGAAAATAATACACTACTATGGTCTGAATGTTTGTATACCATCCCCCCAAATTTATATATTGAAATTCTAATCCACAAAGTAATGGTATTAGGAGGTGGGGGCATTGAGGAGTGATTATGTCAAGGGGTTGGAAAGCTCATAACTGGGATTACTGTCCTTATAAAAGAGGACCCATGCATCTCCCTAGCCCCTTCCACAGGGTGAGGAGGACACAATAAGAAGTCGGCAGCTTGCAGCCCGGCAGAGGACCCTCACCAGAACCCAACCATGCTGACATTTTGATCTTGAGCTCCCAGACTTGAGAAGTGTGGGAAATAAATTCCTATGGTTTATTAGCTTCCAGTCTGCAGTATTTTGTTATAGTAGCCTGAATGGAGTAAGACATACACTTACCATGGCACACAAATGTCTTCAAGGGTCAAGCCCTGTTTATTGCCTCAGCCTCATTCCCACTTCATGTCCTCTGTGTTCCAGACCCTCAAAACTACTTGCGAGTCCCTCAATATACCATGTCTCTCCTTATTCCTTGTTGTTTGTTCTGCTTGCCCATTATCCCTGAAAGACATCACCAGCCCTTCTTTTGTGGCCACTTCCTTCAGTATACTTCATTCTTACCTGTTTGTTTATTGAGAGAGAGAGAGAGAGAGAGAGAGAGAGAGAGAGCACATGAGGGGAAGGGTGAGGGTTAGACAGAATCCTAGGCAGACTCCTTGCTAAGCAGGGAGCCCAAAGTGGGGCTCAATCTCATAACCCTGAGATCATGAACCAAAATCAAGAGCTGGCCTCTTAACAGACTGAGCCACCCAGGCACCCCAGTATAATTCATTTTAATGTCACTTCTACTGGGAAGTCTTTCTGAGCAAGATGTGTGAGGTTCCAGTGAATTCTTCAGTATTTTGTGTTTATCTCACCATTACACTGCATTATAATCACTGGTCTGCTCTGCATCGTTCTCTAGACTGACTGGCTTGGAGGATAGAGAACTTGTCTTAGCTTAGTATCATTCCAATTCCACTGACTACTACAACAAAAGGCATCTAGAGACAACTCAATAAATATTTGTTGAATGACTTAACTGAAGATCACTGAGAGATAATGCACCCTTGGTGCTGGCAAGTATCAGTATATTGATATTATCAAGAGAAAACAGCTTATAAACATATCAATACAGATATGTCCAGATAAATGTCTTCAGGTAAATAAAGATAAAGCATTTTAAGTGAGGAACAATGGAGGAAATGGGGAGGCAAAGCCAAAGATGGAGCATTCAGGCAATTTCAAAAGCAATCATATAGTGAAGGCAGGAAATGTATTTACTATATGGATTCCAGCATCACCATGCTATCAATGGGAAGCAGAAGAAAAAAAAAAGTCCTTTGTGAGAAGAAATTCACTAATTAATAGATTTATCCAAAAATGGAATGACCTTTCTTGTGACGAGGTATGTATTCTCTCATTAGAGGAGAGAGACTGGGATAAATAACTTTGAGGATATTTATGTCAGTACTGTTCAGCAAGAGGTCAGACTAGAAAAGACACTGGTCATTTTACTTTAATTTCCACTGAGGGACACAGCAATACATTTGATTGATTCATATACTCAGCAACGCTGAAGAACACTTTTTCCTAAAGCATCATTGCTCTGTACACTTTAGAAATCTGTTACTATAGGTGTTGACACACTAATAAGAATCAGGGCAATTTAGTTGATTGGTTCAGTAGATTGCATTGTCATCAATTATGTGTGTGCTAAAGTGAGGCAGTCCCAAAGTACAAAGTCATCTCACTCAGTTACATTAATCTCTCACCATAGATCATGTTGTCTTAATTATTGAATTGCATCATATTCTCACTGAAACACTGAATTTATACTTTAATTTGCTTATGTTTATTCTGTTAGAATAGATGGTAATATTTAGGAAGAGTGAAATCTGACCCTAGTCTCAATTTTTTTTTTATCAGTCCACATGTTTTCACCTTCAGAACCAATGATTCCTCTAGGAGTCTATTAATGGTATAAAGAATGAGAGATTTTGTTATAATTTATGCCCTTGAACATACATGAAATATGGCAATCACCTTTCAGTGCATGAGGAAAGCCTCTCAGAACATTTGTTTCCAAGTACCTGATCAGTAAGAATAGTGTTTGAAATTAAAATCTGAGTCAATAAAGCATAGAGCTTTTCTGCTAAGTACTTGAAAAACAGTTTCTCAGCAGGCTATAGCCAAGGGAGCAACAGAATTCAAGTGCAGTGAGGCTAATAGAGGCATCAGCTGCTGAAATAGAATTAAATTGAGGGTCAGGAATTAGACTTGACAGAAAGATTAATAATTCAGTTGGGAACATAGAAAGCAACATGAATGGTTTCAGCTTTTGCTTGGTAATTGTGTCATCTGAAAAAAAAATAAAATGAAATAAAATCAATCACTCCTTGGACCTTGATGCTTTTTGAAGTGGAATATGGACTGTCTGACAGACCCCTGAAGTTGATATCATAGGTTCCTTCAAAGGCTGCTTTTACCAGATTTTGCCTTGGCTGATCAACAGAGTGGCCAAGCTTGCAAGCCTCTGAAGGGAAAAGGAATTTACAGACAAAATTTTAACAAGGTTGAACCAAAGACAAAACACTGCTTTTCTTACTGGTGTGGTTACTTATCAAAATGGTGGTCAGTGTCTCTGCCTAGGATTTTATTAGACTTCATTTTCTTTCTATTATAGTGTGTGGGAAAATTAGTTTCAAATAAGTACATACTCTACCTGCTGATAAAATATAACACGCAAGTTTAGAATATATAAATACAAAACCCCAACTATATAAAATATGTAGCTGTGAGTTGAATAATGTGTCTTAAAGTTTTTAAAGATATAAGAAAAGAGAAATCTATGCAGGCAAACCAGAACATTTCAGAATTCTCTTCCAACTCCCACCGTTCACTACTTATTATTTAAGAGTTATTGTTATTAGAGTGCACGGGATGTTTTTGGCCCATCTTGGACAGTGTATTAATTTACTTGGCTACTATAACAAATTGCCACAGACTAGGTGGTTTATGTAACAGAAACATATTTTCTTACATTCCCAAATGCTAAAACTCCAAGATCAATTTGTTAGCAGGCTTAATTCCTTCTGGGACCTCTTTCCTTGGGTTGTAGACGACCATTTTCTACCGGTGTCTTCACATGGCCTTTTCTCTGTAACTGGTTATGTTCAAATTTTCTCTTCTTGCCTCATTGGATTAGGGCCCACCCCAGTGACTTTATTTTAACTTAATTACCTCTTTAAAGGCCTATCTCCAAATGCAGTCACATTTTAAGGTGTTAGGGGTTAAGACTTTAATACATGAATTTTAGGGAACAAAATTCAGCCCGTAAGAGAGGGTCTTGAGTTTGTTCAGGTAGAAAGGGGGCTTCCAACATCTCAATAGGAGTCCAGCTTCCCTTCTCTCAAGACTTGGGCAGCTGAGTGTCCTGGAGTGATGTGACAGTGTTTTTGACACACAGTTATTTGGAAGTGGATCAATTCTTTTTCCTGGCACAATCATTATTCATTCTTTCTGGAAAGTCAATGAGTTTGGTGTTAGATGTTGATGTGTTTACACTTTTATAGGTCATTGAAAAGAGGTACAGTTTGTGTATTCCCTGGTCTCATGGGCAGTCTACGGACACACAATGACAATCTCCTCCTCTTAGAAGGCCGTGGTCTTTAACTTTTTGTTAACTGATATTTACATCTCTAAAAATAATCCTTCTAGTATGTAAAGTTAGCCAAAGTTTTAACTTCAACAGTGAGAGAGACTTAACTTGAGAAATTCTGGGGTAGAAAAATGGGGAGGTTCTAAGGATACCATAAGGTATATGTAACTGTGGCAAAGATGTATTTCAGTAGTTTCCACTTTCACCATACACTTGGAAGAATGGGTTTCTGGGATCCAGATATATCTGAGTCACAGGATATCTTCTTTAGCCAGCTTAAAACACCACCTTACTCTTTAATATAGTCTCTTGGATTTGTTGGGGTAGTAAAAGTACCTGGGTTATTAGTAACTACCTCTATGTTTGCTAAATTAATACAGGACTTTCAAGGAGCTAAGATTATTAGGGAGGTTAGTCCTAGAACTTATGAAGTTTTATTTGTTTGTAATTTGAAAATATGATGTCACAGACTATGAAAAATTATTGGGTACAACAGTAAATGGAGACTGCAACTAAAATTTTTGAGCACATATTACGATGATGAACAGAACTAGATGTTTGCATATAGCATCTTAATCTTCACAACAACCTTATAAATAAATGTTACTATCTGCATTTACTGATGTAGAAAGAGCTGTCAAAGTAATTAAACAATATGGTCTAAGTCATGAAGATAGGAAGGACCAGAAACAGAACAACTCTACTCTTCTCTAATCCATGCTCTCTTCATTACACATTAATGCAGGTGTCATTAGTGAATCTGTCAGTACAGTGTGCTATGGTTCTCCAACAAGTATGTCCATTGGAATAGGGTAACATTGCACTGATTGCTTATTGTTTGTTACTCCCACTTCCCAATCACAGAGTTAGAGTTAGGAGATTTTAGTAGGCACTAAAGGATACCACCCACATGACTTACTTTAAATTTCATGTTAAATACTCAAATCAGAAAATAACATTTAAAATCAAAGAAGATTCCCTTAGAACTGACTTTTCTTATATTTGGAGCCTGGTGTTATCCATATTCGGGTGTCAGATATACACATATGTATACACATCTCTTCACGTGACACAAATCTTCAAATCAATTTAATCCTAGCACTGAGCGTGTAAGTTGTTGATAGATAGATAGATAGATAGATAGATAGATAGATAGATAGATAGATAGATATAGGCCTGTGGGGGGTTAAGGAATGTCTTAGATCTCTGCTGCAATCATTTTTTTTTAAACTCTCAATCCCTAGTTCCAACCTATGTCTTCCCATGTCAGGGAATTACTCACAACCAGAGCCAAGAGCAGGTATCTCTGTTCTGGATCAACAGCCATACAGTTTTAATATTAGATAAATTTATCCATATTCCTAGATTCTGAAGTACTTGCTCTATTTTCCTAGCTGGCTCTCCATTCTCTTTCTGACTTCTCAGTTTTCTCCTTCTCAGCTTGACCCTTAGATGATACCTGTATATTTAGAATGACTACTTTTGGCTTTCTCTTGCTTTAATTTTTTCATTTATTCATTCACTTATTAGTAAAGAGTTATTAAGAAGTTGTAATGTTCTTGGATGTTTTTAGTTGCTATGTATACAATATTTTTTAAAAGACAAACCATAAGAGACTCCTAATCTCACAAAACAAACTGAGGGTTACTGGGGGGTGGGAGGGTAGGGACAGGGTGGATGGGTTATGGACATCGGGGAGGGTTTGTGCTTTGGTGAATGCTGTGAAAGATGTAAGCCTGATGATTTACAGACCTGTACCCCTTGGGCAAAGAATAAAAATAAAATTAAAAAAAAAAAAGACAAAGTTGCTGCCTTCATTTAGCTTATATTTAATTGGGATAAGTAGATAAAAATAATGGTGTAGATATATAATGTTAGTTTGGGATTTGAGCTCTAAAGAAAAAAAAATTAAAGAGTAGAAGAGGATAGAGCAATTATCACGGCTATTCATTAGGGTGCCTGGATGGCTCAGTGGGTTAACGCCTCTGCCTTCGGCTCAGGTCATGATCCCAGGGTCCTGGGATCGAGGCCCACATTGGGCTCTCTGCTTGGCAGGGAGCCTGCTTCCTCCTCTCTCCTCTCTCTCTGCCTGCCTCTCTGTCTACTAGCAATCCCTCTCTCTGTGTCAAATAAATAAATAAAATCTTTAAAAAAAAAAAAAGGCTACTAATTAGTTGAGGTGGCCAGGGAAGGTACTCCTAGGGAGGTGATATTTGAACAAAGATCTGAATGGGATGAGGATAAACTTGACAGATGTATGGAGGGAGAGTTCAGGGTAGAGGTAGTGGAAAGTACAGGTGTCCTGAGGCAGGAGGTGGTTGGGATCCTTGATGAACAGCCAAGAACATAGTGTGACTGGAACATTGAGAGCAAATCAGGATATGGTAGGAATGTGAAAAATAGGAAGTTGTAGAGAAATCAGAAGCCAGAATCTGTAGCCTTTGCAGGCTGTGGCAAAAACTTTAGATTTTACCCCCTGGGTATGAAAAGCCGCTAGAGATATTTCACTTAACTTGGAATACTATGACTTGATGATCTCTTAAAAGATTATTCTCGCTGCTATAAGTTAACCAGCTGAGAGTTGTAAATGTTGACAAGAAAAGCTGTTAAGAGGCTGTTATAGTAAGAGTTCAAATGCTGGCTATCAGTTACACACACATATCTAGTGCCAACAGTATTTGCTAATGGAGAGTCAAGAATAACTTCAAGGTCTCTGATATCAGGTTATGCCATTCATGGAGATGGCGATGATAGCAAAAAGAAAATGTTTGGGGGAGTAACACAGAGGTCATATTATATTTGAGATGCCTACTAGAAATCCAAGTGACTATGTCAATCAACTAGTTATATGAAAATGTGAAAATACAGGGGAGAAGTCATGGTTAAACATCTGAATTTCAGTCATCAATACGGAAATGGTACTTTTCAAGTCACAATCTTAAATAAGCCCAACCAAAGGGGACAGTGTAAACACAAAACAGATTAAGTTTGAGGACTTCACTCAGGGGATATCTGAGTTTTATGGATTGGATAAGAAAGAAATTTCAGTAAAGGAGGACTGGGAAGGAGTGGTGAAGGCAGTAGGTGGAAAACCAGGAAAGTGCAGTATCTCAGAAGCCAAGAAGAGAAGGTGATTCAGGGAGGAGAATATGTTCCACTATGTCAAATGTTCCTGAGAAGATGAGTACAATGATGACAATGATGACTGAGACTGTGGTGATGTGTGGATCTTCGGTAAATGTCTGCAATCGCAGTTCCAAAGGACAAATGAGAATACAATGCTGACTGGAGAGAGTTCAAGAGATAATAGGAAAATAAAGATGATAATGAATATCAACACTTCCTCTGAGGGGGAAAGAGCAGCACATGAAGGCAGATATGAGAATCAAAATACATGTATTTTGATGGGAATGATACAGGATAGAGGAAAACTGCACATTTAGAAAAAAGAGATAATTTTATTATTTACATCCTTACATGGGCAAACGGGGATGGGGTTCAGTTGTACAAGGGAAGGGTTCTCTTGACATGATCAAAGAACATCCATCACAACTGGAGAGAAGATACAGTTGATGACTTCACATGTTATAGAGGTAGGAACAGATTTATATTTTAGTTCTTTTCTGTCTGCTTTTCTTTTCCCACTAAAATGAAAAAAAAGGTCATCAGCTGAAGCATAAAATAGCTGCCTGGGATAGGAGGAGAATGGATTGACAAGAAACATGTAATAGGAGTGTCAGGCAGCACAGACTCTCTCTATTTGAAATTTAAGATATTGATTGGTAATGACTCCAGTTAGGTCACCCTTTTTTCTCTTGTGGGTTTTTTCTTATTTTTTTGAGGTTGTTGGGTTTGACCAGAGTAGGCAAAGAGTAATCTGTACCCAGAATTAGGCTTTGCCAGCAGAATATGATGGAGGAAGAAAGGAACCAAGAGAGTTGACTCTGTCTGAAAATGTATTAGTATAAAGGTGACTCACGAAAGTGAAGTGGATATTGATGGAATTGAGAACATGAAGAGAATAATGGACAGAGAAAAGTTGGTGGGGTCAATGAATCTGGAGCACTGACAGAACTGGGGTCTAGGATTTTAGCATGGTGAGTTGGAAAGATAGACTGTATCATAGACGAGATAATGAAAGGAGTATTATGAGG
Source organism: Ailurus styani (assembly GCA_002007465.1). Taxonomy (NCBI): domain Eukaryota; kingdom Metazoa; phylum Chordata; class Mammalia; order Carnivora; family Ailuridae; genus Ailurus; species Ailurus styani. The sequence goes on along the minus strand of LNAC01000024.1, from coordinate 407,553 downwards.
TACAACAGAAATTGGAAAAGACACCATCTAGTCAATGACCTTAGGAATGATCAACTGGAATGGGATGGAGGATAAAATCATTGGCACTGAGGAACATAAGGATGAGAACAACGGAGAGATGGATGAGCTTTTAAAAGCACCAAGAACAATGACAGAAGTCAGAGTGGAGAGAGAACAGTAAGCCAAGTGCAAAAAAAAAAAAAAAATCAGGAAATAGAGAGGGGATTCCAAAGGAGCACAGATGATGTATCTGATGGTATATAATATGTCTTTTTATTGTGTTTTGTTTTAGGGAAGAGGCAATGAGAATTGAGGAGAAACCCCCCCCTACGAGTCTAGTTCCGGGTGGGTTCCTGGAGAAAACACTATCTTCAGTAGTACATTCAGTTAACATCTACTTTTTATTGAGAGAGATTAAAAAGAAAAAGAAAAAGGAAAACCAGAGAGTCAGGTTTTTTTATTTTATTTTATTTTTATTATTTGCCCAGGGGTACAGGTCTGTGAATCATCAGGCTTACACCTTTCACAGCACTCACCATAGCACAAACCCTCCCCAATGTCCATAACCCATCCACCCTATCCCTACCCTCCCACCCCCCAGTAACCCTCAGTTTGTTTTGTGAGATTAGGAGTCTCTTACGGTTTGTGTCCTTCCCCTTATGTTTTGCTGATAGTAGGCACTGGGGTCCAGAGGGCACGATGGAAAGTATAAGACCCTGAATCAGGTGATTGTATGCAGTCTTATGGATATGAGCATCAATGATATGGGATCACCTAAAAAGCTCAGGCTTCTCGTGGTGACTTCGATATAGAGGGATAAGCTTTAACAGTCTCTAAAAGAAATGCAGGCAGTCAGTTCTAACAGCAGCCTTTTGTGGGGACTGCTAGGAGGTTAAGACTACAGGAGGGACAGAGGTCCATAGGCCTCCCTTGAATCCTCCTGAGGGCAGAACTGAGAAGGGTGGAGATGCAGTCTAATCATTATTACTTGACTTTGGAACAGTGCTTGCCCACCTCCATTCTGCTACCATAACCACGTGGGAAAATCGGTCTCATCTGCCTTTTCTTTTTGTGGATATAGTGCCTATGTCAGAAATGATTAAAGTACATGGCTAACACTTTAACCAGTGCAATAGATTATCACCACCACAGGTACCTGTTAGAGAATTCAATCATGAATTTACTACAGTTTAACATCTGCTTGCTTAAGACATATGATATTTGAGAGGAGGACTAGCTGGATGGAGAGACTGCATGCCCATTAGGCTATTTTAACATAGTATTCTCACATTAATGCAGATCACCAGAATACAATAGAACCAAAGGCACAATTATCCCAGCCTCTCATTGAGCTCCATTTAATAATAAGCCTTCTCCATTATAAAGATCCAGTAGTAGACACATACATTTGAACAGCAGTCTGGCATTTATTAAACCACAGATTATCCACTGTGTTAATCCGTATCTTTTAAACCAAGATGTTTGACTAAATTTCTCCTTAACTTTATTTCAAGGAAATCACTTAGCTCTATAAGGGAATTTGATTTACAGATTTTGTCTGAATGCAAAAATTATTTAATGAATCTTATTTTCCTTTTTTTCAGATCCTAGAACCTGAAACCTAGAAAGCTTAGGGTCATCTGCAATGCCTGACTCTATCTCAAGTGTCTAGAAATAAAGCATATGCCATGTGTTCTTCTTAGATATTCTTTTGAACCTCAACTATACTATTAAGCCTTATGACAAAAGTTTAAGCTATCTCAAGTTCTTTAAAAAGAAGGCTACATATACTTATACTATGCAAAGAAGAACGATTCCACCAATTTTTTACTCTAGATTTAGAAATAAACTCGTTGTTCTTTATGTGTGACATAAGCATAGATTATCTATGATCCCAGATAAATTTAAAAAGAAACATGCATTAATGAGAATGCATAGAACTTAAAGTAGCAGAGAAGGGGATTTGTAATGTTAATAATATATTGAATAATATGTAATTAATCTAATTCTGTGTACTTGATTATAACTTCTTTAATCATCACAATTTTATGACTTATGCATTATTATTATTATTAGAAGAAGAAATTGCAGCCTAGTGAGAGTAATTAAAATTTTTATTCTCAGAATGCCCACAGCTACCAGAATGGGGATAGGAACTCATGGTTTAACTGCAAAGCCTGTGCTTTTTACCCCACACCTACTGCCTCCCAACCTCATTACAGGAAATCTATACCATCCTACATTCATGTTTTTACTGCTTCGGCTTCCAGTTAAAGTTCTGATAAAGAGCTTGTTGCTAAGAGCAAGTCCATATTACATCGCTGGCCCTTATGATTATAGAACAGCCAACTAAAATGGCCAGGGAAGCCTTGCAACGATCAAGGGTTCTACAAGGTTCGGTAAACCTCAGTAATAGCAGTTCTGTGGTATAAGGACTAATACAGGATAATTTTGCCCAAGCATATATGCTACCTTGAAAATGTGATCAGTTATTTTTCTGCAATGCTCTGTCCTAATTTTTTAATATTTATATGTAGCTTTCCTTGAGTCTAAAGTGTGTATTCAGGGCACCTGGGTGGCTGAATCGGTTAAGCATCTGGCTTCAGCTCAGGTCATGATGCCAGCATCTTGGGATTGAGTCCCATGTCTGGCTCCTTACTCAATGGGAAGCTTGCTTCTCCCTCTCCCTCTGCTGCTCCCCCTCCTTGTGCTCTCTCTCTCTGTCAAATAAATAAAATCTTAAAAAAAAAAATAAAATGTGTATTCACTGTAATGTAAGTTCCAGCAATAGGTTTTTTTTTTTAAGATTTTATTTATTTATTTTACACAGAGAGAGAGATCAGATCACAAGTAGGCAGAGAGGCAGGCAGAGAGAGAGGAGGAAGCAGGCTTCCTGCTGAGCAGAGAGCCAAATGCTGGCCTCCATCCCAAGACCCTGAGATCATGACCTGAGCCGAAGGCAGAGGCTTTAACCCACTGAGCCACCCAGGCACCCCCAGCAACAGGTTTTTTATTTGTTCTTTAATTTCTAAGTTTATTGTTTTTGTTTTCTGGTCTGTTTATCTATTGTTTAACCACCCAAGATCTAAAACAGAGTTTAACACTTAGTAGGTGTTTAGCAAATATTGCTGATTAAATAAATGACTGTTTTAATTTCAAAAATAAACTCTATGACAATTATTTCTTAGCACTTTTCAGCTCAACAATAATGAGCTTGTACTAGAGCTCAACCCAGAATGAGGAAATGCATTGTAATTTCCTAAGGGAAGCTGGTAACAAGGCAAATGCAAAAGCCTGTAAGAAGTGCTGCCTTTTGATTTGACATTAATGGAGATTAGTTGAAAATAAAAGCAGCTGCTCTGCAATAATAAACAAAATATTTCAACATCCCTCTTTCCTTTGCCATTCTGTCACTCTAGTCTTATCTTTTAATTAAACCCGAACTTTAAAATAAATGTGTCTGGCTTGCTAGTTTATTAAATAGAATATCAATGGAGAGCTTCTAGATTCAGCAATTGGTATGCTATAGAAGGCCTTTTAAAAATATATGGCCACATCAAAGCTCTAATTGTACTGAAAGTCCAAGTTTATAGCTCTCCTATTAGAAAGGCACAAAAGAAATTGGACAATTGAAGTGGTTTGACTTTAGACTTCTATAGTATGTTGAAGTGCTCACATAGCTGTATTTAAGGAATGATTAGCTTTTATTAAACATGGTAATTTTGCCAAGAAATGTAAAGTTCAGTATGATTTTTACAATGGGAGCCAACTTGAAACTTCTGAATTTATACCTACTGAGTTTTTTTGCATACTTTACCCATTTTTGCATTTTTATATTTTGCTTAAGATCCATCATAATCATATTCACTGTATACTCTCTCAATCACATAACATTTTAGTAGGGGTTAGTGTTTGCTTTTGAGCTGTTATTTCATAAGCCAATGGCATGAACTTGTCAATAATAAGAAAACCAAGGTTAACAGTTTTGCTTGTATGCATATACATATCATTCACACATACTTAAATTCTGGTTATGCTATAATATATTTAAATACCACCGGATGTCAAGAGTATGATTCTTAGTCCTGTATCTATCACTGTGTATGACTTTGGGTTTTGGTATTTTATGACTCAGCTTTTTTTTTTTTTTTAAGTTTTTATTTATTTATTTGAGAGACAGAGAGAGAGAGACAGAGAAAGATGGGAGAGAGGGAGAAGGAGAAAGAGTCCGAAGCAGGCTCCCAGCTGAACAGAGAGCCTGGCTCGGGGCTCCGTCTCACCACTCTGAGATCATGACCTGAGCAGAAACCAAGAGTCAGATGTTTAACTGATTGCACCACCCAGGCGCCCCTGACTCAGCTTTTACTTATAAAATAAAAGTGCAGGCAAAGCATTAAATATTAATAATAATCTTTCAGAATCAGAATTTCAAAGTAGGGGCTTAACTACTTTACTACTAAAGTAATAGCTTTACTATTGTTATTTGCCATTGTTATTGCCTCTATCAGTTTGATCTTTTAAAAATAATCTGTTTGTATATTAGCATATATACTCAGGTAGGAACGATTGGGACAAATTTACAACTTTAAATGTTCATTGTACTATTCATATCCATTGGGTAGAAATAATTTTTTTTTTTTAAAGCAGGAAGGGGGCTCCTGAGTGGCTCAGTTATTTGAGCATCCAACTCTTGGTTTCAGCAGGGGTCTGGTCTCAGGGTCATGGGATGGAGCCCTGAGCCCAGAGTCCTTTGGGCTCAACACTCAGCATGGAGTCCATTTGGCCCTGTCCTTCTGCTCTTCTCCCCTATCCCCTCTCAAATAAATAATCAAAACCTAAAAAATAAAACAAAACAAAATAACAACAACAAAAAACAGGCATGAAGGGGAGAAAAGATGCAAAGATTAATTAGGGGAATACAGATCTTTAATCTTACAATCGATCATTATGGGGGTGGCACTGGTCATTTAAACATGAAATATGTAAGTATTACATAGTATGAAAGAAGAAAAATGTAAAGTCAGTTGTATCACTTGGTCTAAATCCATAAGGAAAATTTAAACAGATAAATGTTATTACCTAAATTTCGTAATTGGATAAAGTCTCTGTGAAAAAAGACTAGCAAGCATTTTTACTGAAAGTAATATTTTAGGCCACCTCAATAAAATATATTACAGTGTTCAGTTACAGTAGATGGTACATCCGCATCGCAGTATTAGGTTTATTTTTAACTACTTCTTAGATTTATTTATTTATTTATTTATTTATTTATTTATTATTTATTTGACAGAGAGAGAGAGAGTGAGAGATCACAAGTAGGGGGAGAGGCAGGCAGAGAGAGAGGAGGAAGCAGGCTCCTTGTCGAGCAGGGAGCCCGATGTGGGGCTCCATCCCAGGACCCTGAGATCATGACCTGAGCTGAAGGCAGAGGCTTTAACCCATTGAGCCACCCAGGTGCCCTATTTCTAACTACTTCTTAAAACATACAGTTGGCAACTTAGGAAATACCTGAAATACATCCATAAACCACCCATGAGGAACATGTGAAGTGCTGGATGGTTAGATGCCCCTCCCAAGTACTGTCACCGCGCCCATAGCATTTCATCCTAATTTACTGAACTGTTGACTTCCCCTCTAACTACAGTGAACCGTAAACTCTATGTCATGCGTCTTATTCTCTGTAGGATCCCTAGTGTCTATCACATATTAATTCGACAATAATTTTCTCCTTACATGGGTGAATATTGTTTTTTTGGGAAAAATTCTAAAGGATAATATGTTCAGTACATTCAAAATAGGAATAGATAGAACAAAAATAACTAAAATTAACATGGAATGCCTGGAACAAATTAGAACTGAACTGAATAGATGATTCAGTGACATGAATTTTAGCTGTTTAAGGGGAGCTGTTATAACCTCTAGATAAATCCAAATATTGAAAAGGATGCTTCCAAAACTAAAACTGAGTCATAATCAACAACATTTAACCAGATACTGGATAACCACTGATCAAGATTATTCTGAAAGATTTCTGTCCTGGGGTTGAAGTTAGAATTAAATAACATCTGTAAGTCTTTATAGCCTAAATCTCTGTTGTCTATAGGCCAATTTATGAAACAAGAGCAGACAGAATTAAGTAATATCCAAAAGCAATGATCACAGGTTTTCCCCAACAAAGATGGGTCCTATATAATCTGGTTTAGGACTATAAAAGATGCTTGTGGGGAATGGTCACTTCCAGATCTGCGTGGTTTCCTGACTCCATAGAAAACAGGAAGCTGCCTCCAACAAATCCTGGCTAATCTTTTGCTCACCAGCTTTATGTTCTGCTCCTAAAGAGTGGCATACTTGCCTTTCCAGAGCCCTTTCCTTGTTCTGCACTAGCATCATATCTCTTTCTCTTTTATAGGATCATTAAAATGAATAAACAGAGTAATTACATTGCCAGCAAGTAAGGCTAATCTCATTGCATGTATCCTAAATGTCTTAACTATTTTGAAAACCAGCCGGTCTGTATCTCAAATGCTGACAACAAAGGTAATGGCTTTTACACCTAGACAAGCCAATGGTTTTCTTCTATGGGGTTTTAGATTTGCCACAGGGAAAAAATTGTAATCACTTCTTTCACAATGATAATAGCTTAATGTACATCAATTATTGTGAGGCAGCTGAAATGGCTGTGTAGTTCAGGACTGTGTATTATCTCTCAGGGCCAGAGCAGGATTGCCATTTTTGGCAAGAAACAGCTAGCTATCCATTTACTGCCACTTGATTGGAATAATATAGAGATTCCTTTGCTTGCCAGAATTTTTTGGCTGTGAAATCCAGGAAATGTGTTCTGTGTTACTGCAGTGATGCTCATTTTTGGTTCCATGTTTTTTGTTTCTCTTTTCAGTATTTTCTCTCACCTTTTTATCTCACCTACAACCCTCCAAGGATCTGCAGGGAAATCCTTCAGTTCTTCTGCTTGGACTGGACATTGAAACATCAATAGGAGAATGAGATGGAAATTACTCAAAAAGGGATGGGGGAGGATATGTGAATTCAGTTGCCTCATGCTTATTAGTGGCATAACCAGTATGCCGTGTGGATTCTGGCTCTGTGAACTCTCAAGCCACCCCACCTCCCACTATGGAAAGGCCAAAAAGCCATGTCAACATCCATGAGAACACTCGAGGGCAGATTTACACTTGGCGTTAGGGAAGTTGGATATGCCCCTCTAGGCAGAAAGCTATAGTCAATAATTTTCTAAGTTACAACACCTAAAGGAACAAATTATCAAGCCTATGGTTGAGGATTGAGAGTACTGGAAGATACAGTTATTGCTATAGCTTAGTTTGGAAGTGAGATTTCAAATCAGACTGGCTGAGTTGCAATTCTTGTTCCACTTCTTGTTAGCTGTGTGACTTTGGGCAATATAATAAATTCTCCCTGAAATAAAATTATTACTAGTACCAGCATCTAAGAATTGACATGGTAATTAAACATGATGATGCCTACAGATCATTTAGAACAGTGTCCATTTCATCATGTTTAATAAATTATACACAATTATTATTATTGTTACTACTATGGCCACTACTACTATGGTAGAGCAAAATTATTTAATCCCTCACAGATAACGGAGATAGAGAGCTTCATAAAGAGATAGAGATGCAGGAAATGAGTTGTCAAACTCAACCATAGTAAGCCTCCAGTTAGATTTCTGGTGGAATAATTCGTATAAGCAGATTTACTTTTGATCAGCTGGCCATGTAGCATGGGCACAGCTGTTTGGATACTTAAATGACAGTCTTGGCCAGAACAACATGAGATAGAGGAAGGTTTATCTTTTCCGTCATTGTTGTTAACTTTCGTTATAGTTGGTTTTATTTGTGTTAAATCCCTTGCCAAAGTTCTAGGGCTTGTCATGTCCTGAGCCAGCTGGGAAGAAAAGCTCCTAGTCTATAACATCCTCAATATGTTGGAGGATACAGGCAAAATAAAATTATAGGTTGCATTTTGCCAAATATTTCTGTCATTTTACATGGTAATTTTGGCTTTTCTTGCCATCAAACTAATATATCTACAAATTTGAACAAATTGTCCATGAACAAGGCCACTCAATTGGAGCTGTCTTCAATTTTGGAGCCAACCCAGATTTCAAAAGTTTATCTAGTTTCCATCTCAAGTATGGTTTTTCAGTGTCATTCACATTGAAATGTGTCTGAAAAATGGATGCATAGGGAGTTGGTAGAATGGCATTTCCTCCAAGGAATGTTCCCTTTGCAGTAAGTCAGTTACATTTTGGAGAAAACACTACTTGTCTTACTGCATGACAATAACCTGTTTGGAGTCTTAAACAATTGCTTTTATGTGTTGGTGTTCATGCGGTCTTTGGTATATGTATATGTATGTGTATGTAAATGGCTATATGGTTTCTCTTCCTAAAATTACTTTTTGAAATAAAAAAATAAAACTAAACAAAAGGTTTACAGTGTTTTTACTAAGTCTTAAGAACTGACCCACATTTCCATGGAGAAAAATGGATAAAATAACATAAAACTAAGAGTTAGAGATACTGTATCCATTAATACTGTTATAGATCAGACAAACGTAATGATAGCTGAAAGCACTAGGTTTCTTAAAATTAACAAATAGACTCAAACAGGTGAGCATTAGATAATGTTTGCTACCATTGAAAAAACGGAGTGGTAGTAGGGATGGGAGTGAAGTGAAAAGATTTTCACTGGGTTTAGACATATTTGTTTGAAAACAAAGTGATTTGTTGATACAAGAAAAAAAAATGATACTTATTCCAATTTACAAACTGAAAACTGCCAGGAGGATATAATTGTGAAGTTTGAAGTATATTAGTATAAACTGGAATTTTAACTATAAATTTCCTCTTAATCTGATCCGGGCTATAGCAAATGCAAACAAAAGAGAGGCTAAGAGTCTATTTTCTGAGAAGGAATAGTGTTATTAACCACTTTGTCAGTTCAGTGTTTTTGAGGATACTCAGTTCATTCTTTCTCTACTATAGTTGTGGGAACTCCTGACAACCAGTCTTGCTCAAAGTCGGATCCTCCCCTGTTCTTCCTCCATCATATTAGGCTACAGCAGGGAAGATGTCCATCAACACAAGTGGATCAGGGAATAACTCAAAATTTCTGTCATACTGAGTTTCTGCTGGAATGGCAATGACCGAGGAAGGCACAGAGGCAGGAATAGTGAAGTTCATCCTCTGGGCTGACTGGAGGATCACGTGATAGAAAAAAGGAATAGTGGAGCCAAGAGTTACAAACATCTCTATCAGACTTAACACTTGAATCACAATAATAAAAATGCAATAGTTCTGGGAGCTTCTTCCACACCAGGATTATAAAGAAGCCAATTTCTATGTGACTTCTGGGAATTTGGTGACACCTTTTGAAACTCAATGGTTCCCCTAGAAATGGTCCTTCTCCAGGAGTATTCGACCTCAACTTCCTAAGCAGCAGCTCTTACTCCAAGCTTTTCAGGGGATCAAGTTTCAGGTAACTCCAGTGTATGCTCCTATTTCCTTAGGCTTCCTCATAGTTCTCTCCTGTACTTATATAATGTGTCCAAGGACTTTCAATGATGTCTTGCTTGTATTAGAATGTATTATAATACAATTCCTAAATGCCCAGCTTTATGTAGCTAGGGGCTACTTTCAAAGAACAGAGATAAATGCTAGTCACTATATGCATGTTAGAATCTTAGCTCCTCTATAGTCCATATATCAGGAGAGATGGCCAAACAAAAAGCTACTGATGTGCTTCTAGCTAAATACTAGGCTTGGATCTTACTTTCACTAAAAATTGTCTCTTTAATTACTTCAATTATTTCTTTTTTTTTTAAGATTTTTTTATTTGACACAGAGAGAGAGAGAGAGATCACAAGTAGGCAGAGAGGCAGGCAGAGAAAGAGAAGGAAGCAGGCTCCCTGCCAAGCAGAAAGCCCAAAGCAAGCCTTGATCCCAGGACCCTGAGATCATGACCTGAGCCGAAGGCAGAGGCTTTAACCCTCTGAGCCACCCAGGCGCCCTACTTCAATTATTTCAATACTCATCTGAGTAACTTAATTCTGATATGTTGCGTCATTTCCAGTTGCACCTATCTGAAAATTTGGTTCATATACTTGAGTCTTCCCTTTTTCACATTCAGGATTTCATTTTCCATCAGTATTTCCTTCAGAGGTTCTTTTCACTTTATCCTCTCTTTTTATATCTTTTAAACATGGTAAGGTCTTTTTTTTATACAGAAAATATTTAATATATAAATTAAAAAACACTTCTTTAATCTTCACTTGTATACATTCTACAACAGATTGATTGTCCTAGGAAAACTTTCTATAACCCCTTATTATTGACAAGATAACACCAAACCCCTTCCCCAGCATTCAGGGAATTCCAGTATCGCGGTGTGATCTGATGGTGAGCATACACTGCAAATGGCTGATTTAGATGTTGATTGTGACTGCCAATAACTAGAAAATTTAGTAATTTTACTTTGAAGTTGATCAATGTCCTGACACCAACTATGCAATAATTAACTTTTCTGCAAGAAAATTATGATTCCATGAATGATTCATTCCATGTTGAAAACTGAACTTTTAACTAGTTCTCTACAGTTTGCAACAGCAAAAAACAAAAGAGAGAGAGAGAGAGAGAGAGAGAGAGAGAAGTAAACTATAGTTTACACAAATCCAGATACAGGATGCACAGAGATTCCGACCACAACACTGTGAAACTAGAAATCAAGTAAAAGAAAAAAATCTGGAAAAAAACACAAATATATGGAGGCTAAACAAAATGCTACTAAACAATGAATGGGTCAACCAAAAAATCAACGGGGAAATCAAAAATACATGGAGACATGAAAAATGAAAACACAATGGTCCAAAATATTTGGGATGCAGCAAAAGTTATTCTAAGTGGGAACATAATACCAAAATGGGCCTACCTCAAGAAGCAAAAAACAAAAACAAAAACAAAAAACCCTCAAACAATGTAATCTCACACCTAAAGGAACTAGGAAAAGAACAAACAAAACCCCAAAGCAGTAGAAGAAAGGAAATCATAAAGATTATAGCAGGAATAAATGACATAGAAACAAAACAACAACAAAAATAGTAGATATGAATGAAATCAGGTTCTTTGAAAAGATCAACAAAAGTGATAAACCTTTAGCCAGACTCATCAAAAGAGAGAGAGAGAGAGAGAGAGAGAGAGAGAGAGAGAGAGAAGACTCAAACAAAATCAGAAGAGGAGAAGTAACAACCAATATCAGAAATATATAGAGTTATAACAGAAATTATGAACAATTAAATAAATACCAATAAACAGGATCATCTAAAAGAAACATAAATTCTGAGAAACATATAACCTCCAAAAATTGAATCAGGAAGGCCATTATCAGCAACAAAATTGAATCAGAATTAAAAAAACCAAAATCCCAACAAACAAAAGTCCAGGACCAGACATCCTCATACGTGAATTCTACCAAACATTTAAGAAGTGTTTAAACATTTTCTTCTCAAACTATCCCAAAAATATAAGAGAAAGAAAAGTTTCCTAATTCATTATATGAAAGCAGCATTTACCTTGATACCAAAACCAGACAAAGACACAGAGAGTCACATGGGTGGCTCAGTCAGTTAAGCATCAGCCTTCAGCTCAGGTCATGATTTAGGTTTCTGGGATTGAGCCCCACACTGGGCTTCCCACTCAGTGGGGAGCCTGCTTCTCCCTCTTCTTAAATAAATAAATAAAAATCTTATAAAAGAAAGACACTACAAAAAAAAAGGAAATATAAGACATTAACTCTGATGAACATAGATGCAAAAATACTCAATAAAATATTAGCAAACCTCATCCAACAATACAGTAAAAAGTTACTCACCACAATCGAGTGTGACTTATTCTGGGGATGCAAAGGCAGTTTAATATTTGCAAATCAATAAGCATGATATATCATATCATAAGAGAAAGGATAAATACCATATGATCATTTCAATAGATACAGAAAAGGCACTTGACAAAGTACATCAATTTATGATAAAAACCCTCAACAAAGTAGGTTTAGAGGGAGCACACCTCAACATAATAAAAGCTTTATATGAAAACCTCACAGCTAATACTATATACAATGGTAAAAAGCTTTTTCCTAAGGTCAGGAATAAGGCAAGGATGTCCATTCTCACAACTTTATTCGACATAGTACTGAAAGTCCTAGCCAATAGCAGTCAGGCAAGAAAAATAAATAAAAGGCATTCAAATTGGTAATGAAGAAGTAAAATTATCAGTATTTGCAAATGACATGATACTATATATAGAAAGCCCTAAAGACTTCACCAAAAAAGCTACTAGAACAGAAAAATGAATTTAGTAAGGTCACAGGATACAAAATTAATACATGAAAATCAGTCACATTTCTATACACTAATAATGAACTATCAGAAAAAGAAATTAAGAAAAACATCCCATTTACAATTGCAGCAAAAATAATAAAATACTTAGGAATAAACACTTTTTTTAAACCTAGGAGTAAATTTTACCCAAGAGGTGAAAAACCTATAGTCTGAAAAGTATAAAAAATTGATGAAAGAAATAGAAGACAACAAAGAAATGGAAAGACAGTTCATGCTCACTCATTGGAAGAACAAATCCTATTAAAATGTTATACTACCCAAAGCAATCCACAGATTTAATGAAATCCCTATCAAAATACCTACAGCATTTTTCACAGAACTAGAACAATCGATCTTAAAATTTGTATGGAACCACAAAAGACCCTGAACAATCTTGAAAAAAAAGAGTAAAACTGGAGGTATCACAATCCCAGACTTCAAAAAAACAACAACAAAACAACAACAACAACAACAAAACAATCCCAGACTTCAGGATATATTACAAAGCTGTAATAATCACGACAGTATGGCACTGACATAAAAACAGACACACAGATCAGTGAAGTAGAATAGAGAGGCCAGAAAGTAACCCACAATTACATGGTCAATTAATCTTCAACAAAGGAGGAAAGAATATGCAATGAGAAAAATACAGTGTCTTTAACAAATGGTTTTGGGTAAACTGGACAGCCAAACATAATAGAATAAAACTGGATCACTTTCTTATACCATACACAAAAATAAACTCAAAACAGATTACAGATTAAGGACCTAAGTGTAAGACCTGAAACCATAAAATCTTAAAAAAAAAAAAAGCATAGGCAGTAATTTTTCTGACACTGGCCATAGCAACACTTTTCTAGATATGTCTTCTAAGGCAAGAGAAACAAAAACAAAAATAAACTAACTATTCGGATGACATTAAAATAAAAATCTTCTGCAAATGAAGTGATCAACAAAACTAAAAGCAACTTACTGAAATGGAAATGATATTTGCAAGTGATGTATCTAATAAGGGTTAGTATCTAAAATATATGAAGAACTTATAGAACACACAGAAAATGGGAGAAGATATTAACAGACATTTCTCCAAAGAGGACTGAGGACTTACAGGTGGCCAACAGACACATGAAGATATGCACAACATTACTAATCATCAGGGAAATGCATGTCAAAACTGCAGTATCAGCTGATACCTGTCATAATGGCTAAAATAAAGTGCGAGAAAGAGCAAGTGTTGACTAGGATGTGGAGATAAAGGAAACCTCATGCACTGCTGATATGAATGTTAATTGGTGCAGCCACTGTGAAAAACAGTATGGGGGTTTCTCAAAAAATTAAAAACAGAATTACGGTATTATCCAGTATTTCCACTACTGGATATTTACCCCCCCCCAAAGTGAAAACATTAATTCAATAATAGATATACACCTCTATGTGTATAGTAGCATTATTTACAATAGCAAAATTATGGAAGCAGCCCAAGTGTCCACTGATTGATAAATGGAACAAGAAGATGTATTATGTATATACAATAGAGTATTACTCAGCTATAAAATAGAATGAAATCTTGCCATTTGCAACACTGTGAATGGATCTATAGAGTATAATACCAAGAAATGCTAGATGAAATGCTGTCAGTCAGAGGAAGACAAATACCACATGATTTTGCTTATATGGGAAATTTAAGAAACAAACGAGTAAATAAGAGAGACTAGAAAACAGACTCTGACTATAGAAAACAAACTGATGGTGACGGGGGGTTGGGAGGAGGTAGATGTGGGGATGGATGAAGTAAGTGAAAAGGATTAAGAGTATACTTATTATGATGAGCACTGAGTAATGTGTAAAATTGCTGAATCACTATACTGTAAACCTGAAACTAATAACACCCTGTATGTTAACTACACCAGAATTAAAATTTAAAACGATTCAACGTTCTTTATTGATAAAAGACAGCAGACTAGGAATAAAAGAGAACTTACTCAAGTTGATGAAAGACATCTATAACAAACTCACAGCTAACATCATACTTAATGATCAGATACTGAACACTCTGTCCCTAAGATCAGGAACAAGATGTCTGCTGTTGCCACTTGTATAGAACACTGTACTAGAGGTTCTAGCCAGGAATATTAAGGAAAGGAAAAAAAAAAAGGCCATCCATATTGGGAAGAAGTGGTAAAACTATCTCTATTTGCAGATGATATGATTGTTAATACAAGGAATCCACACATACAAAATAACTATTAGAGATAATTATGAATTTAATAGTTTGGGAGCATATGAGACACTGAATAGACATTTCTCTAAGGCAGATAGACAAATTGTCATCAAGGACATAAAGAGGTGCTCAACATAATTACTTTACAGAAATGCAAATCCCTCTATTTTTTTTAAAGATTTTATTTATTTATTTGACAGAGAGAGAGATTACAAGTAGGCAGAGAGGCAGGCAGAGAGAGAGGAGGAAGCAGGCTCCCCACTGAGCAGGGAGCCTGATGCGGGCCTCGATCCCAGGACCCTGAGATCATGACCTGAGCCGAAAGCAGAGGCTTTAACCCACTGAGCCACCCAGGCGCCCTGCAAATCCCTCTATATTTGGAAATGCACAGTAAAATATGACTGCACATGTTGGAATGTGCAACTGGATGGCTAAAATGAAAAGACAAGCAATCACAAGTGCTGATGTTGATGCTGGTCAAATGGAATGCTTGCTTATACATCACTGATGGGAGCATAAAATGGTACAATTGCTTTGAAAAAAGTTTTGGCAATTCCTCAAAAAGTTAAAGGTAGAGTTACCAAGTCACTAAGCAATTGCTCTCCTAGATATATACCCAAGAGAAATAAAAACCCATGTTCACATAAAAACCTGTATATGGATGTTTATAACAAGTACTATTCATAGTACTCAAAAAGTGGAAACAACCCAAATGTCTGTCAACTGATGAATATATCAACAAAAAGTGGGATATCCATGCAATGGAATACTATTTGGCAATAAAAAGAAATAAGGTACTGATATGCTACCACATGGATGAACCTTGAAAACATTACACTAAATGAAAGAAGTGATTCAGAATATATCACATAGTACATGATTCCACCTCTATAAAATGTCAAGAACTGGCAAATCCATAAAAATAGAATTTATATTAATGGTTAGCAGTGAATTAAGGAGGAATAGGGAGCTAATGGGTATGGTGGTTCTTTTAGAAGTGATAAAATTGTTTTAAAATTAGCTAGTAGTAATGGTAGCAAAATTTTTTGAATATACTAAAAACCATTTAATTCTATCCTCTAAAGGTATGAATTTTATTGTATGTAAGTACATCTCAATAAAACTGTTCTAAAAATAAATTTTTTAAAAATGCAGCTAGGTTGCTGGAAAATGAAGTCCACACAGATTATTTTCAGGGTTTCAATTCGTTTAATTTTCTAATCATTGATTTGGGACCTACACTCTTTTCGGTAATCTATGGTTGGTGTCATAAGGTGTGGATCTTGCACTATGGCAGCTCAAAGTTCATGCAAAGATACACATGTAAATAAACCACTAAATGCAGTTTCCTAAGTGGTAAGTGGTAATGTGTGCTTACAAAGTGTTCTGGTGGAACAGGGCAGAGAATTTTCTTTCTACTTTGGGAGTTGGTGAGTTGTCAGAAAGGCTTTGCAGAAAAATTGACACTCAGATCCTAAAATATATACAGTGGTTCACGGAAGAAAAGAAAAGGGTCTTTCAAGGCAGTGAGATCAGTTTAAGTAAAACAGCATTACCTAAAAAGATGTCCACTATCTACACAACTATAGGGTCTGGGGCCAACTCTTTACAAAGCACTGCTTTACTATTTTTTTAAATATTTTATTTATTTATTTGACAGAGAGATTACAAGTAGGCAGAGAGGCAACTGGAGAGAGAGGAGGAAGCAGGCTCCCTGCTGAGCAGAGAGCCCCATGTGGGGCTCGATGTGGGGCTCGATGTGGGGCTCGATCCCAGGACCCTGAGATCATGACCCAAGCCGAAGGCAGAGGCTTTAACCCACTGAGCCACCCAGGCACCCCTGCTTTACTATTTCCATTTCTCTTGTTTAATATACACCATCCAGAACAGTTATGTACTTATAAAAGTAATTCATGGGTATTTATACAAGTGGACTGGGGCAAATTTATGCTTGGGGAAAGAATCTCGTACTAAAAAACCACCACATGCACACACAAGCATTTTTCTGCCTATACCAAGTCATTTTAACCATTTCACATCACAGCGGTCTTTGTTCTCTCTCTGTTTAGTTTTTCCAGAGAATAGAACTTATAATTAACTTTCTTCATCTCAGAAATAACTGCTAAAGTCCAGCTCTTAATTTTCTAAAGGAAAAATACTACGTTTTTAGTACTTTATGGTACCAATGAGATTGCATTAAAGTTTTCACGTCGTGATCCTTCTCTTAAGACTGCACCTAATACTGGCAACCTTCTCATGCCTTGAAAAAATACTTAGACCTCCAATACTAAAAAAAATTCCCCTAAAAAATAGCATTACAAAAATGTGTGGCTTGTTTGCAAAATAGAAGAATGTGACGTCTTTCCTAGTCCTGTATGACCTCTTTCCGTAATCATAGAAGATTGCCATTTCTATCTTCCAGTACTAGATTAGAGCTATCATGTTTAATGGAATAGTATAGCACCTGAGCTACTTGGAGGAGAAAAGATGATTTACGATTACAAATTGTTTTTGAAATGAGTTATAGTTCCTTTTCATGAAGAATTTATAATAATAAAGCACTCAAAGTTTAAGCATTGAAATGCCTAATGAAACTACTTTGAAAATGTGAAAGAAGAGATGAATAAATTTTGTGGAAAGCTCAAAAGACCATGATCTAATTGAATTGATCCTGTAAGTTCCACATCTTGGATTGTATACTATTGTCAGGAACCCTCCAGAGAGCGCAGAATGGTGATTCAATGACTTATGTGCAATGGGAATTTTTGCATTTGATTGCACTAAATCCCATTTTTCAATTAAACTGAATGGGTAAGACCTTGATATATACACTACTCCAATCTTTAATTTCCTTAAGAAACTTGTTTAGAATGTAGCATGTATCGCTTCTCGGCCTTTTGGCTAAGATCAAGTGTAGAATGTAGCATGTAAAAGATGGTAAAAAGAAGTCGGTCGTATTTACCTTTACTTACTGACAGTATCTTGTTACGCATCAAGTTTATATTCTTTTGTGCCATTACTCTTCTCAATAAAATAGTAAACTATACTCATGTTGCCATTTCTCTTTTTACATTAAAAGTATGTAGGTTTCTATGGTGGATTTCATGTTCTCTAAAGAAGTATACTAAGGAAAACTATGAATAAATTATTTACTATATTCTTTCTCTAATGCAATTTTTAAAAATCTGAAGTATAAATTTACCTACAGTGATATGCACAGATCTTAAAAGCTAAAATTAAAGAATTTTGATAATTGAAAATATTCATAAAGGATCTAAGCCTCAAAAACATTTTTGTTACTTCTTACATGTTTTTTCTGATTTTAATAATAATGTGGATCTCATTAAGAGACTTGGGAAGTGTTCCTATTTTATATTCTGAAATAGTTACATAGCTAATGTGATTCCTTATCATTGTTGTCAGGCAGTAATTCTTTCATCCTCCAGTTGCTTTTAAGGTTTTTTTAATCTTTGCTTTTCAGCAATTTGACTAAGATGCTAGGTATTGTTCTCTCATCATTTATTTTTGTTGAAATTCATTGGGCTTTCTGAATTTGTGAGCTAATATTCTTTATCACAAGTGAAAGTTTTAGCATTGTTTCCCCAATTTTTTTCTACTCTTATTTCTCTATTTCTGATACTCAAGTCGTTGACATGTTAGATTTTTTGCTATTTTCCCACAAATGACAAATTCTGTTTATTTTTGCCAGTCTTTTTCCTCTAAATTTCTGTTTAGATAATTCTTCAGACTGTGTCTTCAACTTCATTCAAATTTTCCTTCACATTTTTCCATCTACACTTTTTTCATCCAATAAATTTCTTATTTTAGGTATTTTATGCTTTAATTCAAGAATTTCTATTTTTTATTTTACCATTTCCATTAGTTTGTTGGGAATCTCCTTTATTTTTCGAGCAGTATATTTACCTTTTCTATAATGTGTTAATATTGATGCTTTTCATCTCCTGTGTTATAGGTCAAAAGTTTGTTATTCTATTCACACTGTTTTTTGGTTTTCTTAATTACAGAAAATAGTATTCTGCTTCTTTATATGTTTGCACTTTTTAATTTCTAAAAGATATTTTGAATGTTACATGTTTAAAGTCCGGATTTTGTTGTCTTCCTTTAAAGAATAATGAGTTTTAGGGCGCCTGGGTGGCTCAGCGGGTTAAAGCCTCTGCTTTCGGCTCAGGTCATGATCTCAGGGTCCTGGGATCGAGGGCCGCATCGGGCTCCCTGTTCAGCGGGGAGCCTGCTTCCCCCTCTCTCTCTCTGCCTGCCCCTCTGCCTCCTTGTGATCTCTCTCCCTCTGTGAAATAAATAAATAAATAAATCTTAAAAAAAAAAAAGAATAATGAGTTTTGTTCTAGGAAGCAATTAATTTACTGGTAGATTACTGTGGCACTAACTAGCCTTGATTTTAAGCTTTGTTAGGTTAAGTCTAGGTTAGGCTTAACTAAGTGGCTCAGCTAGTTCTTCTGAGGTTCAACCCTTTAAAATCTCAGTTGAAAATGAGGTATTCAGCATCATTTCTCTACTCTGTCAGGATGGAATTCCCATATCTTCCCATATTTTTTGGCCCATGGGGCATCTGTTTAGTGCTCAGCTTCACAATAACTAGACCTCAGGCAATTTCATCTTATATATATGCAGCTTAGATTTGTCCAAAGCCTTAACTAGATGCTTCTCTGTAATAGGAATTTGTTTTCCAATATCCCATACTTCAATTTCCAGCACAAATTTCTGCTTCCTCAGCTCAGCAAGATATCTAAACTTTGATTAGACTCCATTTCCTTCTATTGTTGTCTGGAAAGTAGCTTAAGGTAGAAAATTGGAATAATTGTAGGGATTAACCTCATGTGTTTCTTTTTTTGTTTGTTTTTAAAGGTTTTATTTATTTATTTGACAGAGAGAGAGATTACAAGTAGGCAGAGAGGCAGGCAGAGAGAGAGAGGAGGAAGCAGGCTCCCTGCCGAGCAGAGAGCCCGATGGGGGCCTAGATCCAGGACCCTGAGATCATGACCTGAGCCAAAAGCAGAGGCTTTAACCCACTGAGCCACCCAGGCGCCCTCATGTGTTTCTTTTCTATCAAGAATCACATTCTGCCTGTTCTATGATGTCCAAAAAGTGTTGCTTAGTATGTTTTGCCCTGTTTTATAGTTGTTTATGGCAGAAGGGTTAGTTTGGTATAAGTTTTTCTGTCATAGCCACAATCATAAGACATTTGGTTATATTTTGTATATATTACTTCAAGTGTCCTGTCTAATGAGCTCCATATTTAAGGTTGAGGACGAAACATCCACTCTAGTCAGAACAATTCATTTTGATGATCACTAACGATGACTAAAATGCCAATAGATATTTACCAAAGCATATATGAATCCATGGAAAGAGGTCGGCAATGGGAAGTCAAACTAAAGAACATAAAGTTAGGAAGAGTATCTATTCCTCTTTCACATGCTGTTTGGTTGTTCTTTAACCATCTTTTAAATACCCATCAATAAACTGCCCCAGTAAACAATTCCAATAAAATGGTGATTTTATTGAAAACATGACAAAGTTATTCTCTATTGGTCTTCAGAGTTAATGATAATATAACCATGTCTAGCTCATACTGGAGTACCAATATTTTCACTACTTATTTTGGAATTCAGAGATAACAACAGCAAATAAGAACCTTAAAAATCCTTAAGGTATACCTCATAAAATAGAATTATAATTTAGTTACAATGATAAGATTTCACTATTAAATATAATCTTCTCATGGACAGTTTCCAACCTTGAAGCCAAACTCATTTTGTTTTCACTATTTACAAAAATTAATAAATATAAATAGTGCTTTTAGGATTCTTGCTCTCAGGATTCTTTTATCAAATTAGGCTTTAATGTGTCTATTTGTGCATACCCAAACACATGTCAAACACACGTCAAGACTTCTTATTCTAATCAGAGTAATGTGAGTTAACATTTAAGTACACACACTAAATTAGGAGATATTTAACCGATTGACCAATGTGGACAGAGATTTATGGTGTCCTTCATAGCTGTATACCAAAGATGCTTACAATTAAAGAGATGGACATGTCAGGGGCGCCTGGGTGGCGCAGTTGTTTTAGCATCTGCCTTCGACTCAGGTCATGATCCCAGGGTCCTGGGATCGAGCCCTGCATTGGACTCCTGCTCAGAGGGAAGCCTGCTTCTCCCTCTCTCACTCCCCCTGCCTTGTGTGTCCCTCTCTCACTGTGTTTCTATCAAATAGATAAATAAAATCTTAACAAAAAATAAGAGATGGACATGTCATATCATTTTAGAAGACAGAACAGCAAACATGCTTTTTTGAAGTTTATGAAGTAACGACTTATGATGATTTTATTATTTTAACTAATAAGCTATACTACTTAATTATAAAACATACTGCTTTTTGTTTTGTGGGTAGAAGCTGGCAAGAATAATCCTAGTGATAATCATACTGTCCAATAACTTATTAGCAAAACCTATGGGAATAGAGAATGGTTATAAGTATTTGAAAATTAGAGAGGCTGGGAACTTCAAGAAATTATTTGATCTAGTCTTCATTGTTAGGCTAGTGAGAGGCAAAATATTCAAGACAGGTTCTTGTTGAATATTTTCCATGTTTCAAAGGACAATGTTCTCACAATTCAATGCATCTATAACAAAAGTCTCAATAGATTGTGATTGCTTTAGTTTAACCTGTGTCTTGTTTGGAGTATTTATGTACATATATGGAATACAGGTATTTGATATTCCTTTCATTATGATTTTTCATTAGGGCTATGGGAAGGGGGGTGTGTGTTAACTTTTACCTTTCTCCTAACTTAAGGAAAATTTGGAATTACAATTATTTAAACCTGTATTCCAGCATATAAGCAACATCTGAGGGGAGGCATAATTTTCTTCAATATCCCAGGGCAGATTCAGACTCAATATTTTCTGCTGAATCTGTGGACTAAGTCCTCTTTCTTTTCCTTTGTGGCCCTTCCTTCTGTCATCAGCGCCCTGTTACTACAACCCTCTGTCCTTCTAGTAAAGTCTTTCACAATAGAGCCAGCGAAAGTATTACCCCTCCCATACCCTCATTCCCCATACTCACACTGGTAGCCTAAAAGCCAGAGAAAAAGATGGACTCATTATGATGCCTCATAAGCTCTAATTAGCAAATGATTGTATAAATTCAGACTCACATATAATAAAGTCAAATAAAATTATCTTAATTCAATTTTTTTTCCTGTACTTTTGTGTTATGTTCACAAGTAAACCTGTGAATGAGGCAGAAATAATTTCATGATCATTCGTTACAGAGCAGATCCCTACCTTTGTGAAAATGAAAATAACAACCATAGTAAAAACATATGGATCAGCAAATGCTCTGGTCTAAATATTCCTCTGGTGTTTATACCACATAATGCCTCCCTGTTCTGGCATTCAGCTTTTTCTATAATAGCACACACAGAAGCAATGTGTCAGCTTGAAGAACCAAATAAGGTATCCATCCTGGGGTCTAGTAGGAATCGGACAATGCCAGACCACTGGGCACCACACAGAGTTGTGTTAGTACTAATATCTTGATGTACAACCCTGGGGAAATCAGAAAGCCAAGGCTTCTGGTTATACAAATGTGCCATTCCAGGATGCTTTTTGACTAGTGGGGAGTATTTTCAAGTATGGGAAGGTGCTATAGTCAGACCAGTGTACAAGACAGATTTTTTCTGTGAAATTTAATAATTCAAAAGACAAAATGAATTTTAGGGACCAAAGGTTGAAATAAAGCAAAGATATCTAATAAAAGCAAATTACATTATTTAGAAGGATATATGAGGAGGCTCTAAATATTTTACAGGTTGAAATAAAAATTCAAGGCGGTGCTAGTTTTTTTTCCCATCTCAAATATAATTGCTAAAATTCTCTCAATATTAGTAATAATAATGAAGCAATCGGATATGCCCTTTGAAACAAATTCCATTGCCTTTTCAGAGTGGTTCTCTCTGTGTCTGTCTGTGGGCTAGCTACTACGACCCCTTCCTTCACAACTGGCACGCATACTCCCTGGTTTCAGTAGCATCCGGCTGCCATTCCCATGGATGCAGATTTTCACAGTCTCTGCTTCACAGGTTATCCTTCAGGGGAAAGGGGGAATTGCTAAGACAGTGGAAAGAGGTAGGGAATGAAATAAGTGGCACCTTCCATTCTGCTGAGACCCTGTCAGCCAGTCTCAGAACACATTGTTAAGTCCTACAATGATGACAGAGGCCATGCTTCCCAATGAGATGCAAAACGGAGGTTCTGACCTCACACACCTGAACGGATTCCTAGCTCTTTTTGACAGAGAAATGATTCTGTTATCTTGGCCAGGATCCAGTATGGTAATTGCATTTCTGTTCACCTCTCTCCTCTCCCAACAGTTTTTTCTATTATTGGAAATTCTTCTAATACATCACAGAGTGACACAGAAAAATCTAGCGACCACGTTCCAAGGAGAGTATGTTCCTAAAATAGGAAGGGGGAAATTAACAATAATCAGACACTCTCTTATTCTCTCTGTACCCATCTTTTGATGTTTTTAATGTACTTTGTGTAACATTCCTGTAAGAAATCTTTGTTGTTACTATGAAAAACACTAAATAGGAAGTAAAGGTATTTATTCAAAGTGAAATGGGTAGTCAGTAAAAAATTCCCAAAGCAAGGTCCTTCCAGAGAACTGAAAAAAATGAGAGTGCCTCTGGTTTTAGTTATTTAGAGGAAATGGATTATTTATCTAATATCTAATACTTTTAATTAGTTTTGATTACACAAGAAATGTACAAATCCATTTTCTTCATTAAAAATAACATGCCATTACCTCTATTCTAATTCTTAGAGGAAACCATAGCTATTAGTTTGTTTCAGAAAACATACATGTGTGCCAGCAAAGGAAACAGTCAACAAACCCAAAAGACAACTGACAGAATGGGAGAAGATATTTGCAAATGACATATCAGATAAAGGGCTAGTATCCAAAATCTATAAAGAGCTTCTCAAACTCAACACCCATAAAACAAATAACCCAGTCAAGAAATGGGCAGAAGACATGAACAGACATTTCTCCAAAGAAGACATCCAAATGGCCAACAGACACATGAGAAAGTGCTCAACATCACTCGGCATCAGAGAAATACAAATCAAAACCACAGCGAGATACCACCTTACACCAGTCAGAATGGCTAAAATCAACAAGTCAGGAAATGACAGATGTTGGCGAGGTTGCGGAGAAAGGGGAACCCTCCTACACTGTTGGTGGGAATGCAAGCTGGTGCAGCCACTCTGGAAAACAGTATGGAGATTCCTCAAAAAATTGAAAATGGAGCTACCCTATGACCCAGCAATCGAACTACTGGGTATTTATCCTAAAGACACAAAGATAGTGATCCTCAGGGGCACGTGCACCCGAATGTTTATAGCAGCAATGTCCACAATAGCCAAACTATGGAAAGAACCTAGATGTCCATCAACAGATGAATGGATAAAGAAGATGTGGTATATATATACAATGGAATATTATGCAGCTATCAAAAGAAACGAAATCTTGCCATTCGCAACGACATGGATGGAACTGGAGGGTATTATGCTGAGCGAAATAAGTCAATCAGAGAAAGACAATTATCATATGATCTCTCTGATATGAGGAACTTGAGGGGCAGGGTGGGGGGCTGTGGGGGGTAGGGAGGGAAAAATAATGAAACAAGATGGGATGGGGAAGGAGACAAACCATAAGAGACTTCTAATCTCATAAAACAAACTGAGGGTTACTGGGGGGTGGGAGGGTAGGGATAGGGTGGATGGGTTATGGACATTGGGGAGGGTTTGTGCTTTGGTGAATGCTGTGAAAGATGTAAGCCTGATGATTCACAGACCTGTACCCCTTGGGCAAAGAATAAAAATAAAATAAAATAAAAAAAAGAAAACATACATGTGTGCATGATCATTTATAGGCAACTCTATGAAATATCATTTGTACATGCATAATTTTTTCTTTGCACAAATGATATAATATTTTATCTGGGGTCTATTTTTTTCTCACTTAATAGCATTTTTTAAAAATCTGCTACATCCCTATACTTGCCACCATGTGCATATAGATTAGTGTTTCTCACGCTGGTTACTAAAACAGAATTTCTGAGTCAATAGACATACAAAAGTTCATTCTAACTTTCAAACTGTCTTTGGATGCACATTCATTTTGATTTTTGTAGATTTCTGGGCCAGTTGCCTTTATATCTTTGTAGCTCTTGATGTAGAGCCCTCTGCCCAACTAATACTACAGACTCGCTCTTCAAAGTCCAGTTCAAAGTCACCTTCTTCTGGATGCATCCTAGCTCCCAACTCTAACTGACCTCTCTCTCAGGTGAAACTGCATAGCATTTTATCTGTAATTCTGCCATAACACTTACTATGTGGTTCATTGTATTATAGCTATTTATACGCAGAGCTTGTTCCTCTTTGTTCCCCATTCAACTGTAAGCTCAGCTCTAAGGGCAAGATTCATATCATCATTTTTATATTCGAATACTTATGCCCCTTATCTGTGAGCCTTGCATAGGTCATTCTTCCATACCTCTTTATTAAAAGGATGAATACATGGATGCATGATGTAGCATTTCATGGCGGATCAGTGCCAAAGAAATCCTAGGCCATGTCTGTTATGTTGCTTATTGTCCATTCCATGGAAACTTGGACTGAATTCTAGGTAACATTTTTTATCTAATCGCATACGGGCCCCCATCATGCATCATGTATTTAATCACTGGTGATTGAAATGATCTGATACTTTCAGGGTAGTCTTTCTTCTATTTAGAGAAGAATGTTTGTAAACGCTTTTTGAATTGTTCCCTTTCACCAGCACTAGTCTCAGCTGCAGTGAGAGGTGAATTTAAGTATCACAAGTATGTACCTATATTCCACCTGGTGATATGTCATCACAACACCCTGCTCTCTGACCCTAACCCAATCCAGTCAGCAACCGGAACAAAGAAAACCACTCAACATCTGGGTATCAAGAGTTTGATATAGGCGTTGGGAGATGCAGAGAAGACCTAGCTTTGTTCTTTCTCCCCCCACACCCTTTCTTTTATTCCTTCCTTCCTTCTTCTTTCCCACCTTTCTTTTATTCTCATTCTCTCCACCTCTGTCTCAAACTGGAATCAGAAGAAAAGGGTATGAGTTTGGAATACATGAAATATTATCACACTCACATTAAACCTAAAGTTTTATGAGCAACTTATATGATTTTTAAGGGAAAAATATTCTACCATTCAAAAACTCATGTAAGGTGTATATATACATATGTATATGTATACTCTCCTTGGTTTAAATATATAAATATATATTATTATTTATTTATTATTTATTCTATATAGTCTATATATAGAATATATATTCTATTATATATTCTATAATATATACAAATATATACAAATATATAAGTATACAAAATATATATTCTATGTTCTATATATAAAATATATTATATTATTTATTATACTATCATTTATTATATGTATTATTTTATTAATTGTTTAAATATCACTTATATTATTTATTATTAAATAAATATATGGACATATATTTATATATAAATATATATCCATCAGCTAAAAAATTATATACACATTTATACACACATACAGTATTTACAACCAAATTAGTTTTATGCAGACCAGCAGTCTAGCTTTCAAAATCTGTCTGCAATCTCTACTGACCCTTTCATTTCAAGATTTTTTTTAATGAATTCCTGAAATAACTCATAATCTTGTCCATCTATAAAAATGATAATAACTTCTTTTTATTATGAAACAGTCAATATTTGCTTAAGGACCTGTGTTAATTCTAGTTTTTATCCTTAAATTTCTACAAGGTATTTCTAACGTGTTTTAAATCTTAAATCTCTAATACTAAACCTTGCTTAAATGGTTGGTACATATGGTGGTATTAATGCAGAAAAATCAGTTATTCTAGATCCCATTCTCTTTTCTGAATTTACTGCAGTCATGAAAACTCAAGTGAAATAGTTTTCTTTGGTGAGTATCTTAAATATGAAATTGTGTTTCAAATGTTCTACAAATAGGGGTCACCCACAGACATGGTTCTAAAGTATACATTCATTGAAGATTAAGCATGTTCACTTGTGTAAATGATCATCAAATGTTTCCTTGAAGAGTTTTAGAATTTTTACTAAGAATAAGATTTTAACTTAAGTGACATTGTTATTTTTATTATTGCTTATTTATTATTATTGACATTATTATTTATTATTATTTCTTTTTGTGGTGTTATTTAAAAAAATAAAACATTTGATTTTTGAGATTTCTTTCCTCTTTATGTACTAAGTTCAATTTATTTTGATTTTCCCAAAGAAATTTTGAAACATTCCCAACTAATGATAACATTGGCATCATAACACCTCGTTACAAAAAACCATCCATGTATAAGTATTATGATAATTAGATCTTCAATTAGATCAGCTTAAAATTAATATTGTATCAGTTTTCCACATTGCTAGTTTTAGAATCATAATATTCCGCAGCAATTCTGCCTAGGGATAAGTTAAAGGCTAGACATACATTATTTACAGAATGCTATAATATACAAAAATTCTATCTTGTGTATCTCAAAAGAGAAAAAAAAGAAAACTCAGGCATTGCTTCAGGAGACTTGCCTTGCTCTTTGAAATATTTCTAAACATTTCTTGTGTGA
Source organism: Ailurus styani (assembly GCA_002007465.1). Lineage (NCBI taxonomy): Eukaryota > Metazoa > Chordata > Mammalia > Carnivora > Ailuridae > Ailurus > Ailurus styani. The sequence goes on along the minus strand of LNAC01000024.1, from coordinate 380,171 downwards.
AATAATAGGTATGTATGTGTGTATGTATATATATATATGTATATATACATACACACACACACACGTATGTGTGACTATATATAGAAAATAGTAGGAATAGATAGATGGGTAGACAGACAAACAGCTATCTGTTCCCAGTTCCTGCATAGAACTCCTAAAATCCTTGTAATTTCCTAAGTGATAAGAAAGGTAGAAGAACCTTCTGTTTTAGTATTTGGGCTATGGCCCTGGCTCCCGACACAGGGCTCCTTAATCCCTTGAAATTTCCTGGGTGACAGGAGTGTCTTTTGGTCTAATGAAGTGATTCTTGGTGGGCTCCTGGATAGTTTCATAATGGGGGCTAGTCCCCAAAAAGACCAAGCCATGATTAGAACCTTGGGACTTTCCACCCAACCACACATCATCGAGGAAGAAGAGAGAGACTAGAGACTGAGTTAATAGTTGATCATGTCTGGATCCTACTATGGAGAAGTTTCCATTAAATTCCCCAAAGTACAGGCTTCAGAGGGTTTCTGGGTTGGCAAACATGTGGAAGTGCTCACAGAGAAGGCATGGAAGCTACTTCCCACATACTTTGTCCTATGCATCTCTTCATCTGGCTGTTCATTTGGATCTGTTGTTGGACCCTTATAATAAACTAGTAAACACAAGCAAGAGTTTTCTTTGAGTCATTTTAGTCAATTATTTAAACCAAGGAGAGTGCTGTGGGAACCCTAATATATATAGCCAGTTTGTCTAAAGTACTGGTGACAATCTGGGACTTGCGATCAGTGTCAGAAGTGGGAGCGGGCTTACAGAACTAAGTCTGTAACTTGTGGGATCTGATGTTAACTCCAGGTAGATTGTGTCAGAGCTGAACTGAATTACGGAATAGAGTCACAGCTGGGTATCACAAAGAATTGCTTAGTGTGGGGAAAACCCCTGACATATTGGGTATTTGGAGTGTCTGAAGTGAAATGTTCTTTGTGAGTAGTAAAGGAGAAAAACACAGGAGTGTGTTGTTCCTAGACATCTGTGCAGGGTCTTAGAGGAGGTAAGCAGGGGTCTGCAAGTCAGCCCGAAAGCTATTTTTTCAAGAACTTCATCTTTCAGACTCTTAACTTGGAAATTTGAGTAAGCACCAACCTCGCTCAGCACAGATCTCTGTTTATCTTAATAAAAAACTTCCTTTAAAATAAGGCTTGCCTTTGCAGCTGGCAGAAATATTTTTCAAAAATATTTATTGACTGCTTTATAAGGTTAATTGAAATGGAAGGATGATATGTTTTCCCATGAAAAATAGTGGGCTTTTGACCCCTGCTTGCAAAATAAATAACATATATTTTATGCCTTTTGATTTATTAGACAGATGAAATTGTCGTCCCTTCCTTTTTAAAAGGTATTTTTTTCCTCTTCTGGTGTACTCCTAAGTTTTAGCCTGTATCCGCTGCTCATTGCTCATTGCCTTTGCAAGACCATCTGCTCTCTGCAACTAATTGAATACGGCCTTGGTGCTATTGTTCAGAGACAGAATTCTACTGAGAGGGCAATATCTACAACTAACTTAAAACTTCTTGACAAAGGAGCTGAAGTGTATTTTCACTACCATAATGGTAACACAGACTTTGACTCATTCCAAGACACTAAGCTATTTATATCAACACTGGAGAAATACAGAGATTTAAAAAAAAAAGATAAAGAGGGTATCAGTGCAAGTGATACAGAGGGAAACAGTGTGCATATTTGCATTTGGGATGACTGGGGGAAATCCTTGCCTTAGAAAAGTTAGGAGGGTCAGGAAAAATTGCAAGAATAAAGCATTCTTTCCACATTAAGATTTAAATAAATTATCACAGTTTTCCTTCCCCTCTGTTAGTTTTTCATCTACAGATTGACTACTCTGGGTTAGTTACTACATAATACAGTCTTTCCTGCTTCCTTCCCATTACTTACTTCATGTTACGTCATCATTTAACTCTCCTTCTTTCCAACCATTCATTGTTCTCTGGTCCCATGTTGTCAGGTAAGTCTGACATCCTTGCATGCTCTAGCTCACTAAAACAACCATGGTAGCATAGCATGACAAATACTTAATAGCAATTTACTTGCTCATAACTAGCAACAAAAATTTACCCTAAATCAAAATTTATTTTTTAAAAGGCACCCTATAATTCTACTGAGTTATGACTCCATTATTATATAGTTAACTAAATACATTTATCTTCTTTCTAGCTTTTCCTTTCTCCCCAGTTATATCTTATTCATGGGAAAAATAAAAATGACACAGACATTAAACAGGGAAAACAACTGTAGTTCCTATATCTAGTTACCATTAGATCTAGTATATAGTTAGCTAGATCTAGTTATATCTAGTTACCATTTGTAAGTTTTTCACACTTATACGCTGACTTTTTGATTAAATATTTTATGTAGTGTCTTGTCTAAATACATATTGGACATTTGAGATCACTTATAATGGTTGTTTTTTTTAAAGAGTTCTAGTCTAATACAGTCAATGAGATTATGGTCATTGATTTGGTTCAGAATGAGAAGCTCAAGTTTTGAAACCGTATTTCTATTCAAACTACTTGTAACTATCTGTATATAGGAGATGACATATCTCATTTCCTTTTCAAGCAATTAATGTGAAGTATATCCATTTGGTATGATGCTCAGTATTTTAAGGTTTTGAACATCCATTTTCATAGTTTTTTATTCAACTATAGATTTTAAGTCTTATACCATAGGAAGCTATCAACACTCTAATAATTTCTGTGAAAGGTCTGCAGACTGAAAGCATGAGTCTTATTGAGCCATTGTTGAATTTCTATGTCTTAGGTACATGGTAATGCATTGACATGTAAGGAGACTCTGCAACCCATGATGTTAGTTCTGAGTAATCTAGCAATACGTCTTCTCTCCAGAGAAGGAAGAATTTCACTGCCACAGCATTTCTTAAGGAAAAACAGAATTGGATGCATTTTTACGCAGCTACATATTTTATAATAGTCACTACTGATTCACAGTATAGTGCACTTTCTCTCCACAGTCACGGACTGCCCCCTGCCCCACCCCTGTAGAAGCCTAGATCCATACACTGCTTGAGTTGAACACATGCTCAAGAACTATTTCAGTGCTGATTCCTAGTATTGTTATTTCTCTCCCTGCATCTAACTAATCCCTCCTTGAGCTGTGCTGTGAAACCATCAACTAATGTATGCAAAATGCTGGTCAGGTGATACACTTACTGTTTGCATAAAATAGCTTACCTTTGAAAGATAGAGTATGAAGGAGAAAAAACGCACATAGAATTCAAACACTAGGGGCACCTGGGTGGCTCAGTTGGTTAAGTGTCTGCCCTCGGCTCAGGTCACGATCCCAGGATCCTGGGATCAAGTCCCACGCTGGGCTCCCTGCTCAGTGGGAAGCCTGTTTGTCCCTCTCCCTCTGCTGCTCCCCCTGCTTGTGCTCTATCACCCTCTCTCTATCAAATAAATAAAATCTTAAAAAAAAAGACTTCAGGGCGCCTGGGTGGCTCAGTGAGTTAATGCCTCTGCTTTCAGCTCAGGTCATGATCTCAGGGTCCTGGGATCGAGGCCCGCATCGGGCTCCCTGCTCAGCGGGGAGCCTGCTTCCCCCCCTCTCTCTCTGCCTGCCTCTCTGCCTCCTTGTGATCTCTCTCCCTCTGTGAAATAAATAAATAAATAAAATCTTTAAAAAAAAAAAAAAAAGACTTCAAATATTAAAGTATTAGAGAAAATTATATGCACTAGAACTTTTTCTTCTTCTTTTTCTTTTAATTTCATGCCATAGGCATTTCTGGCATCATGTCAATGCTTATGGAGAGGCATCCTTTTTAGAGTCCTTCACTGGACACTGGAGTAAAGAATGTGGTCTGGCACTTCCAACACCAGGGAACATGACAGTAGAATTTAGCAGGGCATGTCCTGGGCAGTAGGACAGGAATAAAATGTGGCATTGGGATTGTTCAGAGAGTCTGTTATCTGGAAATCTATCCTCAAGGGTAGTAATGTCTAAGAAAATTGTAAAGACTAGAAATAACATCGACATATACCAAAACAAAATGCCCCAAAGACATATCTTACACTGAGTCACAAAGAGGTATTCAAGTAAAATAAAAGGAACAAAAACACATGTCAAAAATATTTCAAAACTAATTGTTAGCTGTGAGACACCATTTATTCAATTAAAAAGACCCACTTGGCTTCCAACATGTAATAAACCTGTTGTCATCATCAAAAGAAAGTAAAATAACTTCCCAAGGAATGATTGCTTCTAGTTTCTCCATTTTGGGTTTTATTAACTACTTTTACTTATGATAATTTAATTAAACAGAAAAATGTGACAGCAATTAAAAGTACTCCTTACTACATTTGTTTGTGTAGGATTCCTTTGTTTTATTGTGATTTCCATCTACTCTTATTAAGTTCTAGGTCAAACCTAGGAAATTATGGCCACAAATCATTTTCCCTACGTGGTTAGGTTGGAAATGCACTGGATTAACGGTGATCTCCATTTCTGTCGGCTCTCAAGTTTTCGATAATTTAGTTAATAGCTTGCCTTCTGAAGTGGGAACATTATTATACACTTGAAAATAGGTTGAGTTCCCAAAGAAAAATTAGATCATGTTACAAAACATTACTATATTGGTTTCGGTTGTGGAGTGGTAACTGATGCATTTCCACAAAAGATAATAAAGATTATATATAACAAAGTAAAAGTAAAGGATAAAGGGAGATATGTGGCTTTAGATGATTTTCACCCACCAAAATGATGAACGCCCCACGGGGGATACTATTCTTTACCTCTTCCATTTCTTTCCTTACAATGCTCAAATTCTTTCTTGAAAAACAAGTGTGTTTCAACCCAGTGATATTTATAAGCATTATACTTACCATAACTTTGTACCAAATACTCTAGCTTTCTTTTTAAAACCAATAGCTGTGTTCCTGGAAATTTTTGGTGTGATTTTTTTTAAAAAATGCGGTATATTGTATCTTTAATCTCAAGAAGTTTATTTAAGTAGTCTGTTCTTGATAAATACAACATGAGAATTCTACAATGTAGCAGAACAAAGTATTTAGAAAAAACGAATGTGACTGTATCTGCATTGTATTTTTCATTTAATTTTTTTCTCTATCTTCAAAGACTTGGTGAGCTATCAAGACTTCACAATGCTGGTAGAAAACAGAGCTCATAGCTCCTGGGACCTCTTGATTTAATGGAGGATAAACAAGTAACACAAATATACAGTTGACAATAAACTTGGGATACATACGTACATATGTGTGTGTGTGTGAGGGGGTATTTTATGGGAAAGTAATCTACTCTAACACCACAATGTCATTTCAAGTCACTTTGCTCTGGACTCAATCACTTCAACAGGTTCTTATTGACTTCCTTGCTTTCCTCTCCTGCTTCTACCTCTATCATTTCTCCAGTATTGCCAAAGCAATCTCAAACACAAATAGCATATCTCACATGTACTTCAACTAATGGTTCTCCAATTGCCCCAGTGTTCGCCTTCCTTGACAAGGGTTACAGGACCCTTTACTGCATGGCTCTCCCACACCTATCCCTTCTCAGCAGCTTCCAGCCACTTCTCTTCTTCACTCTGCACCACTTAATTCAATTACTCCCAATGTCCTGAACATCTGCAGCCTCCTGATACTCAGCCTCTTCATGAGTCATTCTCTGAGCAAAACATTATTCTCCTTCTCCTCCTCCTCCACCATTTGTCTGGCTAAACAGGTGTATTGTTAACATCTCAGCTTGTACGAGTAACCTTCCTTGCATATCACTGTTAAGCATACCCAAGCACACAAGGTAATTATTGAAGTGCTTCTTCCTTACATGTCCTTTCATTGTATTCTCTATTACTCACCAGTAGACCTCACTGCTTTATATTATTATTTCCTATTTACTCATCTGGGTATGTCACTAGACTCTCAATGAGGCAAGCATAGTTTTGATCCCGTTTATCCTTACATATAAGGTGTCTAGCACAGTACGCAGCACATAGTAGAGTTCAAAAACTGTTTGTTAAATGAATAAATGAAGTATTTAGTCAGGTGTTATTTAGAAGTCATATAATACAATTATAAAGACAATTTGAGAAACTATAATACAATGATCCTTTTTCTCAGGAAGAATTTTGAAGACAGAGAAACTTGCAAGTGTAGGAGAATGAAGCCACATAAATAATTTATGAGTCCCAGGGCAAAGTGCAATATATGCCAACCTCTTCATGTAATCTGCATGGTGAAACTGTCTGCCAGTAACCCCAAATCCAACTCTCCATTTCCTTATACAACAAGATACTCTTCTTTTGCTTTTCTGTTTTAGATATTTTGTGAAAAATTGCAGCATTAGTATTTCTAATGGCAAAACTAGATAGAAAACCACTAGTACTATTATCAATTAATGAAAACTACAAATAAGCAAACACTGAAGAACTTAATTATGAAAGTTTTAATCTACAATTGCCTTGAAAAGTGCCCGTAAAATTTTCTCCTTCAAATTTTGCGACCAACAATATTATGAGAGAAATAACATGGTGTTACAATAAGAAAGGTTATAAAATGTTATAGCCCTATATTTTAGAGTGTCCTGGGTTGTAAAAAGATACAAGGAATTCTCAAAACTTTTTACTGCGATATACTGGGAGCTCTGTATGAAATCGGTAAAGTATTATTGATAGAAAAGAAGATAGTTTCATTCTTTGTATGATGTTTATGTAATTCTACCTGGCATTGATATTTATCTATATAATTCTGATTTATAAATATAACAAATGAGTTAGACAAAGAACCACATTTCAATTTCCAGTTAGACTTGTTTCCCAAGACTTTGCAGTAATATATCACATCTCCTTCAGACTCAGAGTCTGTCATATTTACCTCCTAAATCTCATAGTCCTGTATTTCTTGCACAATGTGGTTGTTCAAATAGGTTGAAATCAAATATACAGTAAGAATTAAAAATGTTTCTACAGTGATTTATAATCTTTAAAAATATATTTATAGAAATATTTAGAAAATGTAATGTCTACGGTTCATATGACCCAGCAATTAAAACATAGAAAACAACCTGTACCCCTGGGGCAAAGAATAAAAAACTAAAAAAATAAAATAAAACATAGAAAACAGTCATCTGAAACAATGCACAAATCTAGAGGATGCATAAACCTAATTTAGCAGCTTTCACAAATGAAAAACAGCAAGCATATGGAAGTAGTTCAGATCATAAATACTGGAGTCTGATGGCCTGGTTCTAATCCCAGCTCTATCACTTAATAGGCAGCTTTATAGTTTGTAAGCATCAGCTGCTTCATTTGAAATAAAAGTAAGTGTCCATCAATAGATAAGTGGATAAAGAAGATGTGGTATACACACACAATGGAATATTACTCAGCATAAAAATAATGAAATATTGCCATTTGTGACAAGACCTGAAGGGTATTATGCTAAGTGAAATAAGTCAGACAGAGACCCCGAATACCATAGGATTTCACTTACAAGTGCAATAAAAAAACAACAAAACCAACAAATGGAAAGCGGAAACAGACTCCTAAGTATAGAGAACAAACTGATGGTTGCCAAAGAGGAAGAGGGTCGGGGGTATGGGCAAATGGGTGAAGGGAAGTGGGAGGTACAGGCTGCCAGTTATGGAATGAATAAATCATGGGGATGAAAGGTACAGCACAGAGAATAGTCAATGGTATTGTTAAAAAAAAATAAGAGTATACGAATACTGACCCCACCCCACAGTTTCTTCTGGGTATACATATAGTAATAAATGCAGCATGTTTAGCACAAGACCTGGCATCAGAAAATTGTTAGATAAACTCCTTTACCTTGTTCTTTTCCAACTTGCTGAAGGAATATTGTCTATAAACAGCATAGGTAACAAAGCTACTGTGTAGCATGCAATAAAATTTTGAGAAAACAGGTGTCCTTATTAACACAGGCATTGATATCAGAAAGTTTGAAGCCCAAACAACTAGGAGACCTAAAATAAGTCATTTAAAATTTGTAATTTCTGTTAATTGGAGCAAAAATAGCTCCTTTGCCTGAATTAATTGCTATTGGAAAGAATTTTAAAATATAAACTATTAAAGAAATTAAATGGACATAAAGACCACTCTAGACTGTGCCAGTTTTTACTCAGTGACTTGCAATGTTAAATCACTACGAGACATCACAGGATATTGAAAATATGGAAGGTAAGAGCCAGATAAGTGGAAAATTATTTCTTGAAATAATGTTTGTTCAGGTTGTTAAAGCAAGTTCATTTTTTTCCCTCAGGCAGATATTTTGAAGGTTGTACCAGCTTCATTTTCTAGAGAGACGGGTAGAGAACAGGAAGTTAATCATATCTCTTCGTGTGTCGTGTACCTTAGGAGCTGGTCGATAAATATTAATTGAGGGAGATGATATTGCAAGGACTACATTTTGTACAATTGATTCATAGAAGTCAGCCCTAGGCAGCTATACCAATGTGATCGGATGTTTCCAGCATCTTTTATCTAATTCTCTCTTTGCAAGATCATGTCAAAATGCATATGCTCAATTAGGATCCCGAGCATCTTTTCCCTTCCTTCCTTTCCTCCTTCTGTCCTTCCTTCCTTCCGTCCTTTCTTCTTTCCCTCACTCTTCTTCCAATCTCTCTGTCTCCTTCCATTGTCTGTTTATGTAGTATGTAATGAAATCATAGTCCTATTGGATGGAGAGAACAATTAGATCCGATATAAGACCTGTTGTCTCTATAGTTAACCCTTGAAAATCCTAACCTCACAAACCTAGAAAGTAAATGAAGGGAACTGAGCTAATGTTCTCTCCTTCAAATTGCCACTTTCCATTCACAGAAACTCAAGGTTCTGTCAGTCTTTCTGAAAATCTTATTTTGTGGAAAGTTAGTTGAATGTCATGACTTACAGACATGAGCACTAGACACTAGTGTGGAGAGAAACTGGTTCAAAGGCTGGTCAGAATCTTTATTTCTTAAAGAAAAAAAACCAGCCTGACTCCTTGGAACATCATCTCAGCCCAAACTATGCCTAAACCAGAACCCGGAATGAATTCCTGCCTTATCTGGCTGCTTCATTATTCCACACCCTTTAGGCTCACACAAAAAAGGAATAATTTTTATCACCTAAAATCATGATCTGAATAACTTCTTCTTAAACTTTTTTGTCTATCCCAAAGTTTTATTTTTCATGAAATGCAATTAGGGCGGCAAGTCATAGAATTCCAGAGTATAATGTCAAAATGTTTGCCATGGGTCTGTAGCCTTGGTTAGTGGACAAAATAAACCCTGGCTAGTAACATTACATTTCATTTTTATATAATTTAATATTGATTTTTTTTCATGTTTTCTTTTTCGTAACAGCCTAGGTTTTGGCAGGTTTCTTGAATTATCAGCAATTTTTTAGAGCCCCAGATTTCTGCAGTCACAAAAATAAATCAGTTCAGCAGACAGACTTTGAGTCCAAACTGAGTGCAAGGAAGAGGGGTCAGCATGAATACGGTAACCTGAGAGGGGAGCTCAGGTGTGGAAAGGAAGTCAAGTTCACAACTAACTATGATACCTAACAAAATGTTTCAGACTACAGCAACAACCCAAGTTTTCTAGAAGACTAGAAAAAGAGATACTGTTTTTTGGCTTAGACTAGTTTTCTCACTAATTTTTTAGTGATACTAGTGTTTTTTGTGGAGTATCTGTTGAAAATTTTCTTCATTCATTCTACGGTAGTTTGTCTTAGATTTTCCTAGCTCCCATCTTCCAGCATGGAGTTTTTTTGTGTGTAGATGTTGAGATTTGCCTATTTTTATTTCTTCCTGGATATGCAAGAATCTGTCTCTCCCCCCCCCGTCTGTTTCTCACACAAACACATCTTCAAAATCATAACAGTTTAACAGGAAATATATATATTTTTAAAAGATTTTATTTATTTATTTGACACACAGAGAGAGATTACAAGTAGGCAGAGAGGCAGGCAGAGAGACAGGGAGAGGAGGAAGCAGGCTCCCTGCTGAGCAGAGAGCCCGACGCGGGCCTCGATCCCAGGACCCTGAGATCATGACCTGAGCCGAAAGCAGAGGCTTTAACCCACTGAGCCACCCAGGCGCCCTAACAGGAAATATCTTGAAATTTATCATTCTGTATCAATTGTTCTGAAGATTTGGTGTTTCCATTCCTTCAAACTTGTATTCAAATTTTCTGTATTTCTAAACAGTTTTCTCAATTATACATTAAAGTATCTTTTTTTTAAACTCTCGTATTTGTGGGAGACACATCTCTCATTTAATGCATTTTTAACTTCTTATTCATTTTCAGTTATGTTGTTGTTTTTCTTTATCTGGACCTCTCTGGCACTAACTATTTATTCAGTTGTGTAGTAGTCTCCTCTTTTTAATTATCAAAGGGACCTTCATTTCTGTGCCATTTTATTTTCCTCTTCACCTTCTTTTCTGGGCAATGTCAGCTTATTTTTCATGCCCTTCCTCTCCCTGCCATGTCAGTTTTGCTTTATTTTCTTTGTATGGTGTGTGTGTGTGTGTGAGAGAGAGATAGAGAGAGAGAGAGACAGAGACAGACACGGGGTGGGGGAGGGAAGGTGAGGAACATGAGTGTTTTGGTTTGACTTTTCCTTATTCCTACATATGTTGGAATTATTCATTATTCCATCTCTTTTCTAGTTGGCTTCACATTTGGATAAGCCCTTCAACAATGGGATATCTGTGTCTGTAAATTCTTTTGTCTCTAATCTGTAATATCTAATAGGGTCCAGAGAAGGTAATAATGGTGTTGTTTCTGTCCCTCAGAGTGAGGCACATGAGTTCTTCCAGTCCTGTCTGCACCTGCAGCAGCAGGCATGTCTGATCTAAGTTTGATCTTAAAACTTTCATCTTAGATTGGGCCTGTGGTTATACTATGTCCTAGATTGATTTAAGAATTTATGTATACATCTCATCCTCCAAGTTCAGAGATGAAAAAGGGGCACATATCCTCATCTTGTCATCTTAAAATGTGAAGTCCCAAGAATTTTCCTAGAAGTTCTCCCTACAATTTTAGGACATTCATTGGGATAAAATGGCAAAAATAGTTGTCAGTCTCGTTAGACAAAAATTTTCCCTAGGATTATTCATTTGTCTTGTACACTCTATGCAATGCAAAAACAATGCAAGAAAACAGCAGTAGCTACAGTTTCAGTGTGCTTACAATACATTTGATACTGTCCATTAATTTTCACCATCATCCCAGGTGTGATTTTAGGTTGAACTATCATTCAAGATTAAGAAAATATATAGGGACTTGCAACTTGCAATGTAACACATTGTGCTGTACTTAGAAACATAACTTGGTCGAACTTATGATTTAGTTTTTTTTATTGCTAAATGTGTTTCTTTGAGTCAGATAAAGTGGTGGGATCAATAAGAAACACACCTCCTCTTGGCAATTCTTTTTTAAAATATGCCAATAAGTACTGGCCAGACTTGAGAATGGAGAGACCAGGGAATAGCTAGTGCTTTTGTAACTGACAGGAGCTAAGGGGGTGAAGTTGTATGGGTCAGGCAAGTGCCTGCAGAATGTGTGCTTTGCTTTATCAGAAAAAGCTCTGATGTACAACTCAGCCACCCATGACCTTGATGGGAAAAAGCCAGACAATGGACAAGGAGGCCTAGATCAGCATATTTCTGGTCTAATATATATGAATAACATTTGATATATAAGCTATATCCCAATGTTCTCAGTATGATAATCTTCTACCCTGGGGTGAGGAATGAGCAATGAAGTAAAGAAGAGTTTGGGGCCATTATCATGTATTCTTTTAAAATATTTTCCATTTATTCACTGCACCTGATAGAGAAGACGCCCTTTCTTTTTTAATTAGATGCCTGGTGATTATAGGTGTTTAATTTGGTTGAAACTTTCAGGTGGTCCAGGAAAAATTAAAATTGGCTTTCTGTTCATGAAATTAGCCCAGAAGTTATTCTGCAATACTTCTTTTCTGCATTATTTTTAATATCAAATTCATGCTGATTCATGTTGTGCTTAGTGCAGTGACTCTTACATAGTAGAAAATCAATAAATGTGGGGTTATTTGATTGAATGTAAATTACAGTGTAGGTTAATTTAAAATATTACTCTCTTTGTGGTATTCTGCCTGATCAGAATTTTTGAGCAAGGTAAGTATAAGACTTATTATCATTATATGACTAGAGAAATGAAAACCCATTGAGAAAAGACCCTCAAATAGCTTCTTAGACTTCTTACTATAGGATATAATGCAGTGGTTAAGATCCTAGTCTTTAAAATAAAGCTAACCAATGTTTAAATTCCAGATCTTCCATGTCTTATTGTGAGAATTTAGATATGTTACCCACATTCTTAGAGTCTTATTTTCTTCATCTCTAAAGTAAGGTTAATAATATTTATCTCCAAGAATTTTATAAGGAACATCAGAGGACAAAAATGAATTAAAACACCTTTCACTGATGTCATACATTTGCCAAGGGAGTAAGAGAGGAATACTATCTAAAAGAACTTGAAGTTCAAAAGTCTGAGCAGTTCAAACTGAGAACCGAATCAATGAACTTCTGCTAATGCCATTTTGCTTTTTATTGGACTAGAAGCACTTTTAATTGGGCATCTCTAAGATCTCTTGCTATACCTTAAGTAATATATGATGCCATCCCGATAGGATGATCTAGTTCAGCAGTAAAAATAGTTGATTACCCTTTCTCATACCACATCTACTACGCAAATCAAAGTGTGCTCTTATAATAACCAAGGTATTGAGCAGATATTTACTAGTGAGTGGGAGAGGGTAATGAAAAATTAGACAAAATACAGTATTCACAGCCTTAGATCTTAAGATAAAATATCCTCATAATCTCAGATATGACTGGCAATGCATATGGTCCTCTTACCTTCTCTTGGACCATGAACTGGCCTTTCTGGAGCTTCTTCTGTAAGTTTCCAGGCCCTTGGTCTCCAAGAAAGCTGAAGAACATCTCCAACATCACTTGAGAAAAGGATGATCAGTATATTGAGAGTTAGAGCTCTAACCTGTAACCAGATCTGGTTCTTTCCATAGCTCAGTTTCCTATTGCTGTCACCAGAAATGGAGTCTGTCAATCTCTAGTCCACCTCGCACAAGATTTCTGCAAAGAAATAACAAATTTATTAGTAATTAGCTTGTTCACTCTTAAGGAAAATTTATTACAAATGATTTATGTTTGCTACAGCTTTCTCTTTTATTTTTAAAGAAGAGTTTATAACAAGAACAAAAAACAAAAAGCATATATAATTCCTTGATTCACCAGAGTACATTCTAAATATAAGTATTTTTAGTCATCTCAAGAGTATCAGTTCCTTTTTTTTTCTTTTGGTAAAATAATTATTATATATTCTTAAGATAGCTCTTTAATCAAAATCAAACTTGATACCCGGCATTTAGGGCACAATCAATTAAGAGTAACTGTTTTGGGTGATAGGGCATTAAACAGAAATGGTGCTCCTATAACTGAAAACTAAGGCGATTTGTAAGTCTTTCCCAATATCACACCAAGAATAAACAAAGCAAAAGAAAGGAAAAAAGAAAAAAGAAAGAAAAAGAGAGAAAGAAAGAAAGAAAGAATGAAGAAAGAAAGAAAAAGAAAGAAAGAAAAAAATCCCTAGACAAGTCACAGACAAGTTCAAAGTCAAGCTTTGCTATTTATCAGCACTTTGATCTTAGGCAAGTGTCTTAACCAGTTTGAACCCCAACAGCCTCACCCAATGTTCTATATGTCCAGTATATTGTAGTGATTAAATAAGATAATTTATATGAGCATTTATCACAGTGCTTAAGAAACACAGGGCACACAACAAATCTTAGTTACTTTTATTTTGACTTCCCTCTTCTATAGCCATGGCCCATGACACATGCAAAACTAGAGACATACATCTTTGGAAGCTTGGGATCCTTTTTACCCTAAATTCAAATAACCCATTTTAGATCTTGATAAGGGGCAGGGGAGAGACACCCAAAGGAGATGGGTCTAACTTAAAATTCCATCTAAAATCCTGGTGCCTGGAATGGATCAAATGACTGAATAGAATCAATTCAATGTGGACCAATTAAAGTTCCTTTCTGTTGAGATCATACATGCCCATCAACAGTGTTGATCCTTCAGAAGGGAGGCAAGGTGACAACTGTACTCCTTGTGATAGAAAAAGAGAACATCAATGGATTTCAGGGACTTCAGGTAAACAATGGTTACCAATGGCTTTTGAATTTAATTCTACTGTTCTTACTGTACCAAAGTTAAAGATATATCTTATACTTATTCTGTGTATCTTCTTATTGTGAAAAGCTACTGAAAAATACAAGCCACCATAGACATCCAGATATTGGGAATAGAATGTTTTATAGAATTATTTGTATTGGGCTAATCTTGTCTTAAGCTTCAGGTGAAAGAGTAGCCACAGACAAGCAAGAGGCAAAAGAACCCTGGTCAATAAAAGTACATGAAGATCAACAGTGATTTTAGTACCTCAGGCAGCTACGGAAAATGTTACTCTCAATAGTGCCATCCCTCTAATCTCAGGTAGCTAATGCTTGGGTTTGGGAGAGCAGGATTAACCATGTCATTATATAATATCCGCCGTAGGTTCTGGAAAACCTGACAGCAGGAAGTGATTGGGAAGAAAATCAGTGTCTTCAGGACAGTAACTAATGTTGGCTCTTCTGTACAGTGAACATCAGCAACCTCACAAAAGGCAGGGCCATCAGCAAGAATAGTGACATCTTGAGAACTGGTAGCCCATCATTGCTTTAGAAACAACATCATACATGTTCGAAGGAAGAGAAGTATAAAAGTAGATTTCACATAGTAGACAAGGAAAGAATTTCACAGAGCAAAGTGAGGTGATTAATGAAAGCTTTCAATACATTTTAGAAAGAGGGATTTGATTGAGGCTGAATTTCCCATTGAGCATGAAGGAATAGACCTGTGTCAATGTCATTTAATACTCGTTTTCATCCTTTCTTCTCAGATGTACATGGGGGAGGAAAACAGTTTCTGAGAACTTCTTAGGGTTCTTAGTGTGGAAAAATAAACTTACAAAGATCAACAGAAGAAAAGCATGTACATTTATTTACGATATATTTTTATATTTGCTATAATATTTATTGATGTTTTATATGATAAGAAAGCCTCTATAGAAAAAAAATGAAGAACTGGAGAAACAAGTAGACCTGAGTATTTTTATGCTAGGTTTGATGAAGAGTTAACATCATAGGAAAATAAGAGACATTAAGGAGTGTGAAGTGTGTAAACTGGGGGAAACTTAACAAGGCCTGTTTGTGAGGATTCTTCTGGGTGTCCCTTTGCCTTCAGAGGTAAGGAGGCTCCTCTGGGAAAAGGTGCGGCACCTTTCCCAGGGCGGGTTTATGACCTGGCTCAGGGAAGAAGGGCAGGGGGAAGGTAAGAGTGATCTGCTTACATCTATTATCTTTGCAAATTCCTTCAGCTTAAAATACTCAATATTCCAAGGTGCACCATATTTTGAGATAGCACGTCCTGAATGCCATCATCTAAATCTCATCCTTAGAACTTAAAAAAAAACCCCAAAAACTTAAGTATATTATAGTCTAAACTAGCCACATGCTCTCTCAAGACCACATGTAGATGTTCATAAGTCGGCATTTCTGGTATTTATTAATTTGTTCTGAGTATGATAAGAGAACATAGAAGAGAAAGAAAAATTAATGAAAAAGAAGTACTTTAAATTATTGTACTTTGACTGCAATCACACCTTATGCTTTTTAAAAGACTCCCAAATACTTAATTTTACTTGGAAAAAGTTAGTTAATCTAAAGCTAGTGGCTACACTGTCAAGAGCACAATTGTCTTGTTTGGCAAGCATCAAGTATTTCTCTTTAAATGTTCACCAACAGCACTACTTAGAGTGAGGAAGTAATTGATACTGCTTTTAAAACATGTTCTGAAATATGTATTTTTAACACAAAGTCGATTTTTGTAAACTGGATTGTTTCTCCTTCTTTTGTAGAAATTGAAGTACAGACAATTGTCAGTTATTTTTAAATTTCATCAGAGAAAACGCCTTGTACTCTTTTACAACAGAAAAGGCAGACATTCTCCAAACTCAAAATGAACTATACTGATTTCATTCCATCATTTTGAGGCAATAGCAACAAAGCTGAAATAAGGTTATTTATGATGTACTTTTTTTTAGCCAAATTTTTGCATTATTTGATACTTTACTGGTGTAGTATCTAGTGTGTCTACTACTTTTGATATTTTGCTTGAAAATAACAAAGCCTACCCCAGAGAATAAGAGATGATTTTTTAAATAGGGTAAAAATATTATGTTCACTATTCTGTTTCTTATTTTAAAACCTATGATTTAGGGAAGAGCGTGCAGTGGATCATGGAAGCCAATCTGCAAAATCAAGTCATTGAGACCTTGCAGGAGCCTTAAAGAGTGCAGAAACCATGTTATGACTTAGATACAATATAGATTCCTAGCAAACTTTGAGATCGTGCAGCATCTGGGTCAGTTTGAATCTGTGAGTGGAGTTGTAACTTCATCATTTGAACTTTGTTTTCTTCTTAACTACCACAGTGGTTAAGGGTGTAAGAATTGTAATTAAGCCCAAGCCTGACCTTTATTAGTTGTGGATCTTCCAACTCATAAAGCATCAGTTTCCTTAACAATGGAATTTTAAAAAATGGTAAGTATCTCCCAAGGTTGCTGTAAGCTTTAAAAGAGTTACACAGTGGAAAATGTTTAATATAGTTGTTTGCACATTCAACACTCAGGAACAGTTAGCAATTGTAATATAGCGTGGGCAGGAATCATAACATGACATCCTCTGCCCATTGTGAGTGTATCTTAAGACCCTTCTCCTCATTCCCTCTACTACCCACAAAATAGCTTGCTTATCCCTCTTTTAGACAGCCGGTAATCTCCTTAATTATGAAAGGAAATACACCAGGAAGGGTTTTAAATAAATAAATACACCAGAGGGTTTTAAAAAAGTAATTTATTAATTTATTTATTTATTGGTTTTTAGGCGAAGGGGAATAAATTGAATGAAAAATATTGGCATTGGTTGTATTATGTTGGCAGCTCTTGCATTGAAAAGAAAGGGAGAGATACATGGGTTCCTAACCTGAATGTTTTAAGTGAGCTTTATCACTTGAAAAAATAATTTCCATGGCAGCACCAGATTAAAAATGAATACAAATAGTTAACATCTATATACATAAGTAGTCTTTCAGTTTATAAATTAATTTTCTCATGTATTTTTTAAATTCTGATTTTCCAGACAAGAAGAAAATGTGATTCTAAAGATTAAGTGACTGGCTCATTATCCCATAACTAGGGCTTTTAACTTAAAATGCTAAACTTTTATTTCATACCTATATTATACATAATATGCATGTATATATGTACATATTTCATATCTGTATTCAGCATATACATACATCTATCCATTTTTGTGTGTGTACACATTAAGTATGCACATACATCTATATACAAAGAGAGCATATACTATGTATACAAATGTAGTATATATAAACAGAATATATTTCGGCAAATGTTAACATAGGACTTGGGACTAGCATGAAGATGTCAGTTGTAAAAATAAATAATTTACATGTAAAAATTGTATAGAAATTATTAAACTCATTTTCCTAGCTGTCTTTGTCAAATGATTTATAAAATTTCTTGAATGTGATTCAGGTGATTCTCATATAGAAGCAAATGACTTATTAGGTTCATTTTATTTGTTTCCAATTTTCTCAAAGAATACAAGCAATTTTAACAAATTGAATTCATTACTTACTCTAAATCGAATTAAAACCATTTCTTACATATCTTATGTGGAAGAGGTCACTGGGGTTTTCTTTCCTCTCAAATGCAAGTTATGAATCCATTTTTTTAGATTGATTGTGTGTGTAGTGAAGGGCTTTGAAAAGAATTCAGAAACCATCTCAAAAGAAAATTAAAATTTAGGTATTATTTTATGTAAAAACATGAAATTCATTGCTACAGTAGGAAATGAAATTACAATTACTGAGAACTAATATGTGAGCTGCTTCACTTATATTGCCTAATTTAATCCTAAAAACAAATGGTAACCGTTGTCCCCACCTGAAAATGAAGTCAGTTGCTAAGTTATTCACTGAGCATAAGACTGCACAACCATTAAATGGCACTTTGGCAATTCCTTACTTTCCTGACACCAAAGACCATGTGGTTTTGCTACGCAAAATTGCTAGCTTTCTTTTATTTGAAATTATCAACACGTAACCATTTTTATAAAACAAACAGATGAAGGATTACTATTCTCGTATGGCTACTTCTCTATTCTTTCTGGGCTTCCTACTCTGAGTTCTCAGCTCTTCAAGAATTTCTGAGTGGGTGTTACTCAATATTATAATGCTATTTGGCAGTTGGAGACAATTCAACCTCTACCACTTACTAGATTGAGGACTCTGGAAAAATTTCTAGATTTCTCTGAACCTGAGTCCTCCCAAATTGTAGTATTTCCCATAGTCTAGGGTCATTTAACAGTTTTATCCCAAACCTACTATGAATTTTATGTTTCTCACATGGCTTGCTTAACCACACTTTATAAAGTAGATCCATCCCTCCCAAACTTTTATTATTTTTTACCTCAATCCTGGTATATTTCTTGCCATAATTATATTTTAAAATTCGTTCTTTCTTTCTTTTCTTTTCTTTCTTTATTGTCTCCATGGAGTTAGGGACTTTGATCATTAGCCTATGCCCAGTGCTTAGTAGTTTTCCAGGCACACAATAAATACTCAAAAAATATTATGTGAATGGAGAAATGATTGAAATTGCTGGTATCAAATCTGAGCTAAACTGAAGAGACAACATTAATAGATACCTTCCTTAATCTTATTCTGGTCTGAGTATGACAGATATTATAACTCATTTGTCTTTAAGTGAGGTAAAACATTTATATTGAGGGTGCCTGGGTGGCTCAGTGGGTTAAAACCTCTGCCTTCAGCTCAGGTCATGATCTCAGGGTCCTGGGATCAGGACTGCATCAGGCTCCAGGCTCAGCATGGAGCCTGCCTCCTCCCCTCTCTCTGCCGACCTCTCAGTCTACTTGTGATCTCTCTCTCTCTGTCAAATAAATGAATAAAATCTTAAAAAAAAACCATTTATATTGATTTATAGTGTTAAGATCTGTGATTTCCCAGATATAAATCTGTTTCTTAATGGTGTGACCAACACAAAAAAAATTTATATATGTTCCATGAAAAAAACAAAATAATCTGAAAAGTGATATATAATATTACTGGTATCTCTTAGAAAAATAAAAAGAAGACAGAGGTTCTAAATAAAACTTATTTGTTCTGTTGAATACAGACTATTGTTTCAGGGTTTATTTCTGAGCAAAACTAAGTCAACTCTTCAAGATATAGTAACAGGATATTAAAGAGCTTAACATTTTAAAGACTAGCGGGCACCTCTCTTATTCAACATAGTATTGGAAGTTCTAGACAGAATAGGCAAGACAAAGAAATAAAAGATATCCAAATCAGAAAGGAGGACACAAAATTGTTATTATTTACAAATGATATGATCTTACATATAAAAAAAATCCTAAAAATTCAACCAAAAAAAATTGGAGCTCCTCAGCAAATTCAGTAAAGTTGGAAGTAATAAAATCAGCATACAAAAGCCAGGTGTGTTCCTGTAAGTAGTAACCACAAAGTATCTAAAAAATAAATCAAGGAAACTATCCAATTCACCATAGCATCAAAAAACTGATAAAATATGTAGGAATAAATTTAATATAAATAGTTAGAGATCTTTATAATGAAAACTATAAGGCTTTGATGAAAGAAATTGATGAAGACACAATGAAAAGATATCTGTGTTCATGGATCAGAAGGATTATTGTTAAAATATCCATACTACCCAAAGCTCTCCATAGATTCAATGCAATCTTTGTCAAAATTCCAATGGCATTCTTTATAGAAATAGGAAAAAAAAATCCTAAAATTTGTATGGAATCACACACACACACAAACAAATAGCCAAAGCAATCCTGAGAAGGAAAGACAAAGCCAGAGATACCACACTTTGTGAAGTCAAACTATATTACAAAGCCACAGTAATTAAAACTTTATGGTACTGCCATAGAAATAGACATACAGATCAATATAACAGAGAGCTCAGACATAAACCCCTATGTATACAATTAACTAATATTTTATAAGAAAACTGAGAACATTTGATGGAGAAAGGATAGAATCTTCAACATATGGTGCTGAGAAAACTGAACACCTACATGAAGAAAAATCAAACTGCACAAAAATTACTGCAAGATGGATTAGACTTAGACATAAGATCTGATCTGATAAAACTCATAGAAAATATCATAGGGAAGAATATCCTTGACATTACTGGCCTTGGCAATGATTTTTTAGATACGACACCAAAAGCAAAAGCAACAAAATCAAAAACTAAAAAATGGGACATCAAACTAAAAAGCTTCTATGCAGTAGAGGAATCAATAAAATAAAAAGGCAACTTACAAAATAAGAAAATTTTTGCAAACCATGTATCAGATAAAGGGTTAATATCCAAAATATAGAAATAATTCATACAAACCAATAACAAAGAAAACAAGCAATCCAGTTAAGAAATAGGCAGAAGAACTGAACAGGTTTTGTTTCCAAAGAAGACATCCATGTGGCCAACAGGTACACAATTAGATGCACAGCATCACTAATCAAGAAAATGCAAATCAAAACCACAGTAAGATACTACCTCATAGCTGTTAGAATATCTATCATCAAGACACTAACGACAAGTGTTGGTGAGTGTGTGGAGAAAGGGGAAATCCCATGCACTGTTGGTGGAAATGCAAATTCGTTTAGCCACTGGAAGAAACAGTATGGAGGCTCCTCAAAAAATTAAAAATATAATTACCATATGATCCAACCCTTCTGTTCCTGAGTATATATCCAAGGAAATGAAAATAAAATACTGAAAAGATATCTCAACTGTTACGTGCATTGCAGCATTATTCATAATAGCCAATAAATGGAAACATCCAAAGCATCCATCAGTGGGTGAATGAATGAAGAAATGTGGTATACAGACAATGGAATATTATTTATCCATAAGGAAGGAAGGAAATGTTGCTATTTGTGACAACATGAATGGATTTTGAGGGCATTATGCTAAGGAATGATGCCAAATGCTAAAATGATGCTAAAACGATGTCAAATATATCCATCTGAAACGATGGGACTAAGTACTATGTTTGAATAACGCACTTCAGCAAAGTGAGGGATATAGAGTTTATTAATTGTACTTGGAAATCTTGAAGGAACCTATAACTTTGATAATTTGGTTACAGGTAAAACAAATATTATAATAAATAGTCCAAAGGATGACTAGATCCTTTTTTTATAAAAACAATCATAATAAGTCTGTGTATTCCTCAAGTTTCCACTTTATTACTGAGAAAGATTAGGTAAAGATTTAGAAATGTCAATATGAATTCTAATGGGCTCAGCTTCTATTCTACCAATATCAGTAGATTCATTTGCCCATAATTATTTTGGAACTTGAGCTAATTCTCAATTACTTATCAATTATTTCTTGAATAATATTTACTCTAGGACAACAAGTATCAAAATACCAGCTATAAAATGATCAAAGGCAGAACATTTTCCTGGGAATTCTGTACACAATTTTTCAGTTAAATATTTTATTGGACAGTTTTAGTTGCAGAGTAAATCTCTATAAAATTTGATAATAAATTTAATAGGCTAGTTTTATAGAAGATAAAGAAATGCTGTGGTAGTAGTAGTCACAGAGGGACAGTTAGAGGTTGAAACATGGAGAAGAATTTGGAATTATTAGAATTTCAAATGACTTAAGTAGAAGTAGTTCAAGAGATTTGCTCTTCCACAATAGTGGGATTTATGACAGAAATAGTGGCACTTATAGCCACAAGAAAAAGACATTTGTGCTGCTACTTCTTGGTAATTCAAGAGAGAGAATTACTGGGTAGTAAAACCTTTAGAATGGTGGAAGGTTTGGGAAATTAGCACTTTTTCTGTGTGTGTGCTAATAGAGATATTGGCTTTCCCAATGACTTTTTGCTTACAGAATCTGAAGTTACCCTTATCAATAGGCCCTCAGGTCTGTGGACCTTTAAATTCTGTTTCTATTGGGAATCACTGTTTATCAGAAAGGTGAAATGTTATTTTAGATATTAGCTTTTCAGTTTTTCTAGGTCCCTTCAAAAATATTCCACCACATGATAGAGATATACCAGATCTATAATTTTGCATCTTGATTTAGTCTTTCTGACAACACTTTCATTTTAGGCCTTAGATTATTTACAAAAATAGAGGATGGGGTCATTTCATGAGCCACTGGGTCTACATCAGTACCTTATCTGAAAATATCTTGAAGCCAATATTTAAAGTCTCCTACAGATTGTTCCAATCCTTGCTTAAAACCTTGTATTTTTCCTCTAAAGTTAACTTGACAAAATTCAGGGAATAAATTTAAAATGAAATATATAGTCTTGCTGTATCTCTCTTGAGAATTATATATTTGGAATTATTAAATCCTTTTCAGTTTCCCACCCTGTAGCTTTCAACCATAGTTATCCATTTGAGGGACTCATAAATAGATGTATTAATTTGTATGAGTCTTTCAGTCTAGAAAGCAGGTGTCAAATAGCACTTGAACTTCTGTGGCAAATTTCTTGTCTATCCTCTTGATTGTTTTCTTCTTCTGCTGCTGCTTATATCTGTATAGTTCCAGCTTTGCTAGTACAAAGGTACATCCTTTGCTAGTATCACATAAATGGAGTGAAATGCTATATAGAATTTTATATCTGGCTTCTTTCACTTAGTGTAAGTTTGAGGCCCATCCACATTGTTACATGTATCAATAGTTTGTTTGCTCTGCTTTATTTCTGAATAGTGTTACATCGTAAGGATACTCATATTTTGTTTATCCACTCACCTCTTGATGGGCATTTGAATTTTTTTCCAGATTTTGGCTAATAAAAATAAAACTGTAAGAACTACTTGTATAAAAGTCTTCATACGAACATCTCCTTTCATTTACTTGGGTAAAGATGAAGGATTAGAATAGCTGTTTCATGTGCTAGGTGAATGTTTAGCTTTTAATGAATTGCAGAGTTGTTTCCAAAGTAACTAACATTTTTATATTCTAACTGGCAATACATGAGGCCTTAGTTTCTCTACATTCTTACAAAACTTGACCTTGTCAGATTTTTGGTTATTGACATTCTAGTGGATATGGAGTGGTTTTAAATCATGGTTTTGATGAGCAAATTAATTGGTCATTTCTCATTTGTTTATTAACCAGCATATATATTCTTTGGTGAAATGTCTATTCGAGACTTGTCCATTTTAAAAATTGTGTGGTATGTTTCCTTATTTAGTTTTAAGTTGTTTCATATACAGATACAAGTTCTTCATTAGATATGTGATTTGCCAGTTTCTTCCAAGTGGCTTATCTCTTCATTTACTTAATAGAGTTTTTCAAAGAGCAGAAGTTCTTAATTTTGATAAAGCACAATTTTGCATTTAAAAAATGGATTGTGCTTTTAGTAGCTTATCCAAGAACTTTTAGTCTAGCCCAAGATCATGAAAATTTTCTCCTATTTTCTCCAAGAGGTCTTAAAATTTTAGTTAATACATTTAGATCTCTGATCTATTTTAATTTTTATGTATGGTATAAAGTAAAGTTCTAAGTTAAGCAAGAGCAAAATAGACAGGCTTGATGAAAAGAAAAAACTTCTTTTGCTTGCGAAAATATAATATTATTAAAAGAATATAAAAGCCACAATAGGAAACAATATTTATAAAATATCTCTCTGGATAGGACTTCTGTTGAGGATATAAGGAGAATTCCTACAATTAAATATTAAAGAGGCAATTAATAAAAAATGGTCAGGAGATCTGAACAGACACTTTACTTAAGAATATGTATAAATGATGAACAAGCACATGAAAAAGCATTCAACTTCATTAGTCATTGGATAAATGTAGATTAAAATTGTAATGATATACATACCCAACAAAATGGCTAAAATCAAAAAGACTGACAACATCAAATGTTGATGAGTATGGGAATACAAAATGAAATAACACTTTTCAAAAATGTTCTGAAAATTCAAATGAAAATATACATACACTAGCCTTCTTACACAGAAATACCACACCCAAGTATTTATCCAGGAAAATTAAAATACATGTCCTCAAAAATACTGTACAAGCATATTCATAGAAGCTTTATTTTAATATCCCAAACAGAAAACAGTCTATCCATAGGAGAATTCCATAAATATACTTGATATACTAATACAATACCATACTACTCAGCAATAAAGTGGAACAAATCACTGATACATGTAGCATCATGGATGAATCTCAAACGCATTATACTACATGTAAGAAGCTTTACCCTAAAGAATAGGATTCTATTGAAATGACAGTGTGCAACAGGCAAAATAATCTATACTATACAAAATAAAAGCAGTATTTGTTTCAGAGTGGTGTGGGAGTGGGAGTGACTGGCATCCTTGAGGAAACACTAGGGTGAGGTTAAAGGTCTATAAAATGATAAGGGTTTGAATTGCAGAGGTATATGTATGTGTTAAAACTCAGTGAATGTATGCTTAAGATCTGTGTATTTCACTGTACTATGTATTAAAGTTATGCACAAAAAGTAAAAAAAAATTTAATTCTGAATTCTAGTTGATAAAATCCATGTTGAAAGCTCAAGTATTTAGGGGTGATTTTTTTTTCCTGAGCACTACTTGCAATGATTTTATTGATACTGTCCTTCTCAAGGGAGTTCTCTCAACCTGGAGTTCCCAGTTGTGTGTTCATAATTCTAAGAGCATATCACATTGTGCTAGCATGAACACAAGTCTGTCTCTATAAATCAATTTCAATCAATACTGAGTAATTTTAAATGTTCATTTTCAGAAAACAGAAACATATTAGAAGAGAATGAAAACTTCCTAAGAAGGTTTAAGATAAAACATGTAACTACAAAGACAGTGTTGTGTTAGGCTACTTCAAACTCAGCCTTTGTACAAATTTTCTATGCTTTGGGGGGCATTCTGAAGTTAGAGAAAACCAGCAACTGAAACAAAAGATCAAGAATGGAATTATGTGAGCATTATGTGGAAATCTAGTACAGAGTTCATCTTAACATGTACAGCTTGGTAGAAAAAGACACTTCTCTCCAGGTTCAGGCTGTGTTTCTGCAGGTGGCACTTTGATGTTAGATTTATTTGTGGTAGTTAAGATGATCCAGAAAGGTGTTTAACATCTGGTTCCAAGTAACACATGGTTCCATTGTTATTGATTGTAAAATGTCATTGTTGCTCTGTGAAGCAATATATATAACTCAGCCAAAGAATCTAAAGTGAATTCAGCATATGTAGTTGTAATAATTACTACCGGAAAAAAGAAAGAATATGGCAGAAATATTTAAGTAGGTTGGATAGGATTTACTTTCTGAGATCAGGAAGTATAATTCCTGAACTCCATAAATACAGAAGAAAACTAAACTTGGTGACAGTTCCATAGAATCAAGTTCATTCACCTCTTCCACCTTTTAGTGAAGTGTGTCCAGTTAAGGGCAGGGGTGGACTAGCAAGATAAGAGAAGGATGATTAAATACATTTTTGGCCAAGCTGAGTTTGCATTTATATCCAGGAAGTGAAATCTAAAGTAGTTAAAATACAGTTTTATTTTTGGAATACATGCATGTGTGTGCACATACACACACGTAGTAGTTAAGTATACAACAACACATTACCTCTCACAGGAAAAAATATTGGCAGTAAAAAATAAATCCTTATTGTTTTCTGAGATTTAAGAAATAGGCAATATAAATGGAACTAAAAAAAAAAATCAAAGAATGAGCTACCTACAAGCCTAGAAGACAATGAATATAATAGAGTACCATGGCAAACACATGAAATTAGGGGGAGATATAAAAGCAGGTTAAATATCCTAAGACTACAGAGATATACAAGAGAAAGAAGTCTGAGAAAGAACCATTGAATTCAGCAAACTCTTTACCTATTGGGCAAGAGGAGGTTTGTTTAATTCTAAATCTTGAATTATCAATTGTCTGTCTACTTCAGAACATTACTTTGCTGGTTTTGGAACTGCACATAAAGCTCTCATTCCTATGGGATCCAGCTGCATAGGGCTCCCTCCTCAGCAGGGAGCCTGCTTCTCCCTCTCTCACTCCCCCTGCCGGTGTTCCCTCTCTCGCTGTCTCTCTCTCTGTCAAATAAATAAATAAAACCTTAAAAGAAATCATTAGATTATGATAGTGCTATTCTTGTCCAAGAATTCACTCTGAATTTTGCCCCTAGAAAGAAGGAAAGAAAAGAGATACATGCTCTTTTTTTGTGTGGTATGGTATCTCTCCGTAACTGAATTCAAGTATGTCGTACATCTCTCAAGAAAAGTTAATTCAGACTGTGACATTCCTTAGAATTTTTCCAACCAGCCATTCCATCCTAAACATTAATTTAATAAATTTGAGCCCCAAACATGGGAAAAACAGAAACAATTCATATTGACAAATATCCAACTATTAGTACTTTATCTGAAACAACGCTATGTAACAAAAAAAAAGAAAATGTTTAAAAATGACAATTCTGACATGTATCCATTTTCTATTATAATAAAATGGAAGACCATTTATGTATGGAATTCAACAATTGCCTATCAAAACAAAACAAAACAAAACAACAAACCCCACCATTTATCTCCTCCATTGTTCCATAAGAATGCTCATGCTAAAAATTTTTGTCTCTACTCAATACACTATAAAATAGAACCGTCTGTGTTTGACAAATATTCCCAGTCAAAGCAAACTCTATCAATATTAACAACTATAAAACTAATGGCAGAATCAAAACATTGTTAGCATTCTAAAAAGGCAGGGGTTGGATTTCCCTACAAGCTTTTTCCACAATGCAAATCATGTATGCCTGTGTTCAGTAACAACAACAAACAGAATATAAGGCCTAGGAAACCATCTATTAAAATTATTCTCAGCTTTTTTGTAAAGAACAACAATTTCTCATTTTCTTGAGGTCTTGTGATCAAAGGAGGCCCTGACTAGGACATTACTGGGTGCTGTGAAAGCTTTCTTATTGTATACATTAATAATTTAAACATAAACTCAACTGATTTGTAATCCAGTCATCTAGTTCTCTTCAGCTTTTCTTTTCTTTCTTTCCTTATCCTTCCCTTCCCTTCTTTCCTTTTCTTTCAATAAAGTTATAAGCATCTGGTAAATGCTTAAGTAGCATTATCTTCATTGTCATGAGCCCATAAGGAAACCAAGAATAATACTTTTAAAAGCCCAA
Organism: Ailurus styani; assembly: GCA_002007465.1. Classification (NCBI taxonomy): domain Eukaryota; kingdom Metazoa; phylum Chordata; class Mammalia; order Carnivora; family Ailuridae; genus Ailurus; species Ailurus styani. The sequence continues at coordinate 352,702 of LNAC01000024.1, read as the reverse complement.
ATTAACAGCATTTGGTCAGAATTAATGCTGACAAATTATGCAAAATTTTAAAATTCCTGAATAAAATTTCCCTAATTTTCTCTACTTATAGTGAGATTTAGATGAGTGCCATGTGTATTTGGCTGCAATGGACCAGGGGTGGGTGATTTTTAGTTTCCTGTATGTCCCCATAACTTATATATTCTACTTTATTTATTTATTTTTAGGTTTTTATTTTAATTCCTGTTAGTTAACATACAGGGTTATACTAGTTTCAGGTGTACAATGTAGTGATTCGACAATGCTATACCTTACTCAGTGTACATCATGATAAGTGTACTCTTAATCCCCATCACCTATTTAGCCACTGCCCCACCTAACTCCCCTCTGGTAACCATTAGTTCGTTTCCTATAACTGTCTTTTTTTTTTTTTCTTTTGCCCCAGGGGTACAGGTCTGTGAATCGTATATTCCACTTTAAGTTCAAATTCAATACCCTTAAAAATAAAACTTATTTTTTATACAAAATACTTTTATCAAACTAGACTTGTCACTTGATCAATATTTAATTTCTATGCTTTCACTATTTCCTAGTATTTAAATACTGTGTATATTTCTATTTCCTTGTCATCTCCATTTTTCTGCCTCCTTCATAAGATATGACTTTCATTATCCCATGCTAAGATGACTAAAATTATAAATGCATCTAGCCAGAATCTCCCTCATTTTCACCTTTGACTTAGTTTATATATCATCTATGGCCTATATCCTAGGGGGAAAAAACCCCACATCATTCCATTGTTACACATTTTTAGTGATCCCATTTCTTAAAGAAAACAATTCAAACACTATAAGTTTTATAACATCCACTAATAAAAAAAGCTCTTAAAAGAGTGGGTTTAGAAGGAACATACCTCAACATAATGAAGGCCATATGTGAAAAATCCACAGCTAACATCATACTCAATGATGAAAAACTGAAAGATTTTCATCTAAGATCAGCAAAAGGAGAAGGATGTTCACTCTCACCACTTATTCAACATAGAAGTCTGAGCCACAGCAATCAGACAAGAAAAATAAATACAAGGTTTACCTTGTATTTACCAAACTGGTAAAGAAGTAAAACTGTCACTATTTGCAGATGACATACTATATACATAAAACCCTGAAGACTCTACCAAAATAAAAAAGAAAATTAGAACTGATAAACAAATTCAAGGAAGTTGTAAGATACAAATACAAAGAAATCTGTTAAATTTCTATATTCTAATAACAAAGTGGAAGAAAGAGAAATAAAGAAAACAATCCCATTTACAATTGTACAGAAAAGAATAAAACATCTAGGAATAAATTTAACCAAAGAGATGAAAGACCTGTACTTCAAAAACTGTAAAACATTTGTGAAAGAAACTAAACATAATATAAATAAATGGAAAGATATACCATGCTCATGGATTGGAAAAACTAATATCATTAGAATGTCCATACTATCCAAAGCAACTTTCAGATTCAGTGAAGTCCCTATCAAAATACCAATAGCACTTTTGATAGAACTGGAACAAATAATCCTAAAATTAATATGGGACCACAGAAGGTCCTGAAGAGCCAACAAAATATTGAAAGAGAAGAACAAAATTGGAGGTATCATAATCCCAGATTTCAAGATGTACTACAAAGCTGTTTCAATCAAAACAGTATGGTACTGGCACAAAAATGGACATGTAGATTTATGGAACAGAATAAAGAGCTCATAAATAAACCTACACCTACATGGTCAATTAATCTATAACATAGGAAATATACAAGAGGGAAAAGACAGTGTTTTCAATATGGTGTTGGAAAAATTGGACAGCTATATGCAAAAGAATGAAACTGGACCACTTTTTTCCACCACACACAAAAATAAACTCAAAACGGATCCAAGGCCTAACTTTGAAACCTGAAAGCATAAAACTCTTAAAAGTAAACATAGGCAATCATCTTTGGACATCACCCTTAGCAACATATTTATGGATATGTTTCCTTATACAAGAGAAACAAAAGCAAAAACAAACAACTGGGATGATACCTTAAAAAAAAAAATCTGCCCAGAAAAGGAAACCATCAATGAAACAAAAAGACAACCTACTGGGTGGAAAAGATATTCACAAATGATTTGTCCATTAAGGGGTTAGTATTAAAAAATATAAAGAACTTCTACAACTCAAGAACAAAAAAAGCCTAATTAAAAAATGGGCAGAGGACCTGAATAGTTTTCCAAAGAAGCATACAGATGACCAACAGAAATGTGAAAAAGTGCTCAACAGCACTACCATCAAAACCACAATGAGATATCACCTCACAGCTGTTAGAATGGTTATTATCAAGAAGACAAGAGATAACAAATGTTGACAAGGATGTAGAGAAAAAGTACCACCATTGAACTGTTGGTAGGAATGTAAATTGGTACAACCACTGTGGAAAACAGTATGGAAGTTCCTCAAAAAATTAAAAATACCATATGATCCAGCAATTCCACCACTGAATATTTACCCAAAGGAAACAAAAACACTATAGTTTGAAATGATACAAGCAGCCCCATGTTTATTGCAGCCTTATTTACAACAGCCAAATATGGAAGCGACTTGCATACACTGATAGATGAATGGATAAAGAAGATGTGGCATATATACCTATATAATGGAATATTACTCATCCATAAAAAGCAATAAGATCTTGCCATTTGCAACAATACTGATGGACCTCGAGGATATTATGCTAAGTGAAATAAGTCAAACAATGAAAGACAAATGCCATATGATTTCAATTATATGTGGAATCTAAAAAACAAAACAAAATAATGAACAAACAAATAATAAGAACTAGTGGTTGCCAGAGGGAAGATGGGTGAGAAGATGGGTGAAATATATGTTAGAGATTAAGAGGTACACAATTCCCATTATAAAATAAGTAGGTCATGGAGATAAAGAGTACAGTGAAGGGAATATTGTCAATAATATTGTAATAACATTGTACGGTGACAGATGGTGACTACACTTATGGTGAGCACTGAGTAAAGTACACAATTGTCAAATCACCATGTTGTACACCTGAAACTAATATAATGTTATACTTTAAAAAATGTGATACTAAAAATAAAGACACTATAATTTTGTATTTAATACTCTACTATCTGGCTATCAATGACTCAATATAAAAAAGAACAATTCTACTTCAAATAAATTAAAAATAAATTAAAAGGCATGCTGCCTTTTAGAGTAGTTTTGTCAAATAGAAATTTTCACACCCATCGAAATGACCCCTAGTTCCAAATATTAAAGTTACAGAAGAGTTAAAAGTGATATCCACATTGAGCAGGAGTTTGAATTTGATGCTCTTTCAGACCTTTTTCTCACCTAGGATTGTTTGATTCTATTCCTACACATTTATCAACTTTTGATGCATATATGAACTTCATCTTTCTCAAATTCAAAAATGCACCATTCTCTGAACATGTCCTGTATTTTTCTGCTTTCATGCATTGACAATATTTAATACCCCTACCAAACAACAACAACAATAAAACAGCCTTTTGCCTTTAGTCTTCACTCACCGAAGCCCTTGCAATCTTTGAAGGGATATGAAGATGAGCAAGCTGTTACCTTTCACCCAGTTTATTATCAAAGTTGGTGTGTTGATATGCTGTCTAAAAGGCTATCCTCCCTTCACATCTCATCTAACTCTGCTGTGGAAGAGACAGGTCTATGTTCAGTGAAGGGCATGGCTGTCCTCGTGTCTTCTTCCCTCATGAATCTTTCATTAACATACCTATCTTCTAAAATTTTTTTCCAACCTTGGGTCTTTGTTAGCAAGGTCATGGAGTGAATAATGGATAGGTTAAGAAAGAGAAGCATGGGGGGTGACATAGGACTTGTGATTTACTTCAATGCAGCCACTCACCCAATGTGATACTGACCATGGTTACTCATTCAGCAATATTGCCCCTAACTTAACATTCTGATATTTTATTCCTTCAATGCAAAGACCTCATTCAGATGATCCTTAAAGATGGTAGAATGAACACATGCATTAGATTTCACTCCTTTGTGAATTATAGTCTAACCAAAATTATAATGTACCTCTTTTTGGAGGATGGCAGAATGGAAAACAGGTTTCTATAATAAGTGTGCTTATGTCTGTGTGTATGTGTGAAAGGGTAAAATCTATGAAAGAAAGCGAAATCTCCAGTTCTATAGATAATCACTACAACTGCAAAGTAAAGAAGTGGCAATATAGGCATTTAGTTAGAGAAACAGAGGCAAATACCAACATAATTAAAAGATTAAGTCTTCCTTTCAAGATCTTGCCAAGCAGGAGGTGTCATTATAGGAGTCAATGTACATTTGTTTTGGGGAAGGAGCACGTTTCAATGTCAGAAACTTAGTTGAATGAAGATGATGACAAGGTCCTAGAGGATGGTGTAACTACAAGATGGAAAAAGCCTAGTTCCTAAAGTGCCACTTGGAGAAAAGTTGACAGCTCGTGAATAGCTCTTTCAGATGTTTTGGGCACCCTACTGGACCGTGATTAATATATTCACCTATTCATCCCCTCAACCACCTCTCACCAATATCACTAGGAGGAGGAACACCTGGCAGAGGAAAAATTCAGAGACTGTGACCTCTGCCACAGAATTATTGGATATGGACATAAACAATATGTTGGAAATGGAATTCAGGGTAAAACTTGTCCATGCAATGGCTAGATTGGAGAAGACCATTAGTGGCAACATAGAATCTCTAAGGCTGGAAGTGAGAGCTCATCTGGCAGAAGTCAAAAATACTATCAAGGAGATCCAATCTAATCTAAATACTCTAACAGCTAGGATAACTGAGGCAGAAGATAAATTAATGATCTAGAAGACAGGCTGATCGAAAAGCAGGGTTAGGAGGAGGCATGGACCAAACAACTTAGAAGCCATGAAAACAGAATTAGGGAAATAAATGACACCATGAAACATTACGATGTCAGAATTATTGGGGTCCCTGAGTGGGTGGAGAGAAAAGGCTAGAAGAGGTAATAGACTAAATACAGGATGAAAATTTCCCTCATCTAGGGAATGGAACAAGTGTTTATGTCCTAGAGGCAGAGAAGACACTGCCCAAGATGAATTAGTCTAGAGAGACCCCAATTGTGAGATTCACAAATCATAAATTCGGACAGGAGGTCTTAAGGGCAGCTAGGGAGAAGAGATTACTTACATATAGAGGAAGGACCATCAGAATAACATCAGACCTTTCCACAGAAACCTGACAAGCCAGAAAGGGCTGGCAAGACATATTCAGGGCACTAAATGAGATGAACATGCAGCCAAGAATACTTTATCCAGCAAGACTGACATTCAGAGTGGATGGAGAGATAAAGAACTTCCAAGAGCGGCAAGTTCTAAAAGATTCTGTGACTAAAAAGCTGGCACTACAAGAAATATTGGGGAGGGGGTTCTATAAAAGAACAAAGAATCCAAGAGTGACATAGAACAGAAAGTTACAGAGACAATGAATAGAAACAAGGATTTCACAGGCAACATGATGTCAATAAAAACTTACCTTCCAATAATCACCCTCAATGTGAATGGCCTAAATGCCCCCATAAAAAAAAGCACAGGGTTGCAAACTGGATAAAATGACAGGACCCGTCTATATGCTGTCTACAAGAGGCACATTTTAAACCTAAAGATATACCCAGACTGAAAGTGAAGGGATGGAGAACAATCTTTCATGCCAGTGGGCCTCAAAAGAAAGCTGGTGTAGCGATTCTCATATCAGATAAATTAGATTTTACTAAAGACTGTAGTTAGAGATCCAGAAGGACACTATATCATTCTTAAAGGGTCTCTCCACCAAGATCTAACAATTGTAAATATTTATGCCCACAACATGGGAGCAGCCAACTGCATAAGTCAATTGTTAAACAAAAAAGAGTCATTGATATGAATACATTAATTGTAGGAGATCCTAACACGCCGCTCTCAGCAATAGACAGATCATCTGAACCGAAAATCAACAAAGAAACAAGAGCTTTGAATGACACATTGGATCAGATGGACCTCAAAGATATATACAGAACATTCCACCNCCCAAGAGTGACATAGAACAGAAAGTTACAGAGACAATGAATAGAAACAAGGATTTCACAGGCAACATGATGTCAATAAAAACTTACCTTCCAATAATCACCCTCAATGTGAATGGCCTAAATGCCCCCATAAAAAAAAGCACAGGGTTGCAAACTGGATAAAATGACAGGACCCGTCTATATGCTGTCTACAAGAGGCACATTTTAAACCTAAAGATATACCCAGACTGAAAGTGAAGGGATGGAGAACAATCTTTCATGCCAGTGGGCCTCAAAAGAAAGCTGGTGTAGCGATTCTCATATCAGATAAATTAGATTTTACTAAAGACTGTAGTTAGAGATCCAGAAGGACACTATATCATTCTTAAAGGGTCTCTCCACCAAGATCTAACAATTGTAAATATTTATGACCACAACATGGGAGCAGCCAACTGCATAAGTCAATTGTTAAACAAAAAAGAGTCATATTGATATGAATACATTAATTGTAGGAGATCCTAACACGCCGCTCTCAGCAATAGACAGATCATCTGAACCGAAAATCAACAAAGAAACAAGAGCTTTGAATGACACATTGGATCAGATGGACCTCAAAGATATATACAGAACATTCCACCCTAAACCAACAGAATACTCATTCTTCTCGAGTGCACGTGGAGCTTTCTCCAGAATAGACCATATACTCGGTCACAAATCAGGGCTCAACCGATACCAAAAGACTGAGATTATCCCCTGCATAGTCTCAGACCACAACGCTTTGAATCTGGAACTCAACCACAAGAAGAAGTTTGGAAGGAATTCAAACACTTGGAAGCTAAAGACCATCCTGCTCAAGAATGTTTGGATCAACAAGGAAATCAAAGAAGAACTTAAACAATTCATGGAAACCAGTGAGAATGAAGACCAATCAGTCCAAAACCTATGGGATATGGCAAAGGCAGTCCTAAAGGGGAAATTATAGCCATCCAAGCCTCACTCAAAGAAATTNAGGACACTATATCATTCTTAAAGGGTCTCTCCACCAAGATCTAACAATTGTAAATATTTATGCCCACAACATGGGAGCAGCCAACTGCATAAGTCAATTGTTAAACAAAAAAGAGTCATATTGATATGAATACATTAATTGTAGGAGATCCTAACACGCCGCTCTCAGCAATAGACAGATCATCTGAACCGAAAATCAACAAAGAAACAAGAGCTTTGAATGACACATTGGATCAGATGGACCTCAAAGATATATACAGAACATTCCACCCTAAACCAACAGAATACTCATTCTTCTCGAGTGCACGTGGAGCTTTCTCCAGAATAGACCATATACTCGGTCACAAATCAGGGCTCAACCGATACCAAAAGACTGAGATTATCCCCTGCATAGTCTCAGACCACAACGCTTTGAATCTGGAACTCAACCACAAGAAGAAGTTTGGAAGGAATTCAAACACTTGGAAACTAAAGACCATCCTGCTCAAGAATGTTTGGATCAACAAGGAAATCAAAGAAGAACTTAAACAATTCATGGAAACCAGTGAGAATGAAGACCAATCAGTCCAAAACCTATGGGATATGGCAAAGGCAGTCCTAAAGGGGAAATTATAGCCATCCAAGCCTCACTCAAAGAAATTGAAAGATCCCAAATACACCAACTCTCCTTACACCTTAAGGAACTAGAAAATCAACAACAAATTTAGCCAACCCCACACACAAGAAGGGAAATAATTAAGATTAGAACAGAGATCAATGAGTTAGAAACTAGAGATATAGTAGAACACATCAATGAAACTAGAAGCTGGTTCTTTGAAAGAATTAAGAAGATCGATAAACCACTGGCCAAACTAATCCAAAAGAAAAGAGAGAGGACTCAAATTAATAAAACTATGAATGAAAGGGGAGAGATCATGACTAACACCAAGGAAAGAGAAACAATCATCAGAAACTATTATCAACAGCTATATGCCAAGAAGTTAAGCAACCTAGAAGAAATGGATACATTCCTGGAAACCTATAAACTTCCAAGACTGAAACAGGAAGAAACTGACAGCCTGAATAGACCAATATCTAGCAACGAGATTGAAGCAGTGATCAAAACCCTCCCAAAAAACAAGAGTCCAGGTCCTGATGGATTCCCTGGGGGAATTCTACCAAACATTCAAAGAAATAATACCTATTCTCCTGAAGCTGTTTCAAAAAATAAAAATAGAGGGAAAACTTCCAGACTCTTTCTATGAAGCCAGCAATACCTCGATCCCCAAATCAGGCAAAGACCCGATCAAAAAGGAGAATTTCAGGCCAATATCCCTGATGAATATGGATGCCAAGATTCTCAAAAAGATCCTAACTAATAGGATCCAATACATTAAAAAGATTATCCACCATGACCATGGGATTTATCCCTGGGATGCAAGGGTGGTTCAATATTCGCAAATCAATCAATGTGATAGAACAAATCACTAAGAGAAGAGAGAAGAACCACATGGTCTTCTCAATTGATGCAGAAAAAGCATTTGACAAAATATAGCATCCGTTCCTGATTAAAACTCTTCAAAGTATAGGGATAGAGGGAACATTCCTAACTTCATAAAATCTATCTATGTA
>LNAC01000024.1:220699-341423 GCA_002007465.1 Ailurus styani | reverse complement strand
TGTGGTGCATAAACAATGAATCTTGGATCACTGAAAAAATAAAATAAAAAAATAAAATAAATTTTAAAAAAGAGCTGCTGACCACCTGGCAGTAACAAGTGTTTGTGGGCACAGAAAAATGACTTTTGAACTTTATTTATGTATGAGTTTTATAAAAATAAATATAAAATTAATTATAAAATATCTCATTTTAGAAAACAAATTTTTTAAAAAAATACGCACACACAAACACATACGAAACAGATGTGACTTGTGTTGGGAAATACTGGACAGCTGGCTGACTTCCAAAAAGCTGACAGTATGGCCAACTATGGTCAGTGCATCATAGTACAAGATCTGTCCCTCAGCACTATGAACTCTGATTCCCCAACATGCCAAGAGTGGATGTCATTCTCAATGGCAGATTCAGGTGAAACAAATTCATGAAACTGATGTATAAAATCCAAATGCCACTTTTTAAATATTCCATGAGAAGTATATCCTATGAAGGAACCAAACATTAGAATCCATATAACTATTCTCTTCTTATAGTCATATCTACCCTTAAGAGAAGCTATTCTCTTCTTATAGTCATATCTACCCACAAAATTATCTACAGTAAGAATGTCACTCACCTAATGTACAAAAAAAAATACAGAGGGGGTGGAAATAGACATTAATGTTTTACATTCATACAGACCAGGCATGTCCAGAGTAACTATAATATGATCAACAGATCTGTACACAGAAGTCCCACATGTAATTTGAATTTTTTTAGAGGCCATATTAGAAAATAAGGAACACAGTGCCTGGTAGCTCAGTTGGATAAGCATTTGCCTTTGGCTCAGTTTGTGATCCTGGGGTCCTGGGATGGAGCCTGGCTTAGGTTCCCTGCTCAATGGGAAGACTGCTTCTCCCTCTCCCTCTGCTGCTCTCCCTGCTTGTGCTCTTTCACATGCTCTCTCTCTCTCTTTCTCTAAAAAAAAACAAGTAAAATATCTTAAAAAAGTAAATAGGTGAAATGAATTTTAATACTATATTTAACCTGATATGTGCAAAAATATAATTTCAACAAAATTAAATTTCAACATGCAATCAATAAAAAAGTTACTAGTAAGATAATTATGTAGTTTTTGTACTAGGACTTTGAAAAGCAGTGTGTATTTTACACTTGCTGCACAGCTCAACTTGGACTAGCCACAATTTCAAGTGATCAATAGCAACATATGGCTATAAACTACCAGACGGGGCAGACCTATAGCAAGACTCTTCTTGCAAGCATACAAGAAGAGAACTGAATGGCAGAAAGCTGCTTTTCAGTCTTGGTCTTAGAACCTCAGGAGGTAGTTATAAAACATGGATGTTTAATTGTCTCAGGCTAAGGTAACAAGGCATACATTATATCTACAGTAAGTATACTGTAGGACAGCACAGTTTCCTGGGGACAGCACAGTTTAGTGCTTGGACCGGGGCTGTCTCTTTTCTCTAAATAGTATCTTGTTGGATGCAGTCCATGTTTACCTCGATGATTTTCCTTTTTGTTTTCCAAGTAAGCCAACTAGTCCTGTGGATGAAACATTCTTTCTTTAAGTATGCTAATCCTTTGAACGAAATCAGAGTGAATTTCTCCTTACCTAAGGTTTGCCTCTTTTGGGCAACCTTGCATATCTCTCCTATATTCCACTATGTTTCAGCTGTGAAGAACTTCCTTTCCTTTTATTTTCGGAAAGCATTTTATTAGATACAGGTAAATAGAATCTATATTCCAAGTATTTGATGGGTGCATCATCGTACAACTTTCTGCAGATACAAATCTCTTAATTTAGCAGGTTAGCAAGCTAAAGATTATATATCCTCACAATTCTTATATTTGAAAACATCAATTATATTTTAAGTCCTGCCATAGTAATTTTTATACTTATTAATAAAACATATTCTTTGGATGTTTAAAACATAATTTATTTATAAACTATATAAAATAATAATTGTTCTGTATAAATGTCCTGAAATTCAATGACATAATATGCAAGATATGTTATGAAAAATACTTTATAAATGGACTTATTTAGTGCCTCTATACATTTATGTTTATAAAAAATGTACAAAATTATAATGTAAAGGACAGTGCCATTGGCATGTGTCAGCAGAATGCTTATAGGTCAGGAATATATATACCATAAATGAAAATCATACTTGATAAGAAGCTCCTTAAAAAAATGGCAAACATTTATAGGGATAATTAAGTAAAACTGTAAACACAAATAAAATTTTTCCATTAAACTCCAATTCTCAATTTCTTGTCAGTTATTTTTAAAACAATTTTTTTAGCAGGACCTATTTTCCACATTATATTTGATAAATAATATAGTTTTTTTAAATGATGGGATTACTGATTAGGGGATCTGGCTTTAGGAGCTCTTCTAGTATAAATTAGGAAAGATGTTTTTCATCATCTGCAAAATGAGAAGTCAGACAAAATGATCCTTAGGCTCTTCCTCAGCTATTCTGTATGTCTAACATACAGACAGACAGACAGACAGGCTTATGACTGGGCTGCAGAGGTTCTTGGGACTACTGCAGCTATCCCTTTGAGACTTAGTCAAGATTTTATAGAGTCATTGAGAGAATGCTCCGATTTCTTGGAATAATGATGCAAACTCATAAGCATAACTATGAATCTAGGGCTTTCAAGGCCCCAGGAAATCAGAAGTCCTGGGTTTGAGTTCTGCTTGCATTAAGTATCAGACCCTGGACAACTGTTTAATATCCTTTTACCTTCAAATATCCTCTGTATAAAATGGAAATGATAGCTCCTGTCCTGCCCTTCTCACGTGGTTATTGAGATGTGTGTGTGTGTGTGTGTGTGTGTGTATGCAAGTATGTGGGCGTGTAAGTATTAAAGCTAAGTAATAATCAAATGAACAGTATTAGTATATTTTCTCCAAATGTAAAAGCATTCCCTCACTTTTACTATCAGCTATGAGCCAGATGTGATGCTAAGAATTTTACTTACATTGCCTTTTTATCCCTATGAGGTAGTGTTATTCTCATTTTATAGTGAAGAAGTTGAAATTTGAATTGTCAAATAATTACCTAAAATTACAATGACAGTAAATAGTAGAGAAGGGATTTAAAAAATGGGAGTATAGTCTAACTTCAAAGCATGTTTCTTAAAGACATTTTCTTACTTCTTTAAGTACACTTGCACTCCTTTCAAAAAGCAACTATTCAGGGCGCCTGGGTGGCTCAGTGGGTTAAAGCCTCTGCCTTCGGCTCAGGTCATGATCTCAGGGTCCTGGGATCGAGGCCCGCATCGGGCTCTCTGCTCCACAGAGAGCCTGCTTCCTCCTCTCTCTGCTTGCCTCTCTGCCTACTTGTAATCTCTCTGTCAAATAAATAAATAAAATCTTAAAAAAAAAAAGCAACTATTCAGTTCAGCAATGATCTAGTTTTGTATAAAATAATTCTGAAACTGTCAGAGTAATTTAGGATTTGGAATGCAAAACACACACACACACACACACACACACACACANCAACTATTCAGTTCAGCAATGATCTAGTTTTGTATAAAATAATTCTGAAAGTGTCAGAGTAATTTAGGATTTGGAATGCAAAACACACACACACACACACACACACACACACACACTTCATTACTTAGGATTCTATGACACCATTTATCATTTATCCTGAGTATCCTCCAACTTCTTTCCCTGTTTTGTCTATGGTTCTCTGAGCTTCCATTAGCTCATCAGCTAAATTATTTAATAGGATTAGAATCCCTCCAAGGTTCTTTGCCCATGTAAACACCTATTTTTCTTTTCCCTTGGTTGGTTTAGGTCTCTTTATCCCTGCCTTCTAGCACTAAACAGTCTCTTGAGTTTGGGCTCTGGTGTTATTCTCCTGTTTCTTCTGTCTCTATATCCCTTTGTCTTTTCTTTCTCCTTCCAACTCCATTTCAACCCAGTATCTTCATTTCTCACTTCTACAGGAACAATAATTGAATCTTCATGCTCCACCATCTTAAACGACATCGTAAGGCCTCTGTATTTTAAAATCTCTATGGGGAGCCTGAATTGTGCAGTTGGTTGAATGACTCACTCTTGGTTTCAGCTCAGGTAAGTGATCTCAGGGTCATGAGACTGAGCCCCGCATTGGGCTCCACACTTAGCATGGAGTCTGCTTGGAGTTTCTCTCTCCCTCTCCTTCTACCCCTCCCACCTTCTCTCTTTCTAAAATAAATTTTAAAATTTTTAAATAAAATCTGTTAATAAAATCTCTAATTTTGTTCTAGAAATATTTCTGCAGTTAATGCCTCCACACCTCCACTACATTATATTTAGTTTTCATTCTGCCTCTCCTCCCATTGCACTTGAAATTGCTCTTTGATGGTCAACAANTAGTTAATGCCTCCAAACCTCCACTACATTTAGTTTTCATTCTGCCTCTCCTCCCATTGCACTTGAAATTGCTCTTTGATGGTCAACAATGGCTTGTGAAAGGCTAACTCCATTCAGCTTCCTCCTCCTCTTTCAGTTTACTTAAACTTTCTGTGGAAATTAGCACTGTCAGTCTCCCTTTCCTTCTGAGAAATCTCTACTCTCGACTACGGCAAATTCCTAAATCTCCTTCTATTCTCTCACCATTTTCATTAATCTTCACTGAGTTACCAGTTCCTACTTGCTCCTTTAAAGAAAGAAAGAAAAAAGGAAGACTGGGAGATGTGGAAAGAAAGGAAAACCACCTAAATGAGCACCTGCATAAGCTATTTATACAGAACTTGGGATAGCAAAGAAATCGGCCACCATCACTACTGTCTGATGGAAACTCAAAGGCAGGTAGGCAAGTGGGAAAACTTTATAGTGTGGGGTGGGAGGGCAACCCTTCAGGTATGCCCTCATTGCCTCACTGGAAGAGGCTGGAGTGGGCAAACTGGAGGTGAGCTACTAGAAATCTGACATCCTATGTAATTAGTGTAGGGAGCATGGTTGGCTTTCTCTGGTTGGTCCTGAGTTGGAAGCAAGGATGAAGGAATAAAAGTTTGAGAAGCTGACAGTCACTGACCAAGTCCTGACTATTTGGGACCAACTGCTGCAGAGGTGATTGTTTGGCTTCCCAGAATGGTGGCTACAGGATTTTGGTCAGAGTACTATTTTTATATAGGATATGGCCACTATTCAATGGTCTATATTACCCTAACCTCCTAAAAAAAAAAAAGCTACTTTTATAAACTAGCTAGCTCCTGTTCCTGGCCCCATTTTTCTACCACGGACCATGCGTCTACCAAAGAGGGGCTGAATAGATACTCTCCTTTCTTAAACACCTTCAGATGGGGACATATCATTGGAACAACATGTTTATTGACGTCGACACATTTACTGGGTGGTCACATGAAGAGAGGGCCTCTCAAATTTATGGTAAGGCCATTTTACTTCCACAGTGGTTTTAAAGGTAGACGTGTCATTTAAAATAATTTTCCAAATATTTTTCTTCTGATTTACACACATCAGAAGACTCCTTAGAAAAATTAGACATATTACTTTTCCCTTCTCCATTTCCACTATTTTCTCCAGAACAAATTTCATTTTTCTTCTACCCTTTAACATCTGTTTCACACAAAGTGATGCATTTCCATTTTGAAATCTATATTGTGTCACCTGGATCAGGTATACCACAGTGATTCGAATCAAGAAGCAGATAAATCATGTGTGATTGATAACAGAGGTATATGCTAGCAATGGGAAATGAATTACGATAAAGAATAATCGGCCTTGTCGAACTAGAAGGCAGGTATTGTGGGGCTTAATGTTGTATAAATATAAAGCCCTAAGATTTTAGAATTTCATGCAGTGCTCCCATAAATCATGACACAAAACATTTCTGTATTTTACAGATCATGCACATACATTTTTTTCCCGTCATTTGACAGACATATTTCAAGATTCATTAGGTGAGCTTCTGCTGTGCCTTTGTGAGCAGAATGTGTCCTGCTCTTATGTAATCCAAGGAAAGGGCAAAATGTTTCAACAAGCCACAGATCAGACCCCTGAAGAACTTGTTAACCCCAAAAACTGAGGACAGAGCAAGCTATAATTTTTTCATTTAATGCTACCAACCCTTTTTGTTGAACTAGGACCACAAAATTATTTTTACTTATTAAGAAGTAATTTACAGGCAGTAAAATGTTTACATATGAAGTGCATAGTTTACAGAGTTTGGGCTTATGATATTCTCACTAAAATTAACATATAGAACATTTTCACACTTGGAAAATTCCTTCATGCAACACACCAATCCCCCCTCAACTCCTTGTCAAAAGTTTACTACTGTTCTGATTTCAATGACCATAGATTAGCTTTGTCTGTTTCTGAACTTCATATAAATTGGATCATAATGTGTGCACTCTTTTGTGTGTGACTTCTTTCATTCAACATGTTTTTGACATTATTTTGGAGTCAGTTCTTTTCTATTTTATTACCAAATAAAGTTCTGCTGTATTAATATGCCACACTGTAACTATTCTATGGGCAGGATTTTGGATTATTTCCACTTTTCTTCTTATTGAATAAAACCGTTATAGATATTCCTTTAAATCTTTGTCTGAATATACGCCCACATTTCTTTAAGATACACCGAGTGATATTGCTGGGTCATGGAATAGGTGTGTTCTTAGGATGATAAGAAACTGCCTGAGAGTTTTCCAAAATGGCTGGACCATTTCACATTCCAACCAGCAATACATAAAAATTTCTACTACTTCACATCATTCCTAACTCTTGGCACTGTCCATCTACACCCATTGATGTAGACCCATCCATTAGATGGATGTGAAATGTTGCCTTGTTGTGGCTTTAAGTTACATTTCCCCATTGATTAATGATGTTGAGTATCATTTTCATGTGTTTAGTGGCTGTTTGTGTATATTCTAAGTGTGTGTTTATTTCTTCTGCCCATTTTTAGTGGGTTTTTTGTCTTTTTTTAATAATTCATTTATAGGTGTGCTTTACATTTTATGCATAATCATTTTTTTTGTCCTCAAAGTTGCTTTTGACCAATGTCTCTACTAAATCTGTAACCACATTACAAAGTTTTATTATTAAGAAACATTTCATACAAATACAAATCACAGAGTAATACAATAAATACTCACAATTGATGTTATACTTAAATTATAGTTAAGTCATGAACACTGGATTCATGAGACTGGAAATTTCTTATATCTGATCGAAGAAAAAGAATTTCTCTGTAATTGTACAATAAAAATTCCCACATAATTAAGTGCTAGGGATATAGCATCTGCAATAAAGGAGCAATTTAATTATGCATAAGTGTGTGATTATTGGTCTGTCCTAAGTTCCAGAACGAAATATAATTAGTTGTCAACTTGTCATTTATTCTTGATATCTAGAAAAATTAATGAGACTTCTCTTCTGTAATTGTCTTTCTGTATTTTCCCGTTTCATTAAATGACACCACCAAATTCCCACTTGTTTAATTTAAAACCTTGTCATTTATCTGATTGCTCATTACTTCAATCCCTATATCCAATAAATTAACAAATATTAACAATTCTATATCTAAAACATATCCCCAAACTAACTACTTTTCTCATCTTCATTGTCACTATTTAGTCTCTACTACCTTCATCTCTCTGAGGGGCTACTATAATATCTTCCTAACTGATTTCCATGTGCCTACGCTACAATTATTTCTACAAACTATAGCAAAAAGGAATATATATATGTGTAAATATACATATTATAGCAAAAAGGAATATGGATATGTGTATATATACATATTATGTCCTACATATGTATATATTATGTAATATATATGACATATACATATTACATTAAAAAAAGTGTTTCTCTCTGTGCTTAAAGTCTTCTAAAGTACATATCCAAGCTGTAAGTTCCTGAAAAGAAGTAGCATCTTTGCCTACTTCTAAGGATATTATCTTGTATTCCTAATGTCATTGCTCCAAGCCCAAAATGACTTTTTCTCAAACATCATAAGCTGCGTCTGCTTCAAGATCTGTACTCCTGTCCCTCTGTGTAGAGAGCTCTTCTTCCAAATTTTCCTACAGATGTTTTCTTTTTATCATCCATGTTCCAGCTCATTTGTAACCACCTCAAAAAAGACACTCCTTGCATGCTTCCTTAAAGCAACATGTTCTCAACCTCATTTACTGTAACAGCCTCTTTTATCATTAAAATATTAAACCCAATAAAAGTCAAATAAGCACTAGTGAAAAATTAAATTATCAATTATATTGGTTAGAATTTGAGTATTAATTATATACCTATCACTTTTTTTTACTATTATGTTATGTTAGTCACCATACACACAGTACATCATTAGTTTTTGATGTAGTGTTCCATGATTCATTGTTTGCTTATAGCACCCAGTGCTCCATGCAATACGTGCCCTCCTTAATACATATCATTGGGCTAATCCATCTCCCCACCGCCCTCACTTCTAAAACCCTCAGTTTGTTTCCTGGAGTCCATAGCCTCTCATGGTTCATCTCCCCCTCCAATTCCGCCCCCCTTCATTTTTCCCTTCCTTCTCCTAATGTCCTCCACGCTATTCCTCATGTTCCACAAATAAGTGAAACCATATGATAATTGTCTTTCTCTGCTTGACTTATTTCACTTAGCATAATCTCCTCCAGTTCCATCCATGTCAGTGCAAATGGTGAGTACTCACCCCTTCTGATGACTGAGTAATATATATGGACTACATCTTCTTTAACCATTCATCTCTTAAATGATGAAAGAGCACCTAGGCTCCTTCCATAGCTTATACTTTCAACGCCATCCCAATTGGAATACCAATGGCATTTTTTCAAAGTGCTGGAACAAACAATCCTAAAATTGGTATGGAACCAGAAAAAATCCTGAATCACCAAGGAAAAGTTGAAAAGAGAAAAACAAAGCTGGGGGCATCATGTTGCCTGATTTCAAGCTATTTTACAAAGCTGTGACCACCAAGACAGCATGGTATTGGCACAAAAAAACAGACACATAGATCAGTGGAACAGAATAGAGAGCCCAGACATGGACCCTCAACTCTATGGTCAACTAATCTTTGACAAAGCGGGAAAAGATATCCAATGGAAAAAAGACAGACCCTTCAATAAATGGTGCTGGGAAAATTGGACAGCTATACACAGAAAAATGAAACTCTACCACTCTCTTACACCATACACAAAGATAAACTCAAAATGGATGAAAGGCCTCAATGTGAGACAGGAAAATATCAAAATCCTAGAGGAGAATGAACATAGGCAGAAACCTCTTCGACATCGGCCACAGCAACTCCTTTCAAGACACATCTCCAAAGGCAAGGGAAACAAAAGCAAAAATCAACTTTTGGGACTTCATCAAGATAAAAAGCCTCTGCACAGCAAAGGAAACAGTCAACAAAACAAAGAGGCAACCCACAGAATGGGAGAAGATATTTGCAAATGACACTATAGGTAGAGGGCTGGTATCCAAGATCTATAAAGAACTTCTCAAACTCAACACCCAAAAAACAGATAAACAAGTCAAGAAATGGGCAGAAGACATGAACAGACCTTTCTCAAAAGAAGACATACAAATGGCCAACAGACACATGAAAAAATGTTCAACATCATTAGCCATCAGGGAAATTCAAATCAAAACCACTTTGAGATACCAACTTACACCAGTTAGAATGGCAAAAATTGACAAGGCAACAAACAACAAATGTTGGAGAGGTTGTAGAGAAAGGGGAATCCTCTTACACTGTTGGTGGGAATGCAAGTTGGTGCAGCAACTTTGGAAAAAGTGTGCAGTTTCCTCAAAAAGTTAAAAATAGGGCTACCCTATGGCCCTGCAATTGCACTAGTGGGTATTTAGCCCAAAGATACAGATGTAGTGAAAAGAAGGGCCACATGCACCCCACTGTTCATACTTTTCACTCTTCTATGATGATTTTTATGTGTCTGAATCTATAGTTTTTGAGTGATATCTTTGGAATAGATACATAAGAACAGATTTACTGGGTCCTAAGTAAGGTGGCTCATTACTTTCTGCTTACCTGAAACAGACTTGGTTTACGTTTGTTGTCCCACAGTAACCATAAATGGCATCTCTTTTTATTCTTGAAATTACATGTTCTCCATAACTATAGTTTATATGTATATTTAAATAACTATTTCCAGAATATTTTTCAGAATGGCTCTATTAGTCTACGCTCTTTCCAGCACTGTCAAGAGTTTCTATATGCCAACATCATTGCTAGCAACAAGGCAATATGTACATATTAAATTTTCTAGTCAAATAAAGGGATAACTCACTGCTGTTTTAATTTATTTCTGTGATTACTATTAAGTTTGAGAATATCTTGCTATGTTGCTAGCTTTGCAGATTTCTCATTTTATAAACTACATGTTGATATTATCTATAAATTTTTTTACATGTGTTCAATATTCCTAGTTGATTTTCATAATTGAGGAAAACAAAACATTAGCTTCTAGAAGCAATTAAATATTAGAACCATAAAAGCACTTATGTCAAAACAAATATTGATTTGATAACAGAACTCCTAACTTTTTTAGTGTATTTAATAAATTGATTGTTGGTTATCAAGTATGACCTATATTCAGTTCCTAAAGGTAATAATTTTACCCTTTTTTCAGATATGCATATATTTTATTTTAGTGGACAAGAGATGTTTCTTTTTACCTGGTTCCATTATCCTTCTAACATTTCATTTGAAGCTAGGAAGAACAACAAATAGGGAAATGGGAAAGATAGCTATAGCCTTATCTTAGAATAGAAAGGCTAATTCTGGGTATGGCATAAGTTACAGAACGAGCTGTCTGTAGCGGGTTTGATCATCTGTTAGATGTCCTTGTTAAAGTCAGCTCCCCCCAAGAGATTTAACATTTAAGAAATGAAATGTAATTTCAATCTATCTCATTCAGACTCCAAGGCAGTAGTTTTAAAAATAAGGTTTCACAAATTTTGCATAGTTACAAAGAAAAAGAATATTTCTTGCTCTTACATTCCTTTAAAAATGACAAAAATCACCAAATAAATTAATTTTAATCTCTCAGCTCAGACAACCAGAACCTTCCAGTTTCCTAAGTCTTTCCCAAGTGTTAAGTTACTTTTTTCAGAAGATGCATTCACTTCCTCAGGGGTTGGCTTAAAATTAGTACACAATAAAATTAAATATCTTTTGTACTGGAAGCAATCCTACGTTTCAAATTCAAAAAGGCACTTTAAAATGAATGATTTTATTAACATTACTGACCATTAAGATTGTACTCAAGAGATGTAAGAAATTGGCATAAATATATGTAAATTTTCTTTATTTGAGCATCAACTGGGGAACTATCTATTTATTCTATTTTTCATTATGTCACATCTTGATAATGACTTTCCCTTTACATTAAAAAAAGATCTTAACGGACTGTTGCATGGTCAGTTTTATAAGTTTAGCTATCTTAATGACTTATTAATATTACTTCCCTATTGGGTAGATTTATTGCTGAGTAATCAGTCTTTAATATGACCCCAAATTCCAAATCGAGCATGTTATGCTCGATTTGGTAGGGCAATTTCAACACTGCTGGTACGGACACTAAATTTTTGTCAGTCTCACTGTGTCCTTGGTCAGTTCATTAAATTTTCGGGTGGATGAGTATCTTCCTCTATTAAGTTGATACTCTACTTGTCAAGAATGGAGGAATAAAGAGCTAATTAATAGTATGAAAGGCCTTTTAATACTAACAAGTATAAAATAAATGGTGAGTTGAACAGTTAAACCTTAATACCTGCACTAAATGACTATGAAATATAATTAGTTACAACATTTATTTTACTTTTTATCCCCAAAATATTTGCTATTTGATTATGCAAGGCAAATAATATAGATAAAATTTTGATTCAGACTATAAACCATGATATTCTCAGCTTTTGCCAGGAATAATCTACAGAAGAAAGATGGCTGATGAAAAATCTTGGAAGAACAAGCTCAAGACATAAGGTTTTATTCATTAGGCTAATGGCAATAATTATGAACATACGAACTATGAGTTTTTGACATTCTTTTTAAATACCAAGGTGTAATTCATATAGCTAGTTGCTTAACCAATCCCCACTTTCCCTAAAATAGCCTAATTTTGGCTCCTATTGCAATCTCTTCTTCATTCATTACATACCCCCTACTTCCAATTTCCAGCTCCAAGCTTAGCTCCGACTGGTATAAGAGTAAATGTCAACACTAGTAAAAGTAATGAATTCAGGAACTCTAATTAAACCAATAAACTAATGGCATTTCCCTGGTCATTTCAGAAATGAGCATGCAATACAACCCATACGAATTTAAAAAGGAGATCTGCTAGAACTTCTGTGAAATAAATTTCCTTTAAGAAATATAGCTTAAGCCATCACAAGAAATAGAAAGTTTTAATTTTCAGCCATCTCAGGATGTCATGGTGTATGGCTGTGAATCTTGAAACAGTTACAGACATTTGCTGTGATGAGAGATGCTAGCCAGAAGCTGAAAACAACGGATGGTATGGCGGATGCAGCACAGGCGAAGATCTGGAAGCACAATTAGAGGAATGAAACCAAGCTTGACTTCACTCTACCTCTGGACTTCCAGTTAAATGAAACAGTACCAGGCTTACTGTTCAAGATCTAGACCCTCTGCATGCATACTGTACAGCTGTTTTCTACAAAACCCCACTAGGTGCTATTCAGGTAAACCTCAATTGCTTCTGGGTCAATTCCAAAGAAGGTCCTGAGGCAATTATGTTTCCTCAAGGAAAAGCAATCTAAAGGATGCAATGATTTATGATAAACTTACAGATAAGGCTCTTTGCAGTCTCAAGCACCATTCAATATTTTATTTGCTATGTTTTAACTGCTAAAAAAGTTAAAACTATTTGGACAATGGAAATATTAACAAAGTTTACATAATACCATACTATAATTATATCCACCATGACTCAATTAACATTTTTGCTGAGTGTCTACTATGTGAAAAGCAATATATAGATGGTATAAAGGATATAAAACTCAGGAAATAGAGTTCCTGCCTTCAGGATGTTTTTTGTTTTACATAGTATGTAAAAACATACTGCAACAAAAATATCCAAGGGCGTGGTAGGAGATCCCAAAAAGTGATAAATCATATCCAATTTAGTGTAGGGACTGTTTCACTAAAGAATTGGGACTTAGTTGTGTCTTAAAAGACAGAGCTTGGAAGATTTTGATAGATTTCAATTCAATAGGGGTATTTTACAAGAAGAGATAAAAACTGGGAAATTCTGAAATTGGAAAGTACAATAGTTGATGTGGAAAAATCATCAGAGGATCTCAACAACAGATTTGAGATGGCAGGAGAAAAAAATCCAATAAATCTGAATACAGATCAATAGAAAACATGCATTTTGAAGAGCAAGAGATTAAAGAAATATAAACAAATATTTAGATACCCTGAGACAACAAAAGCATTCCATAAACATGTAATGGGAGTCTGAGAAACAAGAGAACAATGGGCAGAAAAATTTTTGAAAAATGCCCCAGACTTCCTAAATAAAACAAGCATTAATCCCACAGATCCAAATAGGATAGACACAAAGTAATCCATACCTAGACAAACTGATGAACACCAAAGCAAAGGAAAAATCTTGAAAGATCACTCAGCGGGGAACAATATTACAAGTAAAGGCTGACTACTCATAATATGAAAGATGGAGATAAAATGGCAGAAGGATGACAAGTTCAAAGTGTATGTGTCGGGGTAGGGAGTGGGGAGGAAATACTGTTAACCAAAACTTCTGTATCTAGAAAAACGGTATTTTAAAAGTAAAGGTGAAAAGAAAAGGCAATCTCTGATTAACAAAACCTGAGAAAATCCATTGCTAGTCAACATACCTTAATGAAAAAGTAAAAGTTCTTCAGCTCCAAACAAAATGACAGGAGATATAAATTAAATCCACAGAAATATAAAGAAATAATAATACTGTATTCTTGGGTTTATAAGATAGAACTATAGGACACTAATAGCAAAAAGGAAGAGAAAAGAAATTATTCAAGTAAGGGTTTTCTATTGTACTAAAATTAAGTTAGTATTAACCTGAAGTAGATTGTGATAAATCAGCTGCATATTATCTGGGAGCAATCACTAAAAACATACAAAAAATATAGCTGAGGGGGGCGTGGGTGGTTCAGTCGGTTAAGCATCTGCCTTCAGCTCAAGTTATGATGCCAGGGTCCCAAGATGGAGCCCTTGCCTGGGGCTCCTTGTTCAGTGGGGAGTCTGCTTTTCCCTTGCCCTCTGCCCCTTTCCCCACTTGTGCTCGCTCTATCTCACAAATAGAATCTTAAAAAATATATAGTTGAAAAATCCACAGAGGAATTTAAAATGGTTCAAAGTATTTATTTATCGCAAGAGTAGAGAGAAAGGAGGAACAGAGGAAGAGAACCAACATGAAACATAGAGAATAAAAGCTATGAGGATTTACTTTGCTTTTGGGTAAGGTCAACACAGAAAGCATACAATCTTTTTGACAGTTGTTTTACAACTTGGAGCAAGATGCCCACCTACCTTAGGCTCCTCATCTCTATGGAGACAAGGGGAGCGTCCTATCCTACTTTATGATTACATTTCAAAGGGGTAGTTCTCAGGTCCTTGAGAAGGAAATTCCTGGGTTGTAAAGCTGGCAGGAGACTTTTAAAACAGATTTACATCTCAAAGGGGCAGATAAAGAATTTACAACAAGTCTTTTAAAGGAAATGCTCTCAAAGGGAGATGGGGGTGGGGGGGAACCCAGACAGGAGAAAGTCAGTTTCTAGTTTGGTCCTGCTGAGGGAAATGTTAAGTCCACCTCCGTCAATAGCTAAGTATTAAGAAGAGGAAAAGATTACGCAACATTACCAAGAGGGATTTATGCCAGGCATTCAAGGAGGTTTTAATACTTGAAATTCAGTTTAAGGTAATACACCAACAATGTTAATAGGATAAAGCAAAAAAAAAAAAAAAAAGTCACAGGATCATCACAATAGACACAAAGAAAGCACTTGACCAAATCCAACACCCATAAAAACTGTTACTAACTAGCAATAAAATTGAGTTTTCCCAACCTGATAAACGGTATCTGTGAAAACCGTACACTTAAGGAAGAAAGACCAAATGTTTTCTTTCAAAGATTGGGGAGAAACATTTCTGTTTCTGCCACGTATACTCATCTCTGAAAGGCAGGCTCTCTAGTTAAGTGAAATAAGCCAACATTAATAAATGTAAATACACGCATACATGTAAAATGGTACAGTCACTATGAAAGACATTTAGGCAATCTCTTTAAAAATGTAAATTCCACTCTTAGGTGTGTATCCTGAAGTAATAGAAACATATGTTAACAGAAAGACTTTAATATGAATATTCATAGCAGCATTATTCATAATAGCTCAAAACTGGAATCAATCCTAACTTTATCAGCTGGTGAATGGGCAAATAAAATATGGTCTATCTGTACAAGGCAGTACTAGGCAGTAACACAAATAAATGAATTATTGAAATTCGCTGAAACACAGATTACTTCAAATATGTTGTACTGATCAAGAAAACCCAGGCAAAAAGACTACAGATTGCATGGTTCTATTTTACATCAAAGGTCCAGAAGAGACAAAGTTATAGATATAAACAACAAAACAGCAGTTTCCTAGGCCTGAGAGTGAGAGCAGGGAGAGACTGAAAACAGGAATGTAGGAACTTTTGGGAATGATAGAAATGTTTAAAAATCGGACTGGGGTGTGATTGGCAAAATACTGCACATTTACTAAAAATCTTGGAATTTTACATTTATCATCAGTGAATTTTGTGGTGTGGAAATTATATACCGATATAAGTGTTTACAAAAAGAACCAATGAGAACGTGATCTAAGGTATCCTTTGGTACATGGATAAGTCACTTATGGAGTTGGAGTATCATTGTCAGCATTTTACAAAGGATTGCATAGTTTGAACAAAAATGAGGAAAACCTGGAGGAAGCTGCTTTCTAAAAAATGGGAAATCAATAATGGTCTTAATGATCCTCGATCTCTTGGGTAGATGGCACTGACACATTAGGCAGTTAACAAATATGGAGGTACTTGGTGGTAGGTGGTAACACTGCATTATAGACTAAAACATGGATCAGGGCTAGAGATCTAGATTTTGGAGTCACATTTGTGTATGTGTGTGTGTGTGGCTATATATACGTATACAATAAATACTAAAGTCGCCTAACACTATAAATGAACTGGCTAATGTTATTAATAACCAATCATTGAAGAACAAAACTAATCTTGTACTTGATTTTTTTTCTGCTACAGCTTCTGATCAAATGAATGCCATAAAATGTTGCTCTGCCTACTCAGAGTAAATAAGGGTCCGTCCATAAGCATTGCTGATGTCAAGATATTTTTGATCTCAGCATTCACATTTCAGATGTTATGAAAGGCTTTTATAATGTACATGTTTATATGTCTCTATTTGTATAAGTTGAACATATCCATAATATATAACTAGAGTTAGCAATCTATGACCTGTCAGCCAAATATGGACTACTGCCCATTTCTTAAGAATGAAGTTTTATTAGAATATAGTCACATCCATTTATTTATATATTGTCTAAGGATTTTCTCAGGTTACAACAGCAAAGTTGAGTAGTTGTGATGGACACTGTATGTCCAACCCATGCTATGTAGCCTTTAGTATCTCTCAGTGGTCTTTAATTAAATGAGCATATTAGATTACAAAGAGTACATTAAACTCCCCTCTTACATTTTAATTATTTGATGTTAAGAAGTACATGAGTTTCTATCCTTTCAGTTTTTGAAAAGTATAATGAAAACTTGGTACGATTATGTTTAGGTAATATTTCTTCTACTTCAAATGATTTGAGTTTCTGTTTACTCATTTTGTTTTCCATTCATTTGGGAAGTTGTTTTTACACTTGATCTTAGCCAAAAGGCCGAGAAGTGATGGGAAGTTGTTTTTAAATACCTGAAAGCAATGATGATTTTTCTATGAGAACAACCATATCTGTTTTTATGATTAATTTATTAAGTCCCAAATGGTTTTTTAAAAAGGAGACTGTAAAATCTTTAAAAAGGGGCATGTGGGTGGCTCAGTGGGTTAAAGCCTTTGCCTTCAGCTCAGGTCATGATCTCAGGGTCCTGGGATTCAGCCCCGCATAGGGCTCCCTGCTCAGCAGGGAGCCTGCTTTCTCCTCTCTCTCTCTGCCTGCCTCTCTGCCTACTTGTAATCTCTCTCTGTCAAATAAATAAATAAAAATTTTTAAAAAAATCTTGAAAAAATTTGAAATCACAGAAATAAGAATGAAGCAAACTGGAGATGACACTTATTTTAACTGCAGGGAACTAGGGTACGGTAAAAGTACATAGGTGAAAAATATAATTTAGGAAAGAAAGTGGATGTATTTAATTTTGGGGTACCCTGACAGGTTGTGTGCCTCAGGTAATCTGTGTGAAAACTATCCCAGAAGTCAGAAGGGGCCCTTCAATATCTTGAAGGCAAATTGGAGGGACCAAAGAAAATGTTCTCATTAATAGGATGTCTAATAGTTTATTCCAGAGCTCTTTACCTGCTACAGGGTTATGCCAATATGGTCCGCAGAACTACGCATATATTTCCTATTTCTTGTTGAAACTTAACTGAATGAGAATTTAGTACACCTATTTGAACATCAGTGTGTTATTTTAATATGCGCTACCAGGGACCAAACTGATATTTGGTTGTGACTGAACTCTTAAGCTTATGTAGAATCTCATAATAAAATGGAGATTTTCTGATGGAGATTCTTCCATTGGATTCTGTTTTTGACAAGTTGTCAATGGACATTTTGAATGATCTGTAAAATTAGAGGTTATATAATATTCCATCCTATTCTATAATGTTTTATATGCATTTGGGGAGGGGGAGAAATACTCTCATTTTATGATACTACTTAGGTGCATGTGTAAACTTGATATTGTGTATATGCATGGAGTCAACAGCATTATGCCAGTTCTCTTAAATGTTTAGTAAATTCTGGCTCTATCATCATCCTATTAATTAATTATGGCATACTTCTATGGAACTTTAACGGTTTACCAAGAGCATATATACATCTGAGCCTAGATACAGATATATAATTTTCCTTTCATGAAAAAATATGTGAAATGGGCAAAAAAGGCAGTCGTATAATCACCTGATACTAGGGAGAAATAAGGGGCAGGGTATGTCCGAGGCTACTGAGTGTAGAAGTTGGGGACCTGCAAGTAAACTCAAGACAACCTGACTCCTCTTACAGTGCTCAGTATGTGCCCCATCTCTTAACATCTCCCTCTTTGTCACACATTTACTCAGTCTCAACACTCTGCACTTTGTTTGACATTTGATCTTACATTTTCATCTTTATCTTCATCCACAAAAAGCATATTGTAATAAGATTCTAATGGACTTAATTATCTTAAGTATCTCCCCCATTCAAATAATTAACAAATGACAATGAACATTTTAGAGTATTTATTAAAAATCTATACTATCTTTAATGTACTTGGTAAAATAAAAGATATACTTCTTTGATCAATCTTCATAAAACTACTGCTTTAATCCTGCCCTTCAGATGTTAAAAGATTTCACATGAAATTTTATTTGAAAAATTAAAAATCATGATTCTTAGACTGTAATTTTTGTTTTCTTCCTGTTTTTCTCCCTTTTTGAGGTCATGGTCATTCCTTTTAACTGACCTCCTTCCTTCTTGCAGGATTAACTGAATACTAACCAAACTTGAAAGCCCAGTTCAAAAACTATCCAACAGCTCTGTAAAGATATTCTTGATTATAAAAACCAAAATATGTCCTCGAATTGAATTCTTGGACTATTTATACCTATAGATGCATGTCACATATATAAGGTTTAATAATGCTATTGCTTCAATCAGCATGGTTAAGAACAGGTTAGCAAAAATAATCTATTGTCTTATAAGGACTTAAACTTGCTGCTTCAAGTATGTGCACATTTTATAATAAGCACAGAAAATACTGAAATGAATGTAAGAGATTTTCGGTGTTCCTAAGACTTAGAGTAGCCCTGGTGTAATGCTTAAAATCAAGTTTCAACATAATCAAGAATCCCAAAAGCAACCAGGTAATAACTTCATGGTTAAAACAAAAATCATCTCAGGTTCAAAGATTCCTCAAACTATGGCTCAAAGGTAATCTCTGGTTTTCTGAGCTTTTATGCACATCAATTGGCTTGACCCTGCTTTAAAACAAAGTTCTCATGAATGGAAGGAAATTTGGTTTATTTTGAATGCCTTTGGGTATAGAGATCATTTATGTCATTCTACATGTTTCTAGTCCCATGTCTAAAAGATGAATTCTCACTAAAATATAGAGAATTCTGAGGAAACTTTTATATTTAGAGTAATCAGAACATTTCAAAAGATAACAGAATTAGTAAAGATTATAGAGCATTCTCCATAGCAGTAATCTTCTGGTCTTGGTAGAAGCAAAGTGTTTGCCCTTGAATTTAGTGAGTATATCTCACACACACACACACACACACACACACACACACACACACACACACACACACACACTACTGTATATTTTCCTAGTTTTTAAAAATTAACTTCTGGGGGCACCTGGCTGGCTCAGTCGTTAAGCGTCTGCCTTCAGCTCAGGTCATGATCCCAGAGTCCTGGTATGGAGCCCCATATCAGGTTCCCAGTTCAGTGGGAAGCCTGCTTCTCCCTCTCCCACTCTCCTGGCTTGTGTTCCCTATCTCATTGTCTTTCTCTCTGTCATCTGTTAAATAAATATATAAAATCTTAAAAGAAAAAAATTAACTTCTGTCCAGGGTCACCTGTGTGGCTCACTCAATTAAGCATCTGCCTTCAGCTTAGGTCATGATCTCAGGGTCCTGGGATCGAGCCCCACATCAGGCTCTGCACTCATTGGGGAGTCTGCTTCTCCCTCTCCCTGTGTGATCTCTCTTGCTTGCTCTCCAATAAATAAATAAAATCTTAAAAAAATAAATGGAAGTAATTAAAAAATAGATAAAATAAACTTTTGTCCAAATATCTAAGCTGGGGAATCACTGATGAATTTTAAAAATCAGTTTTTACAGTGAACAATATTTCCCTACGTACTTAGAGACTAGTTCTAACAAAAGAGTTTGGCTTGTATCTCAACAGATAGGACTTACTTTCTGTGGAATCATAAACGGCTTGAGAAACTATTTCTAAATTCATAACTCTTTATTGGGTAGACATGGTAAGAAGCACAGATTCATTTATTTGCTCTGTATTGAGATGAGGATCTCTTTGTGCTTTAAAATACTGAATTGAGTTTTTCTTTTTTCCCCTAAATGACATAAAATTAAATTTAATGATAATCTTCCTCTTTTAAGGGATCCAACTAATTCTGAGTGAAGTTTAAAATACCATTTTATAAAAGGAATTGTAAAAGCAGACAGTACACTATTTGTAGTTTTCTTTAGAGTGAAGATACGTTTTCTGCACATTTGTTGCTTCTAATCAAACAACGAGCTCACAAGTACAACTACATAGAACAGATGGCAAAACCTTTGCACATTAGACTTTATATCTGAAAAAGAGACACTTTATTTTAAAATTGCCACTTGGGAACATAAAGTGCTCTCATGAGAAAAACACATTTTACACTTTAAAGGCAGTCCATAAAATAAAGGCAGATGTTTAAATGACTTCTTAATTAACACAAAACAAACATTTACCTACACTGTGGGGATGAAGTATGGTAATTAAGATGAACCCTTTAAAACAGCCTGGGACATATTTTATGCAAAGCAGTAACAAACATTTTATCTTTTAGGATTTTTTTTGTCTTTTGGTATGAAGAGAGCAATTACTATTTAACTTCAATTCATTAATTTGAAACTGTTATAAAAATAATAGCTGTTGCTCTCAAGTTTGATTAAAATGTTTCCAAAAATGTGCTTGAGTATGAAGCATATTATAGTTACAAATATTATTTTCAACTCATTATACAATTATGTTACCCCTTTAGCACTGAACACTTCTATTACCCAAGGAAACATTCATTAAGGGATTAGAGAAATGGGGATATTTCTCAAAATGTTCACACAAAAAGTATGCAGAATATATTGCTTAAAAAATATAATCACAGATAACATAGATGCTTCAATAATCATATGGAACACAGAGAAGAATAGAAATAAATCATTTTTGTTCATAAGAAATGCACTTGGGGAGCAAAAAGCATGTTGACATATTTTTGTAGGCTTGAGGTGACAGGATACAAAGGAACACCATACAAGACGACAGCAGTCAATTGTACTTCTCATGTGCACAAGACTGGCCGACTCTTAATATCTCAAAATAAAAATTTAGAAGTAGTGTAAAAAGTAATAAACCCAGAATGCATAGGCTCATTCCCAAATTCTATTAATGTCAGTAAGTTTTCTCTGCTTTGTTAAAGGCAAGAGCAAGGAAATGACAGTCCCTATTTGAGATAGTTGAAATCAATATAAAGAGATCATACAGAGAAAGAAGTCCTTTTGTACATTCAGAGGGCTTTTCTTCTACACTAAAAAAAAATGACCTCATGACCAAAATAAGAATAAATATTACAGGGATGCCTGAATAGCTGTCATTACGTGTCTGCCTTCAGCTCAGGTAACGATCCCAGGGTCCTGGGATCATCGAGCCCTTTTGGGATCCAGCCCAGCATCAGGCTCTCTGCTTAGCAGGGAGTCTGCTTCTCCCTCTCCCACTCCCCCTGCTTGTGTTCCCTCTCTCTCTGTCTCTGTCAAATAAATAAAATCTTTTTTAAAAAAGAATAAATATTATAAAAGAGAATTAGTATCAAAGGTACATGCTCAGGGAAAAATAGATTAATATCTAATACCCAAAAAGAGGAGTAGTTAAAAAATTGAATTGGTTGCTAGAGAGAAAGAGGATAACATATGAAGTAAAATAAAATGACTAAAATAAAATTATACAACACCTTACTGGATTGATAGAGATAGAAAATCATTAACTAAGGATTATGATCAATACAAGTTTTTTGTTTATGTGACAAAATATGAGTTCCAAAACCACAAACCATGTTTTATAATCACAAAAAGATCCTAGAATATTCATCTTACCAAAACCAAACCTTATGGCTTATAGAATGGTTTCTATAATGTTTACTATAAACATTATACATTTATTATTTACTATCTATTAGCTACCATGCTAAGAGTGTGAACAGAATAATGAACAAAGAAAAACATCCTTCCATTTGGGAGAGCACAATCAGAGGGGGAGATGAAACATAAATTGTCAAGCATGCTATATTAAACATAATTAATGAAAATCCACAGGCAATATTATAAAATTTTCAGTGGGTGAAATAGCAAGCTTGTTTGCAGGAATCAGTAATGACAACAGAAGTATCTAATTTTTGTCTTGAAAAATCACAAATTTTAAATCAATTTTAAATTTTAAATCAATTGTTTATGTGTGTTTTAAAAAATAGTTAATTGTATTTCTTTTTTAAAAGGATCATTTGGGAAAATTGTGTATCTTATGTACATTTTATGAATGTATTCAGAAAAATATTTCATAATTTATTTATGGCCTCAATATAAAAATATGGGCTCAAACATATTACATGCAGATCTTGCAACTGGTTTTACAATTATACCTATAATATTAGTTGATTCTTTGTTAAAACTATAGTTATGGTCTTTGGTTTAAAATCTAGTTTGTCTGATATAAGTATCACGACTCTGGTTTTTTTTGATGTCTTTTTGTATGGCAAATGTTTCTCCATCCCCTGACATTCAACCTGCAGGTGTCTTGAGGTCTAGGGCAAATAATACATTATATGTATTAAAAAAAATAAAAATAAATAAAAAGGTCTCACTGATAAGTGGAATTTGAGAAACAAGACTGAGGATCATAGGAGGAGAGAGGGAAAAAAAATGAAACAAGAAGAAACCAGAGAGGGAGACAAACCACAAGAGACTCTTAACTATAGGAAACAAACTGAGGGTTGCTAGAAAGTGGGGGTGGGGTGGGAGGGATGGGGTGGCTGGGAGTTGGACATGGGGAAGGTATGTGTTGTGGTGGGAACTATGTATTGTGTAAGACTGATGAATCACAGACCTGTACCCCTGAAACAAGTAATACATTATATGTTAATAATAAATAAATTTCTAAAATTAAAAAGAAAACTAAAAGACAACTTACAGAGTGGGAGAATATATTTGCAAATGACATTTGCATCCGATAAAGGGTTTGTCTCTAAAATAAAGGACTTATCAGCACTTTGTATAGAACCAGAAAAGACCCCAAATCACTAAAGAAATGTTGAAAAAGATAAACAAAACTTGGGGCATCACGTTGCCTGATTTCAAACTTTTCTACAAAGACAGCATGGTACTGGCACAAAAACAGACACATAGACCAATGGAACAAAATGGAGAGTCCAGACATGGACCCTCAACTCTATGGTCAAATAATCTTCAACAAAGTAGGAAAAAATATCCAGTGGAAAAAGGACACTCTCTTCAATAAATGGTACTAGGAAAATTGGACAGCTATGTATAGAAGAATGAAACTCAACCATTCTCTCACACCATACACAAAGATAAACTCAAAATGGATGAAAGACCTCAACGTGAGGCAAAAATCTATCAAAATCCTACAGGAGAACATAGGCAGTGACCTCTTTGACATCGGCCACAGCAACTTCTTTCAAGACACGTCTCCAAAGGCAAAGGAAACAAAAGCAAAAATCAACTTTTAGGACTTCATCAAGATAAAAAGCTTCTGCACAGCAAAGGAAAGAGTTGACAAAACAAAGAGGCAACCCACAGAATGGGAGAAGATATTCACAAATGACACAACAGACAAAGGGCTGATATTCAAGCTCTATAAAGAACTTAAGCTCAACACCCCAAAAAACAGATAATCATGTCAAAAAATGGGCAGAAGACATGAACAGACACTTCTCCAAAGAAGACATACAAACCAATAGACACATGAAAAAATGTTCATCATCACTAGCCATCAGGGAAACTCAAATCAAAACCATTGAGATACCAACTTACACCAGTTAGAATGGCCAAAATCAACAGGACAAGAAACAAGTGGAGAGGATGTGGAGAAAGGGGAACCCTCTTTCACTGTTGGTGGGAATGTAAGTTGGGCAGCCACTTTGGAAAACAGGGTGGAGATTCCTCAAAAAATTAAAAATAGAGCTAACCTATGACCCTGAGATTGCACTACTGGGTATTTACCCCAAAGATACAGATGTAGTGAAAAGAAGGGCCATATGTACCCCAATGTTCATAACAGCAAAGTCCATAATCACCAAACTGTGGAAAGAGATGAACTGCCCTTCAACATACAAATGGATGAAGAAGATGTGGTCCATATATACAATGGAATATTACTCAGCCATCAGAAAGGATGAATGCCCAACTTTTGTATCAACATGGACGGGTCTGGAGGAGATTATGCTGAGTGAAATAAGTCAAGCAGAGAAAGTCAATTATCATATGGTTTCACTTACTTGTGGAACATAAGGAATAAAATGGAGGACTCTAGGAGAAGGAAAGGAAAAGTGAATTGGGGTAAATCGGAAGGGGAGATGAACCATGAAGCTATGGACTCTGAGAAACAAACTGAGGGTTATGGGGGAGGGGGAATGGGTGAGCCTTGTGTTGGGTATTAAGGAGGGCACATATTGCATGGAGCACTGGGTGTGGTGCATAAACAATGAATATTGGATCACTGAAAAAATAAAATAAAATAAATAATAACAAAATAAAAAAATAAATTAAATAAAGAACTTATCAAACTCGACACTCAAAAAACAAATAATTTGGTTTTTAATAAATAAAATAAATAATAACAAAATAAAAAAATAAATTAAATAAAGAACTTATCAAACTCGACACTCAAAAAACAAATAATTTGGTTTTTAATAATGGGCAGAAGACATGAACAGAAATTCTTACAAAGAAGACATAACAGATGGCCAACAGACACTTGAAAAGATGCTCAACATCACTCATCATCAGGGAAATACAAATCTAAATTACAGTGAGATATCATGTCACACCTGTCAGAGTGGCTAAAATAAAAAATATAGAAAATAACAGGTGTTGGCAAGGCTACAGAGAAAGGGGAACCCTCTTACACAGTTGGTGGGAATGCAAACTATTGTGGCCACTCTGAAAAACAGTGTGGACCTTTTTTCAAAGATTTAAAAATAGAACTACTTTATGACCCAGCAGTGGTACTACTAGGTATTTAACCCAACAGATATAAAAATACTGATTCGAAGTGATACATTCACCCTGATGTTTGTAGGAGCATTATCTACAATATGGAAACAGTCATTGACTGGTGAATGGATGAAGAGGTGGTATGTACATACAATGGAATATTAGTCATCAAAAACATGAAATCTTACCAGTTGAAATGACTTTAATGGAGTTAGAGAGTATTATCCTAAGCACAATAAATTAGATAATGACAAATACCATATAATTACACTCATATGTGAAATTTAAGAAACAAAACAGATAAACATGGGGGGGGGGAGGAAGAGAGCCAAATCAGAAAACAGACTATTAATTGTGGAGAAGAAACTGAGGGTTGCTGGAAGGGCTTAGCACTTGAGATGAGCACTGGATGTGATATGTAAGTGATGAATCACTAAATTCTACACCTTAAACTAATATTACACTGTATGTCAACTAACTAAATTCAAATAAAAACTTGGAACCACACACAAACACAGTTACTAAAAAAGTGCAGGACTAACTTCACAATGTATACTTTTTAACTTTTGTGTCCATATTGTGAATAGAGATCTAGAAAATCTAGAAGATGGTTCAAAACTAAGGGCAGGGGTTTGCTCAAATGTTGGCTGGGAAAATGGTTCAAAATGTCTTGCATTGTAATAGTCTGATATAGAGGTAAAGTTTTCAAATACAAAATAAAATTTAGGGGAGTTAATATAAAATGATCCATCTGAGTTAAATATAATTATAGAAGTATAGTTTTCAAGATAAAATTTTGAATATAATGTTCTCATCAGTTAACATATTTTGGATGATAAAAATATTTTAAGCAATGCAGCTGCTTTAAAAACTAGTAAAATCTTAAAGACATTGTCATTTGTACATAATTACATCTTAGATTAAGTTAATGCAAATGTAGAACCAAAATCTAGAAATACATTTGCCCCATCTCATTTTATAGAATCCTTATTGATTCTAGAGTTCTGATTTTAGTTCTGGATATCATAGTATGAAAGGACCAATATGTTGGCATTCAGGAGATGGATACAGAAATAATTCAAGGTAGGTAGGACTTTTAAACTTAAAAAGAAAAAAAAAACATTAAGTGGAAAAATTAATGGTGTCTTCAAAGGTTTCAAAATGTTGAGAAAATGTTTATATTATGCTGCTTTAGATGACAGAAGTAGAATCTGAGTATGAAATTAGGATGAAAATACGAGCTTCGGAGAAGACATAAAAACATGGTTAGGTCCCTAAAATATTCTGTTTTTTTAAGTTTAAATTTCCCACTTTCAAAACTGCTCAACAAAAGACTGAATGACACATATATAGTAGAAACCTTATACTATATATGTTTGAGATCAGGAATTTAAACTATCATCAAGAATAAGATATATGAAGCTAAAATATCAGCCTAAAATCTTATATGGGACCAACAAAAATGCTTGAAGTGTCAAAGATAAATACAGCATTTTTTTGGTTTATTTTCCTATATAAGCAAATGAGAAAATGTCTGACATAATTAATCATTAGGGAAATACATTTAAAGCCCTAATGAGATAACACTACACACCAGCAGAATTTTTAGAATTAAAAATACAACCCATACTCAGTGTTGACAAACAGCCACTGGAATTTTAAAACACAGATGACTAGAATATAAAGTGGTAAAACAGTTTGACAGCTTCTTATAAAGTTTACTGTATACCTCTCACATGACACAACTATTCTATTCCTAGGTATTCACCTAAGAGAAATAAAAGCAAATGAGTATACAAAGACTTGTACATGAATATTCATAGATTTATGTCAAATAGCTCAAAACTGGGAAACAACCCAAAAGTCCATCAATAGATGAATGGTTAAACAAATTACAGTATATACATACAATGGAGTATTACTTAGCAATATAAAGAAATGGCTATATACAACATTATTAATGATCCTCAAAACACCCAAAAATCCCAAATAATCCAGTCAACAAATGGGCCGAAGACACGAACAGACATTTCTCCAAAGAAGACATACAAATGGCTAAGAGGCACATGAAAAAATGTTTATCACTAGTCATCAGGTAAATACAAATCAAAAACCACAATGAGATACCACCTTGCACCTGTTAGAATGGCCAAAATTAACAAGATAGGAAACAACAAGTGCTGGTGAAGATATGAATAGAGAAAGGGGAACCCTCTTTCACTGTTGGTAGGAATGCAAGCTGGTACAGCCACTCCAGAAAACAGTATGGAGGCTTCTCAAGACATTTAAAATAGAGCTACCCTATGACCCGCAATTGTACCACTAGGTATTTACCCCCAAACATACAGGCAGTGAAAGGGGGCACATGCACCCCTATGTTCATAACAGCAATGTCCACAATAGACAGACTGTGGAAGGATGAGATGCCCTTCAACAGATGAATGGATAAAGAAGATGTGGTTCCTATATACAATAGGATACTACTCAGCCATCAGAAAGGATGAATACTCACCATTTGCATCAACATGGATGGAACTGGAGGGGATTATGCTAAGTGAAACAAGTCAAGCACAGAAAGACGGTTATCATATGGTTTCACTCATACGTGGAACATAAGGAATAGCACGGAGGACCACAGGAGAAGGGAGGGAAAATTGGGGAGAAATCAGAGAAGGAGCCAAACCAGGAGAGACTCTGGACTCTGGGAACCAAACTGAGGGTTACAGAAGAGAGCGGGTAGGAAAATGGGGTAACTGGGTGANTCTCAAGACATTTAAAATAGAGCTACCCTATGACCCGCAATTGTACCACTAGGTATTTACCCCCAAACATACAGGCAGTGAAAGGGGGCACATGCACCCCTATGTTCATAACAGCAATGTCCACAATAGACAGACTGTGGAAGGAGATGAGATGCCCTTCAACAGATGAATGGATAAAGAAGATGTGGTTCCTATATACAATAGGATACTACTCAGCCATCAGAAAGGATGAATACTCACCATTTGCATCAACATGGATGGAACTGGAGGGGATTATGCTAAGTGAAACAAGTCAAGCACAGAAAGACGGTTATCATATGGTTTCACTCATACGTGGAACATAAGGAATAGCACGGAGGACCACAGGAGAAGGGAGGGAAAATTGGGGAGAAATCAGAGAAGGAGCCAAACCAGGAGAGACTCTGGACTCTGGGAACCAAACTGAGGGTTACAGAAGAGAGCGGGTAGGAAAATGGGGTAACTGGGTGATGGGTATTAAGGAGGGCATGTAGAGTGATGAGCACTGGGTGTTATATGCAACTAATGCATCACTGAACAGTACATCACAAACTAATGATGCACTATATGCTGGCTAATTAAACATAATAAAAAAAATGTAAATAAAAAAAAAAGTAAAGGCGCCTGGGTGGCTCAGTGGATTAAAGCCTCTGCTTTGGGCTCAGGTCATGATCTCAGGGTCCTGGGATCGAGGCCCGCATCGGGCTCCCTGCTCAGTGGGGAGCCTGCTTCCTCCTCTCTCTCTGCCTGCCTCTCTGTCGACTTGTGATCTGATCTCTCTCTCTGTGTCAAATAAATAAATAAAAATCTAAAAAAAAAAAAGTAAAGAAAATGGTCCTCAAGACAGCTTGAATGAATCTCTACTGATGTCACTATAAAACAGATTACATACTGGATAGCTCAGTTTACATAACAGAAAGTACAAATTAATCTATATTCTATAAAACCAGTTGTCTGGGGATACAGGGAAGGGTGGGGCAAGAGGCAGAGATTACAAAAGCATAGAAGGAAACTTTAGGTTATGATATAGACCAATGCTGTTGATTGTGGTAATTGTCCCTCATCAGATTGTATGATTTAAGTATTCACAGCTTATGTCAATTATCCCCAAATAAAACTATTTTAAAAATAAATTACAGCCATAATCCATCGAAGGTGTGCATGAGTGGCTGGATGTTGAGTTTGTAGTAGGTGTTTTACCTGAGCATATATGCAAAATCAAGGACTTAAAGAATCCACCGATGCACTCAATCCACTTCAGCCACTGTTAATTTCTGTAGTTACAAGGCATTCTGGCAGTGTGGAGGAGGTATTTTTTAAACTAGAGACCCTCTGGCCTTTAAGAGTTTGAAACTGGGATCCTTAGAGTGGTCTCTGAAAAGTTCTCTCCTGTTCACTTTCCTTCTTTCTTCAGGTGAAAAGAAGGAAATAGCAACATAGAGCTCCATTCTTTCCTTTCACATAGGTTGATTTGTTTGAACAGTTATTTATTGAGTTACTAGTACTACATGCCATATATTGGCAAAACAGGAGTCTGACTGGGGAATACTATCTCAAATATTGTAATATGGGCAATTAAATAAAAAATAGAAACATCTTAAACACTGAGAACTTTGTGTGTTTGGCCTAAGGATGTTCTCAGGGGTAAAGGGAAGGAGTGTTTTCCTTCTCTGACTTCTTATTCCTCCTCCCCTCTATTCCTTAACACTCTTACAGGATGGCTACCCTGCCCTTCCTCTATGCAGCAATGGTAGTTTCCACAGAGTGAGACATTACTAGGTGCCAGAGGATGGCGTTAGCTCCTTCGCTGGCCCAAGCATTTGCTTCTAAGCCTTTAACTGGCAGACTGTGTACTCTTTGAAACCTTACTTCTAGCTCCTTTGCCACCAAAGCCATTGGCCCTGGATTTGTTTTCAAACATAATATTGAACAAGATAATAAATTATCTTAGATGTTTGGTTGTCATCTGTTTCTTAATAGCTATGAGAGCATTGTTGATATTTCTTATTGATTCCTTCCTGTTTCCTATAATAGGTTTGACCTAATAAAATACTCTTGTTCCTAACTGATTGAAATTATTCTTGAGTGAAGATGGTCTTTTGAAGGACAGGTTTCTTGCATAGATAAGATTGATTAGCCATTCCTCAAGCAGGAAATCATGATCATTAGATTCTATTTTTGCTTGTATGTTGAATTAAAAAGTAACAAATTAAACTAAATAATTATTCAGTAACTGTAGTACATCAAGTTATGTAAACAAACAAAAATTAGAAAAAATTCAGTCAGCTAAGAAAACGTAGGAGGTCTCTGTTTAAAAAGGAAATTATTTTTAATATTATACCATAAAATAACTCTTCTCCCACTGTAGAATATTTAAAATAAGTGGCTTAGAATGTCGTTCTTATAAATTAAGTTGTTTTTCCTTTTTAAGTTTTTAAAGACTCTACTTAGTCCTTTTTTTTTTAAATAGCATATTGTTCAACTGATGTAGCGCTTTCATTTAGTTGCCGTGGTAACAAAAATCAGGCCTGAATTAAGCCCCTAGGCAGTCAAATTAGTCAAAGTTTTGCAAAAGAAAACTCTCCTTTTTCTATTTTGGTTAGGTGTCTTAGTAAATGGAGGTGAATTTAGCACATCAGTGAGTCCTCAAACCCAGTTTTAAAGTTTAATGAAGAATGTTTAGAAATAAGGTAAAACTTTATTCTGAGAAGAAAGGTTTTACAAGTTAGTATGATTTATTAAAATGCTGAAATTGAGAGAAACAATGATGTTTTCATTATATGCTGTCAATGCAGATTTTATTTATAGGTATTTATTGAAATAGATTTTCCTAATGTCTTACTTATTCTCTGGTTATTCCTCTTAGAATTCAGTAGTAAATTCAATAGTACCGTGTTAAGGATAATTCTGGTTATATTTATAACCTGTAGAATGGAAGACATGGAAGCGTTATGGGCACCTACTTCTAGGTAGACTGGCAATAAGTGAAAATTTCACCTACATCTTACAACCATGTTTTTCTGCAGTTAATATGGCTCCTGTGAACTGAGCATGTCAGGTAGGTGTTTGAATGAGCTCACTATCCCTGGATTCCAGGTATTACCTTTATATGCCATTATAATGTTGTCTTTTTTTTAACTTAAATTCCAGTTTGTTAATATACCGTGTAATATTAGTTTCTGGTGTACAATTTAGTAATCCAACAGTCCCCTACAACAACCAATGCATATCACACTAAGTGCACCCTTTAATCCCCATCAGCTATTTCAGCCAACCCCCTGCCCACCTCCCCGCTGGTAACCATCAGTTTGTTCTCTATAGTGAAAAATCTGTTTCTTGATTTGTCTCCTTTTCTCCCCCATGAACATTTGTTTTGTTTCTTAAGTACCATTCATATGAGTGAAATCATACGAAATTTGATGCAAATATGGCATTTGTCTTTCTATGACTTATTTTGCTTAGCATAATGTTCTCTAGTTCCATCAACGTCATTGCAAATGGCAAGATCTCATTATTTTTGATGGCTGAGTAGTATTCCGGTGTGTGTGTGTGTGTGTGTGTGTGTGTGTGTGTGTGTGTGTGTGTACCAACTCTTCTTTGTCCATTCATCAGTCAATGGACATTTGG
Source organism: Ailurus styani (assembly GCA_002007465.1). Taxonomy (NCBI): domain Eukaryota; kingdom Metazoa; phylum Chordata; class Mammalia; order Carnivora; family Ailuridae; genus Ailurus; species Ailurus styani. The sequence continues at coordinate 309,713 of LNAC01000024.1, read as the reverse complement.
GCTGTTTCCATAAATTGGCTATTGTAGATAATGCTGCTATAAACATCAGGGTGCATGTATCCCTTTGAATTAGTATTTTTGATTTCTTTGGGTATATACTTAGTAGTGCCATTGCTGGATCATAGGGTAGTTCTATTTTTAACTTTTTGAAGAACCTCCATACTGTTTTCCAGAGGGGCGGCACCAGTGTGCATTCCCACCAACTGTGTAAAGAAGGTTCCCCTTTCCCTGTATCCTTGCCAACACCTGTTATTTCCTTTACTTTTGATTTTAGTCATTCTGACAGGTGTGAGGTGATATCTCACTGTAGTTTAGATTTGTATTTCCCTGATGACAAGTGATGTTGAACATCTTTTCAAGTGTCTGTTGGCCATCTGTATGTCTTCTTTGTAAAGATTTCTGTTCATGTCTTCTGCCCATTTTTGAAAACTGGATTATTTGTTTTTGGGTGTTGAGTTTGATAAGTTCTTTATATATTTTGGGGATTAACAATTTATTCCAGAATTGTGATGCCTCCAGCTTTACTTTTCTTTTTCAAGTTTACCTTGGCTATTTGGTGTCTTTTGTGGTTCCATAAAATTTTAGGATTGTTCTAGCTCTGTGAAAAGTACTGTTGGTATTTTCATAGCAATTGCATTAAATGTACAGATTGCTTTGGGTAGTACAGACATTTAAATAATACTTGTTCTTCTAATCAATGAACATGGAATGTTTTTCCATTTCTTTGTGTCCAGTTTCTTTCATCAGTGTTTTATAGTTATCCGAGTACAGGTCTTTTACCATTTTGGTTAGGTTTATTCCTATGTATCCTATGGTTTTGGGTGCAATTGTAAATGGGACTGATTCCTTAATTTCTCTTTTTGCTGGTTGTTATTGGTGTACAGAACTGCAAGACTTCTGTACATTGATACTGTATCCTGTGCCTTCATCAAATTTGTGTATCAGTTCTAGAAATTTTTTGGTAGAGTCTTCCAGGTTTACTATATAGAGAATTATGTCATCTATGAACAGTGAAAGTTTTACTTCTTCCTTGCCTATTTAGATGCCTTTTAATGTTAACTAATTCTTGATTATCTACTGCCTTATAGAAATCTCCCATGTTATCATGCCACCATACTTCTTTTCCTGGTTACAAATTGTGAACTAAAGAAAGAAATTTATGGTTTCTGCTTACTTGAACACCTCAGAACACCAGATACAGTCTTAGAGAATTCTTTCTGATTTGACTTAATTTAATCTAATGTTTTAATGTTATAGAGAGTGACCTCAATTATACTAGTAAAACATCTTTAAAACTGTAGAGGCCTTAAATTTTATGGAGAGCCTTCTGAATGGAAAAATGATAAGGAGCATTGCACTTTAGCTTCTGGACATTAATGTGCTTAATAAAGATTGACTAAAATGCTAATGGTAGCAAAATTAAGTCTATATCATGGGTTAATAAGCAGGAGAACATTGACTACTCTGGTTGTATCCATGACAACATGTTCTTAACCATTCTTGTTATCTGGAGAACTTAATTAATATACATGTCTTGTAATGTTTCTGCATTTGGGGAGAGCTGGTAACCACCAATCTGTTTTGAATTCAGATTTTTAGATTCCATATACAAGTGAGATCATGCAGTATTTGTCTTTCTCTGACTTATGTCCCTTAGTATAATCACCTTAAGTTCCATAAGTGTGTTGAAATGGCAGGATTTCATCTTCCTTTTTGTTAATAATATTCTACCTAATGTGTGTGTGTGTGTGTGTGTGTGTGTGTGTGTGTGTGTGTGTGTTGCTTAAGTTCATTTGGTCTATACAGCTGTTCACATCTCCTGGTTCTTCCTTTATTCTCCATCTGGATTATCTATCCATTTTCAAGAGTGGGGTTTTACAGTCTCCAGCTATTACTGTCTTGTTTATTTCTCCTTTTAGTCCTGTTAGTAATTTGCTTAATATATATGGGTAATGTAATGTTGGGTGCATAATCATTTACAAGTGTTATATCATCTTGATGAATTGATCCCTTCATCATTATATAATGATCTTAAAGTCTATTTTATCTGATATTAGTATAGTTACCCTGTTTTCTTTTGGTTATCATTTGTTTGAAATATCTTCTTAACCTTTCATTCTCAGATTAGATGTGAATTTCAAGCTAAAGTGGGTCTCTTGCAGGCAGCATATAGTTGAATCTTTGTTACTACTGCTGTTGTCGTTGTTACTCCATTCAGCCATTCTGCATCTTTTGACTAGAAAACTTAACTCATTCATATTTAAAGTAATTATTGATAGTTAAGGAGTTAAAATTGTTAATTATTTTCTGTTTTGTAGATATTTTGTTTCTTGCATCTTTTCCTGCTGTCTTTTATGATTCGATGACTTCTTGCATCATGTGTTCTGACACCTTTATCATAATCCTTAGTATAACTATTATAGGTTTTTCCTTTTGTGGTTACCATGAAGCTTGCACAAACTATTTGTAACAACCTAATTTAAGGGGATAACAACTTCAAATAGCATACATAAGCTTCATACCTTAAGTTCAATAAAATGAAAAAAAAAAAACCCCAACAAAATCAAAGTCTTAAAAGTTATGGACATAGGCAGTCTTATCTTTATGGATGTGAAGTGCTCTGGCCACAAGATGTGCTTCTTGGTAATTGGTCATATAACCCTGAGTGGTATGTCTGGCTAAGCCTATAGACTCAATTCCATGTTTATTTTAATCAAAGGACAAAGATGATGGCCTCAGCAGATAAAGAATAATCATTTCTTGGTCAAAAGTCCATGACTCAATTATACTTTAAGTAGCACCAACACAGAAGGAAATTTGATAATTACTTAAAAATTAACTGGGAATATTATTTCCATGTTACAGTACTAAGAGCAGATGAAGAAAGGACTGCCATTTGCATTTTAGTTTAATGAGTGCATTTAATCTGAGATCTAAGTTTAAATGAAGTTAAAGTTATTTACTTGTTGCTAGTATTACGTAGTCACTGGATTCTGTATTTTCTGTGAATATAATGCCAAGTCCCATTTTAGCACTGAAGAAAAAATATGTGAACTACAAACAATTCATACATTAAAATGTTCTACTTTCAGAGTATGACCAGTCAAGCAAAATGAAGATAAATGTAAAAAGGAATATACAATCTATCTCAAACAAGTATTTACCTTAAGTTTAATGAGCTAGTTGCTATATATTTAATGAGTTAACTGGTGCATATTAATTAAATCTCGATTGTTTGTTTAAAATCTCTTTTGGCGGATTTCATGCCATCTGGTTAACTTACTTTAAATGACAAAAGCAATAAGTACTTAATTGCATTCCTATTAATGCAGTTGTTTCTAAACATGTGAGGCTTTTAATGAGCATTTTACAAGGTTTACTGAAAGAATATTGTATAGTTAAGAATAAATGTTTTTGTTAACTCCTTTGCTGCTAAGAGTAGGTGTAAAATAGTGCAAAAATGTCATTAAACAGTATTTAAATTATTTGAAAATAAATTATCACACTTTAGAAGTAAATTTCTAAAAATGTCTTCCTACAGCGATTTTTAAAATTCCTGCAGTGTGTCCCCAGATGTTACATTTCACTTTCTCTGTTCTTATGCCCCAGAAATGTTGTGAACAGAAAACATACACAACTGTTTAAACTTAGTGTGACACTGAATACAGAAGCTTAAAGACTCTGTTTTGAATTACTCTCCAAGTGTGAGTGATGCAGAAATGTAGAGAAGTGTGACCTGAATTATTAGAATGTAGATTATTAGAATGTAGATTATTAGAATGTAGATACTGATTATTAGATTGTAGATTATTAGAATGATTTATTGATTATTAGAATGTAGATACAGAATTAAATCTGAACTTTGAAAAAGAATCCTAGAAACTATGCCTGAAAAGTGACATAATGAGGAAACCACAAGTGATGTGGCCATTGACACTGCTGCCCGAAATTGGACTGCATTCGAGCTGCTTCTTTGGCCAGCACTAATAACACTTTACAGCAGGGACTCCACCTGTCAACCAACACTGTCCCTAAACTGGACAGCTCAGGCACAAACCTTACTACTAAATGAAGACCCTATGTACAGCCTGTTTCCTTGGCTTGGGCACTTCTGCACCAAAGCTGCCTGTGCATGTGCCTGTAGTTGGGTTTATGAGGCTCAGTCACTTGGCTTGTGTTTGGATTAAGGAAGTTAGGAAGGAGTTTCCTGGGTTACTAGTCAAAGCTCAGCTTATTAATCAGAAATTTCCCATCAGAGCAAGAATCTTCAAAATATGCTAGTAAGCCTGAATATATTACTCAGTATAAGGGCCCTTTGCATGAGCTATTCCTTCCTTTTAGAAACCTTTCAAGATCTTTAGATGGCTGTCTTTGAAAAATCAAGACCAAAGTTCAATTTCACTTCTTCACAAAGGCCATCTTAAACTACCCTAAGTCAGTCTTCCAATCCTTCATTATTCTCTATCACCTGAACATCTATTGTTTATAAAAATTTACCAGTATTTGAAGCGTTTAATCTCTTCCTTTCATCTCCCTCTGTCTCCCTTCCCCCCGCCCCCCACTGTCTGTATCTCTTCAGTAGTAGAAACAGGGCAAAAGCAGGATTCTGTCTTGCTCAGAAACTATTGTCATCACCCAGAGCAGAGCTTGGCACATGGCAATGGCACAGCAGATACTAGCTGACAGCATTTTTGAAGAATGAGGAGTAATATAAATTATTGGGCATCTAAAGATTCTGGATAAATATCCAGAGGGTTGGGGGTCTGGCGTAGAGGAGAAATAGTAATGATGTAAATGGAAAGGACTACTGGAAACACCCTCTGTCCTACCCCACACACACCCTGGTCTCCAGACATGCATGCAGGTGTATGATTCTTTGAGGATCTGCTACTCAGGATTGGGTCTCATGGAGTGACAATCCCATAGTGAGGGAGTGACAGTCCTATAGAAATTCAGAGAGAGAAAGCTGCGACCTCATTTTAAGACCCTGCCTGATTATTTTTTCATTCACTTTTGATTTAATAATTAGAAAAAAATTATTATAGCATTGTGCTTGTACCATCATGTTTTTATTCTATTTATGTCCTCAATACTACAGGTTTTTGTTTTGAGCCTCCATGTTGCTAATTATTTATCTGATCATATTCTCTATATTAATGTTTATGCTGATATTGGCTAAGCTCTTTGGCATGAGAGGCAACAGGCATAATGGGTAAGCCCAAGGGCTCTAATGCTAGCCTGAGTTCAAATCCTAATTCCTTCATTTATTCTGTGCCTGAGTTGTCTAACTATTCTGCTATTTACCTCACTTAAAAAATAGAGGTGAAAATAATAGCCGTGAAGAGTAAATGAATTAATATATGTAAAGCAGTTAGCATGTTGGCAAGTACCTAGCTGTATGGAAGCATTTGCTATTATTATTACTTGGAGTTAGTTTCTGATCATTTTCTGATTCTTTCTGGCCTTAGCCTTTCTTCCTAAACACTTAAATAACCATATTATGCCTGGCTTTCTCTATCTTGGCATCATTTCTGATTCCTTTTATTGAACTTTGCCCTTGATCCAGCACACTGGCACGAGAAAAGGCCAGGAAAAGATTAGAAGGTTGATGTAGAAACAGATGGAGGAGGACTTCAAGAACAGTCTTTTCCTACTTCACAATTGGATCCAGTCCTGGCCGATTATTTTCTCTGTCTTCTAAGAGACAAAATAAAAAGAGTTCACCAGACATCTCCAGGAGGATACAGTGATTATTTTATTCTCTTTTAGCAAAAGGAACTTCTGTGGCAAAGAGAAGGTAGAATGATTAAACCACAATATAAAGGTCCCCTTTCATTTACCAAACAAAAGATTCAGCTCATCAAAACTTCATCGCTCAGATCTGTAGCCAGCAGCCCTGAAATCATTTCCACTATATCCTCCCATCTGTTGCAGAGAGTCATAGCTATAGTCATGGGAAAATAAAATTGAATTTGTTTGTTAAAAGGATGGTGCCCAGAATATGTGTCATAGATTAGATGTGTATATGTATATGCTTGATCATAGTGCTTGAGACTTTGTGCTTACTTCCCATGTAGGCAAGTAGTTTAGTAAGAAACACAAACATACACCTAAGTGGAGCTTGCTACAGCTACCTTATTTTCAGTTAGCTAACCAAAGAGGATGGGACTCAGAACTCAGATATGGCAATGGGTGATCCATTTAAAAATACTTGACTACTCTTGATTATTCATATTAATTTTAATATAAAGTTAGTATCTTTTTTTTTAATTTATCTGACAGAGAGAGAGAGATCACAAGTAGGCAGAGAGGCAGGCAGAGAGAGAGGAGGAAGCAGGCTCCCTGCTGAGCAGGGAGCCTAATGAGGGGCTCGATCCCAGGACCCTGAGATCATGACCTGAACTGAAGGCAGAGGCTTAAACCCACTGAGCCACCCAGGCACCTCAAAGTTAGTATCTTTTATAAGTTTTAAAATCAGCATTTCTTATTGGAAGTAACTTCTAGCTTTACCATTATTTGAAACATAGGGTAAGACTTTATTTCATTTAACATGGCACAAAAAGGTTGTTTATTTTATATAGAAAAATGTAAATATTAAAAAATGTGAATATTTATGTGTTTGGCCCTATTGACCTTGTGCTTGAATTTTAAGTGTTGAATCACAGGTTACAGATATATGATAGGTACTCATCTTTTATTGCTGCTTGGATATTTATACCTACTTAGTAGAACTTACTACGAGAGAGCTCTAACTCTAACATGAATAACAACAGCAGAATATAGCCTATTTATTTTCCCATCATCTTTTTCAAGGTTGCCTCCCACAAATTTAGAAAAACGTCTACCTTGCTTAGCCCAAGTTATTTCAGTGACATGAAAGTACCCTGGAATTGCAATAAAACAACTGCAAAGTCCTTTGAGTGCATCTGAAGAAGACATTTTTCAACATAGTTGTAATATAAATCTACTTTTTCTTCTCATGAGGGTGTGAAGGTGAGCTGAGTACCAATAAAGACTTCAGAGACTCAATAAGTACTGTGTGGGTAATGTTTCTCCTCTGTTCTAGAACAGAATGTTTCAGTCTGACAACAAGTATCAGGGTGTCTGTCAAAGATCTGTTGATAGCTACGACAAAGCACTACCTGTAATTTTTTTCTTTGGTGAACTGAATTGCAAAATGATTAGTCACCATTTAGAATTTTAAATGGGATACAATCATTTAAAAATAAGACACTGTTTGAAGATAACACAAGTAGAAGAGCAGACAATATGAAACATACTTAAACTTCATTGTTGCTAATACGCACAATTACATCCTCTTCTGGGGAAACATGAGTACGGCTCACATGACAGTGTTAAAACGAATGAATACAGTGAAAGTCAATGAGAATGAGGCTGATAGGAAGGCTCAGCTGGAGATCTCCCCTCAGGAAGTAGTTTAAAATATTGGCCATTTGGTACCATCTGTTGAATTCCATACACTAAAAACAATGCTATTCAGAACTCACTCAATTTTTGTGAGCCAGGAATGAAGGATGTGTCTTACAGGGATCATTTAACAGAATTCATTGAACAGGAGGAAGACCATCAGAGGGACAGTGAAATCTCTCCTGACCACTCCACACCACATTAATCTGAAATGGACTGAGAAAATATAAGCATTAATTCATTCCTGCACACACATGATCCTCAAATTTACTCAGTGAGTGGAGAGGTCCATCATATTGGATGGAATAAGCAGGCAGGAGAAAATAGCCAAATGGACAGATCGTTTGTTCAGGGACTTATACAAGTCTTCATGGAAGTTTGTATAATGTCACTACAGCAGTAAGAGAAAGGTTATCATTCTGGAATCTACCAAGTTTAGATTCTAGATTCATCTTTAAAATGGTCATCACCACCATTAGTCACCCCCTTTCTTTAACTTACCAATAATCTTTTTATGTAATGAAATAGCCAGTGATGAGAAAGCAAACACAGGAAACAAAATGTAGGACTCAACAGTTTTTTTTAGAAGTTTGAAATTGCCTAGTTTTAATTGGAGGGTTTCACGTATTTTTGTTGGTGGTGTTGCCTCCCAATTTCTTACAAAAGTGTATGTATGAAACTGGTAGTCAAACACATATATTAAGTTTGGTGCCTTGTACAGTGTGTGGCACATGGTAAATATTCAATAAACATTAGGTGACAGAAAAAGTGAGTAACACAAAACCAAACATTTTCTTGATATGCAAATGGGAGGGTTATAAAGTAAAAATATTATTTATTTTTAGGGGAAGGAGTGGGAGTATGATGTTATTATCTACATATATTTGCCCAAAGGAGGAGGATGAACATTATGTTCATGCTTTTGATTTTTTAAAGAAACCACAAACTTAAAATTAACTAAGAAATTTACTTCTAATATTAATGTATTACTTTACTTATAATCAGGATTAGCAAAAACTATGTGTCATGTGTTAAAACATTACTCGATACTGACTAGATGAATTCTGTCCTGTATTTTCACAACTATCAGTAGGTAAAATTTGGAATAAGTTAAATTGCTAAATGAATTTCACAATGTTGAGATGAGAACTACTCACAAGATACTTTTTTACCCAGAGAATATAACTGAGTTATACACGCATACGGCAATGTTTCTGATTTCAATGCTGATTATATGACCAACAGAAAATTCTCAGTCATCATTAAGAAAAATATTTATCACAAAAGATTTTTCACTCTTCAAACTTTTGATTTGGTTAGCATTTAATGGTTTTCAAACAAAGTTGAAAAGTGTATTAGGAGATTGAAGATATCAAGAATATATATATAAATATGTATGTCTGTGAGTTATATAAACATCTACCTATGAATGCTTAGTGATTTCTCTCATTTTGAGGTGTCTAAAAATTTAGCATAATGAAGAATATAAAATTTAATTTAGCACAAGCACCAATGGTTTTATTAAAATCCTATCTAAATGGGCACCTGGGTGGCTCAGTCAATTAAGCATCTGACTTCAGTTCAGGGCATGATCTCAGGGGCCTCAGATTGAGCCCTGCATCAGGTCTCCTGCTGAGTAGAGAATCTGCTTGTCCCTCTTCACCTCCCCCTGCTTGTGTGTGCACGCATGTGTGCTCTAATAAATGAATAAAAACTTTTAAAAAGAGAATAAAATAAAATTTATCTACATGATGTTGAAATAGAGCATAGAATGGCTTTCCTAAAGAGAAGCAAGGATAGAAGGATAATACTTTTAGCTCTAAAAAGAGTAAGGGAAGATCAGCAACTGAGCTATTGGAGTCAGCTGACAAGAAAGTGGTTTCTTTGTGGAAGAAAGCAGCCATGTTTGCATTGAATTTGCATTAACTAATACATCATTATATAGTAGTAACCAAATTAAAGTTATTTATAAATGCTAACTAGTGATAAGAAAGTCAATAGAATGTTTGATAGAATTATAATTTCTGAAGTAAATTCCAAAGTCACCTGGCTCAAATACATGATTGAAATAATCTCATAATGAAAATTATCTACAAAAACAAATTATTCAAGAAAGAGTCTACTAGAAATAATGGAGTAAAGTTGAAGGCATAAAGTCCTATCTCTAAGGATATTTACAGACCAAAAATTAGATGATAAAAGGCAACTTTCCTCTTTAACAACTGGAATTCTATTTCAAGGCCAAGAATAAAGATATAATTAAAAGGCAGGTATTGACCTAGTCCTTGAACTAACCAATCTTTTTCTTGTCCTTTTCAATTTTCAAATGCAATATTCTATTTTGCCGTGAGGCAAAATAATGTCTAATAGAGCTCTTAGAGTGTTCGTAACAGATCATGTGATGGCTGAATTGTGATTTTTGAAAATTAACTTGCTCATTTAATATTGAGCATTTTTCTGTTTCTCCCTCTTTTTTCTAAAACCTAGTATTGGGTTATATATTGTACCTTTTATGACTCTAAGATTAACATTCACATTTTATGAAGGGGGAAATTGAGCTTTTAAAAGGTTAAGAAACTTGCTCAACGTCACATAGATAGTAAGTGGTCAAATTAAGTCTTGTGATCATCTGTAATTATGTTTGGTCCTTTTCTCCTGTCTATATTACCTTCCTATACTCTCTACTGTCCTTAAAAAGTGGTATGCTCTTTCCAAATAAACAGAATGATAGTAATGATCTGGTATATGACTAAGAATCATATCCTGGTTTTATGTTTAGTTACTACACTTAATTTTGACTTCATTCTCTCCCTGTCTTCCTCCCCTCCTCTAACCTAGAAGCAAGTCAACTCTATTTTCTACAGGAAACAGAAGAGGATTTGAAGGGAATAAAGAGGACAAAATTGCGATAAAGGTGAAAAATAGCGATGGCAGTCTTTCCAGACTGAGTAGAAGCACAGCAGAGAGAGAGAGTGCTGGGAACCTGTTTTTTGAGCTTTCAGAAATCTTTACTATTTAATAACAGAAGCCATTTAATGGTGAAAAGGCATATTATAATCCTAATTATATAATTAAAGGAACAGAAATGGTTTTGAAAAATACAACAACAAATAACAGGCTTGTCATGCCCTATATGGAGCTTTCATTCTGGTGGGAAAAACTTTGAAAAGTAATTGCAAACATGAGACTATTTACATATGATGAGGGACGCTAACAAGTCCAAACAGCAAGCCTTCCTTTAGGAAGTGATGCTGAGTATCTCAATGATGGGTATGACTTAGCTTATTGAAGAGTTGATACAAGGACTCCAAAAATAAAATAGGACACTTGAAGCAAAATAGTGGCACATTCAAGAAACTCAAAGAAGTTAAAGCCTACCTAGAGCATAAAGAAAAATAATCGCTTGTAATAGAAACAGTATTTATGTTTTTAAAAGGGATAAACATGATCCAACTTCAACATGGTAAATAAGTTTAAGAAGCTGCTAATTCAATAGGCCAAAAGAATATATAAGTAAGTGCAATTAATTCAAGAAAATTTCAGAATTATTTATTCTTTAGCAAAAATATAATCAGATAGTTAAACTGAATTTTCTTTCTCAACTATTCATTTGAATTGTTTATATATTCTAAGAGTAATGGTTTTATAGAAAGCTAATAAAGCATCTTTTTTAAAGTTTGAAAAAATGATTAATATATCCAATTTCATGATTTGAAAAAATCAAGTGAAAGTAAACAAAAATTATTAATTTATGAGATTATTGATAATAAAATCCAATTGCTTTATGTGTCTCAACCCTTGCTGTAAACTAATTCAATTCTTAAAACACTGACGTAGAAACTTTTGGCCTTAAGCATGAAGGACACATATTTCCATCACTTTTTAGGAGATAGGCATAAAGTAGTAAGTAGTACAGAGAAAATTTTTTCTAACACATAGCTCAAATTCTTTTTTTCTTACTTTTCTCAGATTAATTTTAGTTTGCTCTCTAAATCAAAGGGGAATCATGCAGATTCCTTCCTACTTCTGTATTCTATTGTCACTTGCCTCCTCTTAGTCAATGTTAATTATGTAATATTAGCTTTCTCTGGAACTAGAAATTCAGTGTGAAATATGTGACTACCAGGTATTTCATGTTATCATTTTCATTTCAATCTATATTCACCCTTGGACTTGTAACTATACCTAACAGACCATCATCAAGACTATAATTGACAGGGCGCCTGGGTGGCTTAGTGGGTTAAAGCCTCTGCTTTTGGCTCAGGTCATGATCTCAGGGTCCTGCGATCGAGGCCCGCATCGGGCTCCCTGCTCAGCGGGGAGCCTGCTTCCCCTCCTCTCTCTGCCTGCCTCTCTGCCTCCTGTGATCTCTCTCCCTCTGTGAAATAAATAAATAAAATCTTTAAAAAAAAAAGACTATAATTGACAGTGAATAAAGTCCTCTTCTTCATGGTGGACAAGTTTCTAGGGGACTCAGCAGAATGGGGGACATGTGGTTGATCCAACACAACACAGAAATCTGCCTCCAGGGGTGCCTGGGTGACTCAGTCGTTAAATGTCTGCCTTCAGCTCAGGTCATGATCCAGGGTTCTGGGATCAAGCCTCGCATCGGGCTCCCTGCTCAGCAGAAAGCCTTCTTCTCCTGCTCCCACCCCCCTGCTGGTGTTCCCTCTCTCACTGTGTCTGTCAAATAAATAAATAAAATCTTTTAAAAAAACAAAACAAAAAAAGAAATATGCCTCCATTTGAGGGGTCTATAATGGGCTACCATAGAATGTGTCATCCAAATAAATACACTTTTGAGAACGAAAGAAGTGATACTAATCATTCCAGGCAACTGTCGTAGACTGGAATTGTACAAGGAAAATTGGACATATGGTCATCCTGATCATAACAAATAAGAGAATGGAAACCCAAACTACAATATGACATGTTTGAGACTTTATTATTATCATGTCAGTGATGACTAGCTTCTATTCCCCCTCTACTCCACCCATTCCTAATCCTAGGAACAATCCCTGTTAGGTAGGAACCATTGTAGTTTGAATATCACCATGAATGATATGAATGGATTGGTCTTAAATAATATGTGATTCATCAATTAGTGGTTATTTATAGAATACACTGAGACAGTATACTTGTTTGCAATGTTTATGACAAGACTAAGATATGGTCATATCTGTAAAATTAGAAATTCAAAATAGACTATAAAAATGGAATAGTTCTATGGAAAAACATTTAAGAACCACTTTAGATCTGAATTCTTATTCAAAGACAGAGGTGTAGACCCTCCCATTGAAGAAACATAACTGAAGACAATTAGAATTAAGGATTCCTTAAGGTTCAAAACAAGTTAATACTTTGAAATTAATCTCTAAGGAAGTCTCAGAGTCTTCGAGCAGGATCAGGTTTTCATTGATTAGCCTTGAAAGAGATATTCTAAACAAAGAGAAAACATGTTTTGGGGGATATAAAGACAGACTAAGTTTATCAAGTGAAGATTATAAGTACAGGAAAATAGAGTTGGCAAAGACAGGAAGCCCTTTGAAGGGCTGTGGTATAACACATAGCTCCCAAGTAGGTAAAACAGAGCCAAAAGGGATAATAATCTAATGGCTTCCAGTTTTACCTCCAAATATGGCTTATCGAATAACTGTTAGGTTCACCAGCTGTTACGCAAAAATCCTTGTAATCAGGGATTTGTCCCTTTTTTATGTTAGGTTGAATTCTCTTCTTGTGGTAACTCTACCTATTTTATCGTTTCATTTTGTCAAAGGAGAGTGATGTTTCATGGAAGCTGCTGGAGTTATTTTGAGCTTTACAACGAAGCACAATCTAACTTCTGAAAATCAGTAAACACTATCTACCCCTCTGTCAATAAACAAACCCTTGACACAATTCAATCAGGAGCCTGTGATGATAAATTGAACATCTATGGTGCTCCGAATGACTTGCTTTCAGAGTATAGATCACAAGCCACTAGTTCGATACCATTCAGAGATTCACAATATTTTAGAGCTGAAAGGGAACTCAGAGCTCAATTTTGGACATATTTATTGAATACTAGCTATGTTCATAGGCTTGTAATGTTAAAGCGAGATGATTTCTAAAGTGTATAATATTTAAGATATTACAGTATTGGATGGACAATAATTAAGGGTAGGATTATGTTCTAATTACTTAGAGGGGAAGATAACAATGATAATAACAACATTTACCTACTGAGTACTTTCTGGTACCAGGCCTAATGCTAAACTTTATATGCATTTTCTTATTTGGTACTCAGAGCAGCCCCCACCCACCACTGTAAGAAATACTTACATGCGTACATATTAGAATGTAAGCTAAATGAGAGCCGGGCCTTTGGATGTCCTGTTCTTATTTATCACCTATGAGTGTGCCCAACACAAGTTAGGCATTCAATGTAGATTCGGTGAATGAATAAATGAGCAACTAATGAATGACCAAGCCTACAAGTACATGCTATTTGAACTTTACTTATGAGCAAAGAAGTTGAGGATCTAAAAGATTAAGTTCCTGGAATAAGGAGTGAAGACTAGAACCCACGTAGTTTGAGTCCAGAACAGTGCTGTATCATTTGGTATAGATGAATCAACATGACATAGCACGGTGGAAGTGAAAATAAAAATGTCAAAATAGGTAAATCGAATTCGGTTTGAGGTTCTGATATAGGAGGAAAATAATTTTCTCATTATTTGTAAGATATAGCAAATCACATCTTCAAATGAATTTGATAGAATTCTGGATTTTCATTTTTAATGAGACCAAGCCATCTAAATATGTAACCATCTAAATATTATTGAATAGTGATGACTAACTCTTTATTACCAAGGTGGACAGAGTTGACAAGCCACAGAACAAATATATAGAAATCAATAAATTACAAGCCTAAGGTTCTAATCCAAAACATTTTTCTATAAAGCTGTCTCCTTTGATTTTGCCACACATTTATACACCGGGTAAAGTCTGTTGAGCTTCAAACAGAATACATTAGTTAAAAGAGTTCTTCTCAAATAATAACTCAAGTATCTGCAGTCTCTACCAAGTATCTGTGTTGCTCTGGGCTAATGTGACCTACAGGTTCAGAAACTTGATGTAACACATTGTTTAATCTGGTAAAGATTGTTTTCTGTGATTGCTGACACTTGAAAGTCACTACATGTTGTTTCATGCTGTGGGTTAGCTTCATTAGGCAGTGAACGCTAACGAGGTATAAACTAGATAAATAAATGTGCTGGTGCTAACTCCTTGAAACGGAAAGCAGGAAGTTTTTTAAGAGGGTGGAGCTATTAGAGTTTAAATAGTTGTGTTCCATCAAAAGTCAAGAATGTCACACACACACAAGAATGTCTGTAAGGTTTATGTACAAAATGTCACTGTCTTCAGTTCAGTGTAGTACTGGTGATGTAACAGTATTTCTATTTCCAGTAAATATTTCCTCCCATCATGACTAAATTCACCAGACCCCCACCTGAATGCTGACAGAGTTCTAGGCCATAGGTTTAGAGACTAGGAGATGCTCTATGTCAAGAAGTCATCTTCTGAATCTGTCAGCTTTGTTACTGATATTGTTCTGATCATGGTTACTTGTCACTGTGGTTGAAGTATCTTTATCGCAGAGACTGAAATCCTGAAATACCTCTGTGGTGAAAATCCCTGGTATATTTGGAATTTTGTTGATCTTCTGTCATTTTTATTTGAAATAAGTCCCTGTGAGAATTTACTGGGATACTAAGCACTGGGCAGTCTCGTGGTCCATGACCAATATGTGCCAACTGCAGTATAAATAAGGAGGGCCGTTATTTTTTTATGGGACCATAGACAAATTACTTTATGTACTTTACTGAAAGTCTAGCATCTGAGGTGCTATATGTTAAGGCAGCTGTCTTCGCAGGTTGGATTGTTTGCTAAGGTACTTGTTTATTTGGAAATGCTTTTGACGTTGCTTAAAATCTACTGCCATCTGCCTATGGTTTCCCCTATCAGCTGTTCTTAAGATTTTAGACATCATTCCTTTATTCATATTCCCTGAATAATTATATACCCAAGAAATTTACCTCACACTAAACGTCTATATTATCCTTAGCCTTGACATTTTTTGGTCTGATATGAACTAGACAAACTTCCTAAACATGTTAAGTCATGAAATTCAAGATACTAGCAAAAAAAAAAAAAAAAAAAAAAAAAAAAAGGGGACATAAACTGTGAGACAATCTGCTGGTTGCTAAAGGCAAAGAATTTCCTAGATATTTAAGAGCTGCATAAGAAGCATGCTTATTGGGGTGCATGGTTGACTCAGTTAGTTGAGTGCCTTTGGGTCAGGTCATGCTCCGGGAGTCCTGGAATTAAGCCCTGCTTAGGGTTCTTGGCTTACCAGGGAGCCTGCTTCTCCCTCTCCCTCTGCTGCTCCCCCTGCTTGTGCTCTCTTGCTCGCTCTCTCAAATAAATAAACACAATCTTAAAAAAAAAAAAGAAGCATGCCTATTACCCCACAGATATTGACACCCTAACCTGGGAGTCCTCTTGCTTCTCAGTATTTAAAAATTGTTAACAACCCTTTGTGCATCCTTAAAACTTATTTTTTATATGCAATTGATGAATTACTTAACTCTACATCTAAAACTAATGATGTACTATATGTTGGCTAACTGAATTTAAATTAAAAAATAAGAATTAAAACTTATTATAGTCCTGGGGCGCCTGGGTGGCTCAGTGGGTTAAGGCCGCTGCCTTCGGCTCAGGTCATGATCCCAGGGTCCTGGGATCGAGGCCCGCGTCGGGCTCTCTGCTCAGCAGGGAGCCTGCTTCCTTCTCTCTCCTCTCTCTCTGCCTGCCTCTCTGCCGATTTGTAATCTCTCTCTCTGTGTCAAATGAATAAATAAAATCTTAAAAAAAAAACAAAAAAAAAACTTATTATAGTCCCTAAGATTGAATAGATTAGATTGAAATCTCATGATTCACTTCTATGCTCCTTCAAAGGAAGCCACTGTCAATTATGAATGAACTTTTAGAGATTTTTAAGGTTTGTTTACATCACAGACATCATGTTAAAACTACAAGTCCTACTTAGCTTATAATACCTCAACTACAACTACAGTCTCCAGTGATTTCAGGGGACTCCCTCACTGGATAGAATTCAGAGATCTTCATCTTTCCTCCTAAATCAAGGGTTCCATGATCTTGCTAGCCAAGACAGAATGAGTTAATAAAGGTGATCAAAAAGTTTATGATTATGTTTAGGATCCAGAAAAAAATAAACCAGAGACAAGAATGAAGAAGTGACAAAAGGTTAAGACCAATGGCAACTGAAATCCAAATAAAGCAAGAATATGAACAAAATAAGCAGGACATGATATTTTAATGTCCTACTATATTTCAGAAAGACACTATATGTTTATCACGGACTATGCACCAGTCTTCAAGTATGGTTAATCTGTAGCCATTAAAGATCGGCTAGCAAGAGAATGGAAATTGAAAAAAATAATTCTCAATTACAAGCAGATCCAGACACAAACAAAGCCTGACCGTGCTGTGCACAACATTTATCAAAGGTAGTGCTTCATCACCCTGACCTCTCTACCTGGATAGTGAGACATCAAAATGCAAGCAGACTAAATTACCTAATGGAAACAATTACTGAATCCTATTCCCAGGTGGCAACTTGAAACTGATGAGTGTCACATTCATTTTAACAACAGTATCTAATTGAATAGGACCATTTTGATTTTGATGAGAAAGATGACCTATATAAATAAGATTCTTTCACTCTCAAATTATTTTGCAGATTAAAAGATAATAAACCTATTCTCAGCACTTTTAACTCTTTATGCAAAGTAAATAAGTGTTTATTAAATACCAGAAGTCAAGAGTGGCTGAAATCTTTTCATACTGGATATTGTGTTGCTTTTGCATTTATGTTTATTTCCCTCTTTTATGTTCCTTTAATAGGTTAATACGAATGCTATTCAACATCACCTTTAAAAAGCCTTATTTTCTAGAATATACCATCCAATCCAAAAATCAAATTCATTTCCTTCTTTAGTGTTGTCCATTTCTAAGAATGTGTAGGCTACAGAAATTAGCAGCAAATAATTGGTACTTTCAAAGATAATTTAAATGAAGGTATTTGTGCTGAACAGGATCCTGTCCTTCCAAGGACCAAAACAGTAATGATACTGAAGGCAAGAGACTATTCTAGACTCCAAGGAACACGCTGTAGAGGCTCAAAGTAGTAATACCACTGAGACAACATAGATTTAGGGTAAAAACTTTATGAATAGGTTCCAGCACAAGTTGTACACCATCAATGGATCTGTCATATGCTTAAGCAGTAGCTTCATAGTAAGAGATTAGGAGAAAGAATTTCTTCTTTCCGGATTTTAGCACTCTGCTCAATTTGAGAGTCCCATCACTCCACCTGAATGTAGTAGGGTAAGAGGATTCCAGCATTGGAATTTAGACCATCAATTTAATTTTTTTAGAGCTTCACTGAGGTAAATTTTACCTAGCATAAAATTTACCAGTTGGGAGTGTTAAATGGCTTTTTTGTAAATGTGTATGGTTGTACATAACCAAACAATCCAGCTTAAAAAAAAATTTTTTTTTGCTATCCTCTAAAATTCCCTGGATATTGGTTATTGTCAATTTCTACTGCTTCCTCTCCTCAATCCAGAGGCAACCACTGATGTGCTATTTGCCAGAATAAATTTACCTCTTTGGTCTGTTCATGTAAATACAATCATACATTATATCATCTTTTGCAACTAGCCTCTTTTACTTAGCACATGGCTTCTGATATATATTAAAATATGTATCAGGAGCTGGTTACTTTGTACTATTGAATAGTATCTCAGTGTAGAAATTTATCTATTCACTAGTTAATGGCTGTTTGCCTTATTTCCAGACTTTGACTGGCATGAGTAATGCTGATATCAACATGCAAAGTCACATGCAGACTTTGTGTGATTATATGGTTCAATGTCTCTTCTATACATTACTAAGAGTGGAATTTCTGGACTGTATGGTAAACTTATTGCATAACTGTGTGGAACTGTGAAACAGTTTTCCAAACTAGCTGTTGCATTTTAATGTAGGAATATATGAGGGCTATAGGAATATGTGAAGGAACCAATTGCTCTAAATCCTAGCCAACACTTACTATTTTCTGACTCTTTGACAAAAGTCATTCTAGAGTGTGTGCAAACATTTCTCACTGTGGACTTAATTTCCATTTCCCTAATGAGAATGATATTTAAAACTTATTAGTCATTAAAAGGGAATATGATGAATAATTTTATGTCAACAAATTAGGCAACAAAGTAACGTTTCTAGAAATTTCTAACATGGATTGAAAAAGAAAAAAAAAAGCCTGCACAGACCCAAAACAAAAAAAGATACTGAATTCATAATTAAATATCTCCTTGAGAAGACCACCGGATAGCCACCACCATATACATATCTATTTTTTAAAGAACAAATATTGACAAACCCTTTCAGAAAATAGATGATACTTTGCAACTCATTCTATAAGGTCACTATTGCTGAAAGCAAATTAGGCATGCTATTAACTATTATAGGTTCCAAGCCTGTACACAGTGATGACTGCCAATGAGTTAACTGCATATAATTCTGACAGAAGGCATGTGCTTCTGTATATTGACCATTTCTTGTTCCTGTCCTGATTTTTTTAAAAATGTATTCCTTTTCATAGAATTGGTATAGTGAATCTATTAATACAGTAATAGAATCTAAATGGTGAAAATATTTAAAGGAAATAAAGGAGTAATCTTGCTTCACTCTAAGACTTTTTTAGCTAAATGTCGATTGGGCTACATTCCTCAAGTTTTCAAGTTGAGAAATGACAGACTATTTCCACTACAATTGTAGTCTGATAAAATTAGGTATTTATTCTTTAGTAGGATGTTCTTTAACCTCATGTAATTGTGGTCTTTCTGAATTTTTCTTGTGGTTGACTTCAAGTTTCATAGCTTTGTGGGCATAAAATATACGTGGTATGATCTCAGTCTTTTTGTACTTGTTGAGTCCTGATTTGTGACCAAGTATGTGATCCATTCTGGAGAATATTTCATGTGGACTTTAGAATAATGTGTATTCTGCTGCTCTAGATTGCTATGTTCTGAATATATCTGTTAAGTCCATCAGGTCCAGTATGGGGTGCCTGGGTAGCACAGTCAGTTGAGTGTCCAACTCCTAGTTTCACTTCATGATCTCAGGGTCCTAAGACTGAGTCCCACTTTGGGCTCCATGCTTAGTGCAGAGTCTGCTTAAGATTCTCTCTCCCTGCCCCTCCCACTTTTGCTCTGGCTCTCTCTAAAATAAATAAATCTTTTAAAAAAACTTACCAATTACTAGAAGCTGGAGATCCAGCATTCTTAGCACTAATTACACTGCCAGAGAAACTATGGTTTCAATCCATTATGTAACCACTCTTACTTTTGCAGTATTGTTTTCACTTTTACATTGTTTCAATTATTCAAATCTCTTCCAGTCCAATTCTAAAGCATGTATCAATTATTTTTTATGAAATAGGCAATTACATTTGTTATTGGCAAAATGACTGATATTGATTAATGAGAAATGGAATCATGATGAAGTAAATTAAATGGATTACTATCAAGTCAGTTGTTACGTGATCCTTTTTTTAAACACAAATTTTATTTTCACATGAATGAGTTAATGAAATTTAATTGATGTCCTTTTCAAAGAGACCCAGGGAAAAATGTAACCATCAGCACTTATGGATACTAATTTGATGGTTTCCATAAAGTCACAAACCATGTCCCTAGAACAGTAAAGTTTATGACACAGAAATGGGCTTGATATCAACAGCGTATATCAGCTCTCAGAGTAAAACAGTAATAATTTACTAGTGGGAAAAAGATATTTCCCAGCTGCCATTTAAAAAAGAAAAGCACAATATTGTCAAATATTGAACATAGCACTGTTACATGCTAGTTTTTATTTTGTTGTAGGACACAAGCAGCCTATCAATATTAAAGCTTTATCTCCAGGTAGCATTGTAATTTCATTTGCTGGGCTTACACCTTTAAAAAACTCAAAGTAGAACCTTTCTTTATTTGTATTGGAAAATTAGCCCACTAACAGAGTAATAGGATTTTTTTTTTTAGCTTTGCATTTTTTCCCCCTCACTCCTAGGGTTGCTTGAAATAAATTTATATAATGCATTAACAATATAATTTTCCTCGACCTTTCCAAAGTTGATATAAACCTCATAGATTTCTTCTGTTACTATCTCAACCACTTTCTGATCATTACTAACAGGCAAATTTTCAAATAAAGTTATAATTATAGTTCATGCTTCCATCAAACATTTGATTTTTTTCAAATATTCCTGATTTTTTAATGCCAACTGGGTAAAATTTACAGTCTCCAAGGTTGAAATTAAAGCATTACACATGTGATATTGCTTATCTAGGTGACTTATTTATTCTCCATCAAGTCTTTGCTTTCTCTAGAGTGGAAGTTCAGTCTTTGCTATAAGATTACTATCTTCTTTGAGGCTGAATTAAGGCTACACTGTAAAGCAATACAGAACAAATCTAGAAGCCCATAACACAAATCACGGCATCTAGTATCCAATAATATTGCCAGGCATTCACAGAAAGAGGAAAATTTAATCCGTAAGTGGGAGGAAAATGAATAAATATCAAGAGACCCAGAAATTCCATAAATGATGGAGACAGAAAAACAACAACTAGCAAACAAGGACATAATATGGTTCCTATAATCAAGATATTTATGTATAAGAAGAACAGAGGAAAATGTAAATATGATAGAGGATAAATGAAAAATTAAAAATGATCCAATCACACCATAAAAAGAAAAACTTATTATCATAAATTTTAAAAGTGCTGGTTAGGATTAATGGCAGATTAGACACTAGAATGGAAGATCAAAGAATTTAAAGATATAGAAGTAGAAACTATTTATAGTAAGTCACAGAGATTAAACTATTAACAACTTCATGGCCACAAATCTAATAACTTGCATGAAATGGATGAATTCCTTTAAAGACACATCTGCCAAAACTCACAATAGAAAAAAATAGACTTGTGAATAGGATTACATCTATTAGAGAAATTGAGTCAATGATAAATGACTTTCCAAAATAGAAAGCACCAAGCCTAGATGTGTTCACTGCTGAATTCTTCTAAAACACTTAAGAAATTATACCAACTCTCTACAATCTCTTCCAGAATACAGAAGCAAAGGAAATACTTCCTAACTTATTCTATAAGGCCAGAATTACCTGAATACTGAAATACCATGCAAAGAGATAATAAGAGAAATACAGAATAGTATCTCTTATGAACATAGATGTAAAACTCCTTAACAAAATATTGGCAAACTGAGCCCAACACTGAAAAGAATTCTACATCACAACCAACTGGGATTTATCCCAGCTACGCAGGGTTAATTCAACATTTAAAAATCCATTTATGTAATCCATTATATCAACAGACTAAAGAAAAATTATTTGACAAAATCACTTATTAATGATAAAACTTTTAAGTAATTCTAATATAAAAACTCTTACTGAGCAAAGTAGAAATAAAGAATATCTACAAGAAATCTCCAACTAACATTATTATACTTAATGATGAGAAACACAAAGCTTTCCTGCTAGGATTAGCAACAAGGCAAAGATGTCCCCTCTCACTGCTGCTTTTCAAAATCATACTGGAAATCCAAACTAATGCAATAAGATAAGAAAAGGAAATAAATGGGGAACACATGTGCAAGGAAGAAATAAAACTGCCTTTCGTTGCGATGACATGAACATCTATACAAAAATTCCAAAATAACTTCAAAGAAACCCTCCTGGAACTCGTGAAGGACTACAGCAAGGGGACATAATACAAAGTTAATACAAAAAAAAATTACTTACTTTCCTATATACCAGCAATGAACAAGTGGAATTTGAAACTGAAAGCATACTATTTATACGGGAGCTCCAAAAGTGAAAGATATAAATCTGACAAAGTATATACAAGATCTCCGTGAGCAAACTACAGTTCTGATAAACAAAACAGAACTAAATAGAGAAATAGTCCATGTTTATGGAATGAAGATCAGAATTGTCAAGAGGTCTGTTCTTCCCAACCTGACCCACACATTCAACATAATGCCAGTCAAAATTCCAACAAGAAGTGAAACTATTTCCATGGCATAAAATTTAAGTCTAACAATAAATATTCCCTAAAGCTGGAGTGAAGTGCCCTGAATTTATCTCCTAAGGGTGATCTTAGAATTGCTGAAGAAAAGTGACTAGACTGTGTTTGCTCTTCTTCCATTTCCAAATGAGAATATTTTTGTGGTTATATAGTTCCTGTTCTAGTATTGTACAATTGAGTATCTAAAGGACAATTAACATACCTTGTTACTTCTAGTTCTCCAAATCAAGAGGACAGCTTTATTTCTGCTAAAAATACCACGGGGCCAAAATGGTGTCAGTTAGTTTGAGGCCCCAAGTCAGTAAGCCAAGACTTAATACCTAACTGTAGTTTCAACCCCACAGAAATATCACCTTTAACTAGTCAACATGGTAATCTCTGGCTGATAGGTCCCCTTCCATTCCCCTTCAGGAGGGTAACCTTCCCCAAAACAGTGGATACTCCACTAATCATTTCTTTTTCCACTCCCTATCTACTTTTGAAAAATTTCCTTTTCTGCAGCCCTTTGGAACTTCCCTTTTCTTGCCAGAAAGGATTGTTGCCTAGTTTAGGAATTGATTATTAAAAGCTGATTAGATCTTTAAAACCTACTCGGTAGAATTTTTGTTACTTAACACTAATTTAGAAACTACCACCTATGATAAGAGACCCTGCATTTCAGCTTGATTCCATTCCTGTATGAAACCTTTAGATTGGCTCACTTGGGGAGAAGGTGAGTATCTCTTACCTGAAGGAAAAAGAATGAGTCAATACTTGGTAACCACAAGGGTAGAAAGTAATATTCATGAATGGACTTAACAAAATATGTCTCCATCTTCAACTTCTGCTATAGTGTAGAGCAATGTTATAAACTGGCTGCTCTATCTGAACCCACAGTGAGCAGGATGCAGAGAAGAGCTTCAAGTGCTAAGGGTTAGTCAATGGCAAGAAACAGAACTTTGTTATTTGAAACCTAGGACATTTTAAAGGTTATTAGTGTTCCAAAATTAGCTTATCCAAATTTATATAATCCTAACACACTTCAGTTGAAATCAGAAATAAGTTAGAATTGATTTTCTATTATTGTTAGTATGCCAGGGAACTTCTGTCAGTCTACACGTAAAAAAATTCTTTCTTCTCCCTAGCGATTTCCTAGAACCTGTGGGAAAAAATGTCTGGTCTTCATCACTAGTATTTCAAACCCTTCATGTTTTAGAATCACAGCAGAATCTTAATTTTCCCATGATCCCTAGTTAAATTCTCTGTTTTGAAAGCCTGGTAGGTTTCTTTACTCATCACCCTGTTACTGCCACACACAGTTTCTCTGTACTAGTTTCTCCTTACCCTTTTACCTAACATGCTTTCCAATCTGCATTTACAGGCTAATGCTCTTAGGTATGTTCAGCCTATGATTGGCCCATTATTTGAATGTTTGTTTATGGAAAATTTAATAATGATGCCTTGCTATTGTTACAATTTTTACTGATCTTTTTCTCCTTCTCTTTCTCCTCTTTCTATTTCTTGTCCTCCTTCTACTCCTCCTGTTGTCTTCAGTATGCGTGTGTCATGCCTGTATTATTGTCCTTTCATTACAGAATTATTGTCCTTTCATTACAGAGTATTAGTTCTCTTGGTTCACTGACTACATGCACCATGCCTTAGACTTCTCATCAAAAGCAAGTTTATTTCTATGTATGTATATTAAAATCTATATTCATATGGATAGACTGAAACCTGCAGCAAGTACTTCTTTTGGTGTACTAATGGGATGCATTTGAAATTATTCCTGTAATAGCAGGATCAAGGGTTATTTGACTTTGGTTTAAAATGTCAGTTAAAGGGCACCTGGGTGGCTCAGTGGGTTAAAGCCTCTGCTTTCGGCTCAGGTCATGATCTCAGCGTCCTGGGATCGAGGCCCGCATCAGGCTCTCTGCTCAGCAGGGAGTCTGCTTCCTCCTCTCCCTGTCTCTCTGCCTGCCTCTCTGCCTACTTGTAATCTCTCTCTCTGTGTCAAATAAATAAATAAAATCTTTAAAAAATAAAAATAAAAATAAAATGTCAGTTAAAAAACAAATTCCAGTAACTAATCAAAGAATACTTTACAAAGATTTCATTATATAAATTTTCATGTAAAAGATAAACATTAAAATTACATGAAACACAACAAAAATAATTTACTTAGATATTAAATCTATATCATCAGGATAATTTTACTTTTATTAGAAGAAAAGCAAAATTGATATTTATCAATTATCTGGAGTATGCAAGTAAGGCTTTGTGTTGAATGACTTTTCTCTACATTATCTCCACTAATCTTCAAAACCATCCTTCTAGGGGACTCTAACACCTCCATTTTATACTTGCAGATATGGCTCTGACACATACATACCTAATTCTGATATAGATACACCGTTGTTTTTTATTAACAACCCAGGATGTTAATGTTGACATTCTCACTTAACCTATTGATTCTTGTCATCCACATATGTTAATATCCAAATGAATCATATGGAAATGTTGCCATAGGTCAATAATGTATTTATTGGAGACTTATTTACACATTTTATATATATACACATTTATATATATATATTCTATGTATTTATGTTTATACATATTACTGATTCCTGCAGTAATACAATGATATGTAGTATATCATATATATTTTATAATGTAATGCTGTGAGTGTGTGTATCTCATGTTTGTGTCTCAATTATGGATCCTATCCATGGCTTAACTCTGCCCATAATACACTGGTACATTGGACCTCATGTAGTGGGTCTGTTTTATCCATTTAGAAATACCTGGGTACTAAGCATATGATAGAATAAAAATTAATTTGGCTATTCTTGTGGTATTTAGACCAGTCTTTGGCAAGCTATTGCTCATGGGCCAAGCCACATGCATTACTTTTCAATTACTATCTGTGGAAGAATGATTTTTATATTTTTAAAGAAATTTTTTAAATGAATAGGACAGACACTACACGTGGCTCCCAAAGTTTATATACTGACTTTTACAGGAAAAAAAAAATGCTATAGTTTGGACACATATAAAGAAGAAAATGGAATACATATTTCAATTGATTCTTAGTGTAAAGCAAAATTAATTGTTTAAATTCAAAGACTGATTTCCTCCTGTTTATCATTCAATTGCCTAGTTTCATAGCTTTCTACAGATTGTTTTATGCAAAGGGCTCTATCATGTAATAGAGTATATCCTTACTTTTGATTTTAAAATGTCAATCACAAATCAAGTATTCATGATAATTACCTACACAGAATGATAACCTATATTAAAATAGAACAATTAGTAGGATATCAAAATGGTTATTCTATCTACGCAAAAGTCAGAAGTATTGATTAAATAGACACCAAACACCAATATTTATAAAACTGTGTTTAGGGGCCATAGTATGCCTTTCATAGCCTATTTCAGAAAAAAATTAAAAAAAAAATCTTCGGTTGGATTAAAATGCTTAATTATGAAGTTGATTTACTTAGCTGTAATGAGAAATTTATAGTATTAATTTTTACTCAATTTAAGATACCCCAAAGAAAAAAAAATTTCTTAAATAACAGAAGAGAAAATACTTCATGGTAAAATGTGGCTATGACAATGAAGAGTGTGTCTCAAAAAGAACTGAATTATTATGTAGAAGTACTTTCATAATCAAAATAGGAATATCTAAAACACTGTATCTAAGAAAGAAATTTGCTAGGCTTGATTGCTGTGACAATGGTAAGATTAAAATGTTTGAAAATATATAACCTGATAAGCAATTTAAATAGATTAAATCTGAATATTTTCTATGATAAAGATGTTTTGCAATAAAAGTGAATGAGAGTTGTAAGTAGAATAATTTTAGCTATTAAAAATAATGACAACGTCCATGTCATAAACTGTTGTTATGATCACAAACCATAACAAATTTCACAAATGAGGATTTTTAATTATTTACTTAATGTAGTGCAAAGTTATTATGTTTTGTAAGATGATTATAATTATCCCATAAATGATTGTGTTATTTAATTTATGACTATATTTATAATTTAGGATTGCTACACTAAAACAGTCAACTGCTTTTTCATATAATCAAACCATTAGATGAGTGAATGAAAACATTTTATATAAACTTGGATTGACTATTCTAAACAGATAAGGAGTAGGAATTCAAATAGTTATAAATGCATTGTTCATCATTTCTTGTTTAAAACTTACATGATATTTTATTATCTCAAGAACATCTTGAAAATCTATGTGCTCATTCTCATCTAAATATAAAAGGACTGGTTTTAGAGTTCGATCCTTTGAGAAATATTTCTGGATATGCACTTGAAAATCAGTCAATAAGACTGATCCTATCAATCTGACATTAAGGTGAATTCATGGGGCGCCTGGGTGGCTCAGTGGGTTAAAGCCTCTGCCTTTGGCTCAGGTCATGATCTCAGGGTCCTGGGATCGAGGCCCACATCAGGCTCCCTGCTCAGCAGGGAGCCTGCCTCCTCCTCTCTCTCTGCCTGCCTCTCTGCCTACTTGTAATCTCTCTCTGTGTCAAAAAATAAATAAAATCTTAAAAAAAAAAAAGAATAAGGTGAATTCATGGAGTTCAACAAGTAGGCATCTAAAATACGAAATTTTTGGGTGCCTGGGTGGCTCAGAGGGTTAAAGCCTCTGCCTTCGGCTCAGGTCATGATCTCAGGGTCCTGGGATCGAGTCCTGCATCAGGCTCTCTGCTCGGCAGGGAGCCTGCTTCCCCCTCTCTCTCTGCCTGCCTCTCTGCCTACTTGTGATCTCTCCCTCTCTGTCAAATAAATAAATAAAATCTTAAAAAAAACGAATTTTTAGGTTTATGTGTGTATTCCCAATCTAAGATTTTATTTTAGCTAATGATTTTTACATCATAATATGGAAAAAGAGATAAAATCTGCCTGAAATCTAACAAGATTCTTTGAAAACATCTGAAATTTGAGTTATTTTTGGAAAAGGAAGGAAAAAATGACAGATATTTACCCTATGCTTTCTAGTCAGAAAACAGATTTTAACTTAGTAAGCCCTGATTAATTTATGTTCTTATCATGCTGTAAGGAATTTCTTAAGCACCAAATAGACTCAAAGCATATATAAATGAAAGAAAATAAAACAGATATAAAAGTCTGGAAACACAATTTAGAGTACTGAATTCAATACTGCCTAATTGCATAATGAAAGTTGATTTTTGAAGCAGCTGCTCTCAACTGGAGTTTTCTCTAAATGGATGAAGCAAGAGCAACCTTATTTCTTATCTTAGAACAGTAATCTGACTTGAAAGAAATATTCTATTGTTCAAAAACATGGATGTTTCAGGCTTGGGTCTTAAAGTTTTTCCTATTCACGAATCCTCATCTTCTAGATTTTTTTGTGAAAAGTTTTTAATTTCCAATAACAAACAGTGTAATATTAGTTTCAGGTGCACAATATACAGATTCGGCATTCCCATACAACACCTAGTACTCATCACAAATGTATCCCTTAATCCCCATCATTTATTTCACCCATCCTCCCACCCAACTCCCTTCCCTAACTATCAGTTTGTTCTCCATAGTTAGGAGTCTCTTTCTTGGTTTGCCTTTTTTCCCCCTTTCCTCATTTGTTTTGCTTCTTAAATTCCACATATGAATGAAATCATATGTTATTTGTCTTTATTTCACTTACTACTCTCTAGTTCCATCCATGTCCTTGAAGATGGCAATATTTTATTTTTCATGGATGAGTAATATTCCATTGTGTATATATACTACCTCTTCTTTATCCATTCATCAGTCAATGGATACCTGGGCTGTTTCCATAATTTTTCTACGGTAGATAACCAGCTACAAGCATCAGGGTTCATGTAATCCCTCTGAATTACTGTTTTTGTATTCTTTGGGTAAATGCCTAGAAGTGTCATTGCTGGATTGTAGGGTAGTTCAATTTTTTTAAAAAATTTTATTTATTTATTTACTTGATAGGGAGAGAGAGAGAGAGGTTGAGAGAATGAGTGGGAGGAGGGAAGGAGGGAGAAGCAGACTCCCTGAGGAGCAGGGAGTCTGACGTTGCACTCCATCCCAGGATTCTGTGGTCATGACCTGAGCCAAAGGCAGACACTTAACTAACTGAGTCACCCAGGTGCCCAGGGTAGTTCTATTTTTAACTTTTGAGGAACCTCCATACTGTTTCCCACAGTGGCTCCACCACCTTGCATTCCCACCAACAGAGTAAGAAGGTTCCCCTTTCTGTGCATCTTTGCTGACACCTGTCATTTTTTGTGTTGATTTTAGCCATTCTGACAGGTGTGATATCTCATTATAGTTCTGATTTGTATTTCCCTGATGAGTGATGTTGAGCATCTTTACATATGTCTGTTGACCATCTGTATGTCTTCTTCGGAAAGATGGCTGTTAATATCTGCCTATTATTTAATTGGATTATTCATTTTTAAGTTGTTGAGTTTGATAAGTTCTTTATAGTTTTGGGATAGTAGCCCTTTATCAGATATGTCATTTGCATCATCATCTAGATCTTAGTCATAACTTTACTTTCTCTGCTTTCCCTTTCTTCTTCCTACCACATTTTCTTGTGGCTGGCAATCATTTAATAATTTAATACCTAAAATAGAAGGTCATATTATTAATATTAATAAAAATTCCCATGGTGGATTGACAGGCTTTCTCCTATCTTTATATTTCTGCTTATTGTCAGAGTTTGAATGATGAAGACCACATTTTCTATCGGAAATTATCTTTGTGGTTTCACCATATTTGTTGTTTATTGGGTTTATTTGTCATACTATTCACATTTAGTTTTACTTTGATAAGGATAAACAGGTCATTTCATGGCAATAAAGGGATTATTTAAGAAGTCATAACAATCTAAAATTTCCATGTACCTAAACATGAGAATTAAATTATATGTAGCAACAGGTGATAAAACTGAAAGGAATAGCCAAATTCATAAATTTAATTGGAAATTCTACTTCTCATGATATTAGTAGAACATGTTTACAAAAAATGAGTAGGGACAGAAAGGACTCAATGCTATAAATTGGATCTAAGCGACATTTATGAAACACTCCATCAAGGGCAGAACACTCACTTGTTTCAATGCAGAAGAACTCTGACCGACACGTATTACAATCTGATACAATTAAAAGTAGAAGTCACAGTTACCAATATCAGGAGTGAAAGAAAGGACACAATGACAGATTCCACAGACATTAAAAGGATAACAAAGAAAATATTAGATGAAATTTGCAAATTCTTCAATGGTGCAAACTAACAAAGATCACTAAGAATTAGTTATCCTAAATGTATGTATATGTATATACATATACTTTAGAATTGAACTTATAATTAAAAACCTTCCAACAGGACCAGTTTAGTTCATTAGTGAATTTTACAAATATTTAAGAAAGAAAGAATACCAATTTCACTTAAAATATTCCAGGAAACAGAAGAGAGAACATTCTTATTGTATTTCACTAGGCCAATATTCCCCAGACACTAAAACTAGATAAATGCAAAGTAAGAGGAAAATAACTAGAGACCAGGCAGACCTCAGGAATATAAATGCAAGAATTCGTAGGAAAATATTAGCAAACTCAGTATAATAAAAAGTATAATATATCATAGCCAAATGTTTCATATCTCAAGCATGCAAGGTTTAACATTTGAACACAAGTACATGTATTTCACCATATTAATAGACTAAATTAAAAAAAAAGATAATCTCCAATAAATGAAATAAAGGCCTACCTCAGAGATAGTGTGGGTTTGATTCCAGGCCAGCAAAATAAAGCAAATATTGCAGTACAGCAAGTCAAATGAATTTCCTGGTTTCCCAGTGTTTTTAAAAGTTACACTTAGCCTCTACAGTAGTCTGTTAAATGTGCAATAATATTACACCTAGAAAAAAATGTACATACCCAAATTAAAAATACGTTATTACTAAAAAATGGTGACCATTATCTGAGCTTTCAGTGAGTCAATCTTCTTGCTGGTGGAGGGTCTTGCCTGAATGTTGATGGCCACTGAGTGATCAAGGTGGTGGCTGCTGAAGTTTGAGGTGTCTGGCAATTTCTTAAAATATGGCAATGATGAAGTTTGCTGCATTGACTCTTCCATTCATGAACAATTTCTCTGTAGCATGCAATGCTGTTTGATGGCATTTTACCCACAGTTAAGACTTCTTTTGAAATTGGAGTCAATCCTCTCAAACCCTACCACTGCTTGATCGACTAAGTTTATATGATATTCTAAATCTTATGTTATTATTTTAACAATCATCACAGCATCTTCACCAGGAGTAGATTCTATCTCACGAAACCACATTTTTTGCTTACCTATAAGAAGCAACTTTTCATCCTTTAAAGTTTTATCATGAGTTTGCAACAATTCAGTCACACCTTCAGATTCCACTTCTAATTCTAGTTCTCTTGCTATTTCCACTACAGCTGCAGTACCTTCTTCCACTGAAGTCTTGCACTCCTCAGGTCACCCATGAGGGCTGGAATCAGCTTCTTTCACACTCCTGTTTATGTTGGCCTTTGACATCTTTCCATGAATCATGATATATTTTTTTTAAGATTTATTCAAGAGAGAATGAGAGCAGGAATAGGGCAAAGGGAGAGGGAACAGCAGACTCCCCACTGAGCAGGGAGCCTGAAGCAGGGCTCCATCCCAGGACCCCAGAATCATGACCCAAGTGGAAGTCAGACTTTTTTTTAAGGTTTTATTTATTTATTTGACAGAGAGAGAGAGATTACAAGTAGGCAGAGAAGCAGGCAGAGAGAGGAGGAAGCAGGCTCCCCGCTGAGCAGGGAGCCTGATGCAGGGCTCGATCCCAGGACCCTGAGATCATGACCTGAGCCAAAGGCAGAGGCTTTAACCCACTGAGCCACCCAGGCACCCTCGGAAGTCAGACTCTTAACTGACTGAACCACCCAGGTGCCTGAATTATGAATGCTCTTAATGATATCTAGAATGGTAATGCCTTCCCAGAAGGTTTTCGAGGTCTTCTGTCCAGATCCATCAAAGGAATCAGTCTACGGTAGCCATAGACTACAAGATGTATTTTGTAAATAATAAGACTTGAAAGTGGAAATTGATCCTTGATCCATGGGCAGCAGAATGGATACTGTGTTAGCAGGCATGAGAACAACGTGAATCTCATCCATCTCCATCCAGAGCTCTGCGTTGACCAGGTGCGATGTCAATAAGCAGGGATATTTTGAAAGGAATCTTTGTTCTGAGCAATAGGTCCCAAGATTGGGTTTAAATTATTCAGTAAACCATATTGTAAACAGATGTGTTGTCATCTAGTCTTTGTGGGTCCATTTATAGGGCACAGAGTAGATTTAGCATAATTTTTAAGGATCCTAGAATTTTTGGAATGAAAAATGAGCTTTGGCTTCAACTCGAAGTCACCAGCTGCGTTACTCCCCAACTAGAGAGTCGGCCTGTCCTCTGATGCCAGGCATTGGATGCTCCTCTCTAGCTATCAAAGTCCTAGAGGGTGTGTTCTTCCAAAATAAAACTGTTTCATCACAATGAAAATCCGTTTTAGTGTAGCCACCTTCATTAATTATCTTAGCTATATCTTCTGGATAACTTATTGCTTCACCTTGGACTTTTCGGTGATAGAGAGTACTTCTTTCCTCAAACCTCACAAACCAACCTCTTCTAGCTTCAGATATTTCTTCTGCAGTTTCCTCACCTCTCTTCATAGAATAGAAGGTAGCTAGGCCTTGATCTGGATTAGAATTTAGCATGAGACAATGTCATGGCTAGTTTGATCTTATATTCAGACTGCTCAAACTTTCTCCACATCAGCAGTAAGGCTATTTTGCTTTCTTAACTGTGTGTTGACTAGGGTAGCACTTTTAATTTCCTTCAAGAACTTTTCCTTTGCATTCACAATTTAGCCAACTGTTTGGTGCAGGAGGCCTAGCTTTTGGCCTGTCTTGGTTTTCAATATGCCTTCCTAGCGAACTTTAGTCATTGCTAGCTTTGATTTAAAGTAAGAGATGTAAGACCCTTCCTTTCACTTCAACACTTAAAGGCCATTGTAGAGTAATTAATCGACTTAATTTTCAATATGGTTGTACCTCTGGGTACAGAGAAGCAAGAGGAGAGGGAGAGACACAGGTGAACAGCCCATCGATGGAGCAGTCAGAACACATGCAACATTCATCAGTTAAGTGGCTGTCCTATGTGGGTGTGGTCTGTGGTGCCCCAAAACAATTACAACAGTAACATCAATGAGCACTGATCACAGAACATAACAAATATAATGAAAAAGTATGAAATATTTTAAGAATTATCAAAATATGGGGCACCTGAGTGGCTGAGTCAGCTGAGCAGCTGCCATCAGCTCAGGTCATGATTTCAGGGTCCTAGCATTGCGCCGTGTTGGGCTCCCTGCTCAGTGGGGAGCCTGCTTCTCCCTCTCCCTCTCCATTTCCATGCTCATGCTCTCACTCTCTCAAATAAATAAATATTAAAAAAAAAGAATTATCAAAATGTGACAGACACAAAGTGAGCAAATACTGTTGAAAAATACGCCAATAGACTTGTTGGACATAGGGTTGCTACAAATTTCGAATTTGTGAAAGACGGTATCTGCAAAGTGCAATAAAACAAGGTATGCCTGTAAAGGATTGTCCAATCCTTTAATTGATTTTTTTTACCACCTCCTTTTTTGCCTTCTTTTGTATTAAGGATTTTTAAAACAATCATTCTATTTTAACTTACTATTAGCTATACATCCTCACTCTATTCTTTTGGACTTGCTCCAAGGTTTATAAAAAATGTCTTCACTTAAATGATATTCCATCACACAATGCATACTGGCATAACCATACAATAACATAACTTCCTTTACTCCTTTTCTATTCCCTAAACTACTGTTGTCATATATTGAACTTCTATATACATTAAACCTACTATTAATGTATTGTTGTTGCTTTGTCTTAGTCAACTGCATTTTAAGTAGAATTTTAAAATATGAAAAAGTCTTAATTTAACTTTTTTCTTTATTCTCCATTTTCTCATACAGCTCCAAGTTCCCAATTATTACGCTGTCTGAAGAACATCCTTAAATAATTCTAGTTTTTATTTTTCTCAATTTCTGATTTTAAAATTTTAAGTACCCTTACACCCAGTGTGGGGCTCAAACTCACAACCCCAAGATCAAGAATCACATGCTCCACTGAGCCATCCAGGTGCCCTTGCATTTTTGAAATACAAGACATTTTCATATGATATTGAATTCTAACTTGTTAATGTTTTTAAATGTTTAATTTATTTATTTATTTGAGAGAGAGAGACTGTGTGCACAAGCAGGGGGAGGGGCAGAGGGAGAAGCAGGTTCTCAGCTGAGCAAGGAGCCCCACATGGGACTGGATCTCAGGACCCCCGCATCATGACCCGAGTGGAAGGCAGATGCCCAATTGACTGAGCCACCCAGGCATCCCAATTTCAATGTTTTACAAATGTTTCTCGGGGTGCCTGGGTGGCTCAGTTGGTTAAATGCCCAATTCCTGATTTAGGCTCAGGTCTCAGGGTTGTGAGATCAAGCCCCACGTCAGGCTCTGTGCTAGGTATGGAGCCTGCTTAAGATACTTTCTTTCCTTCCCTCTCCCTGTACCCCTCTCCCAGTCAAGAAAAATGTTCCCCAATTTTTTTTTCTGGCTTATACTTTTTTTTTAAAGATTTTTATTTATTTATTTGACAGAGAGAGATCACAAGTAGGCTGAGAGGCAGGCAGAGAGAGAGGAGGAGGCAGACTCCCTGCTGAGCATGGAGACTGATGCGGGGGCTCGATCCCAGGACCCTGAGATCATGACCTGAGCTGAAGGCAGAGGCTTTAACCCACTGAGCCACCCAGGTGCCCTGGCTTATACTTTTTTATTGAGAAGCCTGCATTCCTTCTTATCAAATATCTTTTTCTCCTAGATTCTTATAAGATTTTTCTCTGTAACACTCATTTTCAGAGATTTGGTTATGATAAATATTGATGTGATTAGTATATTCAAACTTCCATTATTTATTAATTTCCAGTTTAGATATTGTACTTTTCAACTCTACAAAATTAATTCGCTTCTTTATGTATCTCCTAATTATCACATCACTATG
This sequence comes from Ailurus styani, assembly GCA_002007465.1. NCBI lineage: Eukaryota > Metazoa > Chordata > Mammalia > Carnivora > Ailuridae > Ailurus > Ailurus styani. The sequence continues at coordinate 274,918 of LNAC01000024.1, read as the reverse complement.
TTCATTTTTTCCTCTAAAACTTAAAGTACAGTTAAAATAGCTATTCTAGCATCTTGTCTTCTTTCTACTTCATCTTTCTCAATTCTGTAGCAGTTTCTATTGACTGATTTTTCTTCTGTCCTAGGTCCTACTTTTCTGCTTTTTGGCATACCTAGTGATTTTAGATTTACATTGTTAATTATCTGAATTTTCTTACCTTAATGAATTACACTATGCTCTGGTGGACAATTAAGTTACTTGTGGTTCAGTTTGATTCATTCAGAACTTGTCCTAAAGAGGAAATTTGTCGTAGCATTTACTCTATAAATGGTTTAGTCACAGCATTAAGGCACCTTCTGGAGTAGGCAGTAAATGCCCTAATTGCTCCGTGAGGATTATATATTTTGGTTGGTGAGAACTCCAATGATTTCCTAGCCCTGTGTGCCCTACTGATAGTTCATCCTACACATTGACTATGAAGTATTCAGTAAAGATTGAAGAGGCCACTCAATTCAGATTTTGAGCCTTTCCCTGTATTTTCAGAACTCTTTCTAGCAACGTCTAACTACCGCAGACTCAGTGACTCTCCTCAACTCCCTAATTTAGCAAGACACCATGTTCTGCTTGTTTTCATGCTCCCTGCTTTGCAGCTAGATATATACCTTCAGTGAGAAAGCCATGACTTCTGTAGGTTCTTGTTTATTGACCACCTCTCGAGGATATAAAAAGCTGTTACTTCACAACTTGAAGACTGTTGTTTCATATGTTTTGTACATTTTTTTTTTCCTGGTGATTTAAAGTAGGAAGTCTGGTCACTGTTATTCCATCATGGAATTTTATATTGGAGGATTAGAACACACAATTCTTTTTTCTTCTATCAAAGTAGTGTTTTTTCAACAACTTGATCCTATTTCTTTTCTGATCTGTAACCCATGTCTAATACATTCCATTTCTGTGCTCTACTCATCACCAACATGTAGGCATGGGGATAAGTTATTTAGGTGGTAATCATAGATGTAATGCAAGTATCTGCTTAGCACATCCCTTTATAATTAAAAAATTTTAATTAAAAGTTCAACAGAAATGACTATTTTTTTATCAAGGTGTTTCCACATCAAGGTTTTGCATGAAAGTAGCTATGTTATTATGCATGTACCAGAAGGACATATTCAAAGACATATTTTGTAAGTGTGCTTAGCAGTACACTCACATGATAAAATATAATTTGTTTCCAAATTAATGCTAATGGCTCTTATTATTCTTAAGAATTTAATTGAACTAACCTAAATTTACTCATTTAGCAATTAAACCTAGAATTGGTTGTTTGAATCCTATTTTCTAATTTTACTTCATTTTAAAAGCAATGTGTTCAGTTAGCCAACATATTAAAAAAAAGAATCACATAAGAGTAATGTGAATTAAAGAAATAATGGAATTCAGAAAAACTACTTTAAAATACAAATGGTTCCTACAAAAGGTAGAGAAGTACTAACATTTCAGTGCATGGTGTTTTGCTATTTCCTTCACCAAATTGTCAATGTACTACATTTTTTTTTAAAGTAACTTATACTAGTAAGCGAATCAATCAAATATGCCCCATGACACTAAATATCTATATGTAAGGTACACTTTCATAGTGAACATACTTTGTTTAATGGCATTGTTTCATTCCATTTAACCAAATTGTTGGATTCTTAGGTTTTATCAAGTCCTTCTCGTACTGATGAAGTATCAGTCTCTTTAAAGAGATGAAAGGTGACTTTTACTCTTTTGGTACTATCCTATGTTAGGTACTGTGAGTCTTATTTAATATGTACTCAATAAATAATTGTTACTTGGAAAACAAATATGCGGGAAAAGTACTACACTCATTTCAAAGCTAAATAATACCACGTACATAAGTTTAGCTTTGACATGTATTTATAGATACATACACATACTTAGTTTTATTGCTTTATGTAGGATATACTTTTCCTACAATTAATTTGACTGGAGGTTGATGTTAAATAATACTAAATTATAATATTTTGAATGCCTACTGTGTGCTATGGACTGTTATCACTATGAAAACAGAAAAAAACAAAATACATTCTTATCTTTCTCTCAAACATCTTATATTCCAAAATCTAATGTTTAATAAAGGATAATAATTACTCTTATTCCTCTGACATGACTTCTATAAATTCAAATTTAAAGTAACTTCCTATCAAGCAAAGAGTGAGAAGATTATAACTTTACACTGTAATTAACTTCAGTAAACAGAAAAATCAACTTTTTTTTTCCTGAGGGGGGACTTGAATTGCCTAATTTTTAAAATGATAAACAACATTTCTTGAATGCTTGTAATTTATTCAAGCATAACACTAAATTATGGCTGTCTTTCAAAAGCCAGCTTGTAGTCATGAATTTTTAAGTATCAAGTGGTATGATCTGCACAAATACTTTCTCTTTGAACTGATTAATTCATGAAAAATTTAAAAAAGAACTACACAAATTATATTCATGTATTAATGTATATGCCCTTCAAAGTTGAGGGGACAGGAAATGAGAAAAGCTAAATTGGCAAGTTCCAGGAAATTGTGCTATACTGTGTTAGAATTCAAGGCAGAAAAATCCTTGCATTTTAGTTTATGTTCCAGTAGCAAATGAGTGGGAAAAAATGGTCCTTAATATTTACATTTTTTAATGAAGTGAAATGAAGGAATGGTCAATTATGAGATCTAAGTGAATAGATTTCTTTAAAAAGTTTTCAACTAATTTACTAATCCTCTAAGTATCTGCATAAAGACTTATTTTCTAAAACAGCTATTATTTATCAAATACTTCCTGACATGTGGACAGTCTTCCGTATGCCCTATAGCATTTAATCTTCAAACATTAATGTGAAGGGTGACTTTTCATTTGTATTTCATAGAAGATGACGCTGAGGTTTAGAAAGTTGATGTGTCCTAAACAGATTAAGCATTATTAACCTTATTGTCCAAAAGCCCATATAAATAAGTTTATTTTTTAAAATTTAATCCTTCATCTACAAAACAACGGCAAAGATGTTAAACCTCCAATTTTGAACATTGTCTGGAGAAGAGTGAAGATGGAGGAATACAGATGGGTGAACATGGGGAGGAAGCTACGGTTATGAAACTGCTTGAATGGGGCACAGGGACAAGACTATTGACCTACACACCGGGATGCACGAGGAGCTTCAGTCTGGAGGAGGCCAGATGCAAGCAAGAGCATACTTGAGAGGAAAAGCTGAGAGGAGGTAAAGTGTCTATATGAACGGTTAAATTATGGTAGCAAGAGCATTTCTCACCAAAGCTCAGATCAAAAAGTGAATTTTTCTCCTTGGAAAAATAGAAAACTATCTTAATCTCAATTGTCTTGAGAGGATGAGTGTATGTTGCCTGTAGCAGGTTGGATGGTGACCCCCAAAAGTTAGGTCTACTCAGAATCTGTGAATTTGTCCTTATTTGGAAAAAGGACCCTTTTTTAGGCTTATTAGGTAAAAGGTAACTTTTAATTAGGTTAATTATCTTAATTATCTTGAGATGAGGTCATCCTGGATTTTCTGAGTGGGCTCCAAATCCATTAAGAAGTATTCTTATAAAAAGAGATGACATAGTAACAGAGGCAAAAGCCCTGTGAAGATGGAGTCCGCACTGGTGGCCTAGGAACTAATCCACCCTTACGTCAGAGAAAGCCTCTCTAATTCTTGGCAATTTGAATTCTAAAAGTCTAGCCACCAGATCCTTGCTATAAACAAATTGCATCTACACACAGAAGTATCTCAGACAAGTTCCTCAGTCTAAAGTATGAGTGGGTTTTTAATAATTAACCATGTTTTAAAGAAAAGTCTTATTTCAGAGGATGTTGGAGATCAAACAGGATGCAAACTTCTCCTGGAAAAAAAATTATTTCCAGTAAAAAAAAATATAACTTCAACAAGAACAATCTAACTACTGTCTTCAAGGGCATCCAAATTGAAAGTAGGTATTAAAACTACAGAAAACAAGAATTTTCCAAAAAAAAGGAAAATTCAGGGAAAAAGTGTTTTTAAGAAATGTAGAAATATGAAAGGTAACTTAAAATAGTGACTAGATAGAGGGAAGTGTTAATAATACATGAAGTGAGAGACTTCTCTAAAAATTCAAAGACAGAAGCAATGTCATGAGTAGTATGTAATGGCCAACACGCAATTAAAAAGGGAACAAAGTCACAGAGATATCGATATTATCAAATAAATAATAAAAGGATGGTCTACTAGTTGCTGAAGGATAAGAATTAGAAGAAAAACAAACATACCTTTCTTCATAAGTGAAATTCAGTGTAATACAAATAATAAAAAGGCCTGAAATACTTTCAGAGAAAAAGAAAAACACAGGTGCCATACAAAAGGAGTAACTGAAAATTCAGATACCCCATTGGCCATTCTAAGTATTAAAAGATAACAGAGTAAAGCCTTTGAGTTTTTGAGGATAAATTTGATTAATGTAGACTAGTTACAATTTCCACTGATGCCCAAATCAATCATTAGGGCAGAATAAAACATTTCTCTTCACATGCTATACTTCCTTAAATTTTTCTTTCACAATCCCCTTTTTAAAGCCAACTTGAGAATATATTTCATTAATGAGAAAGTGAACTGGAAACGGGAAAATAAATGGTATGCAAAAATGTTTGATGTATCCAAGAGAACACTAAAGAGAACCCCCAGATTAAACAACACTAAAGGCCAAGAGAGAAATCAGTCTAACAAAAATTAGGAAACAAAGGGCTCCAAGAGAGTATTATTGAGACAAAGTAGGAATTTGATACCACATGTAATAGAATGATAGTTTCAAATTTATGGATATTCAAATAAAGTTAAGAATGAGAAAAAATTTTAAGTGAATGCAAATGAAAAAAATCAAGTATTTTGTGAATAAACTCCACTTGTTTATAATGTACTTTAAAAAATATTCCTGGATTTGACCAGATAAATTTTAAATTTGTCTATCAGAATTTGAAATAATTTTGGATTCATAAGTACCAAGGATAGTACAGAAAGCTCCCATGCACCTTTTGTTTCCAGCAATGATTATATCTTATCTAACTAGCGACAATGTCAAAAACTAGAAAATTGGTACAATGTGTCACATGGGCAGATTTATGTAAGCATCACAAAGCACAGAATTACCCAATCTTCCTAATGTTAACTCCTTATAATCCCACCAATTCCCCCACTTCCCCATTCCTAAACCTAGGCACCTAAGAATGTGTTCTCGATACCTATTTTGTCATTTTAGGAAAGTTACATAAATTGAATCATATGTTATATAAACCTTTTTTCATTCACCATCATATCCTTGAGATCCATGCTGTTACATTGATCAATAGATCATCCTTTTTTTTTTATTATTGAGTAGTATTCTATGGCATGAATGTACCAGAGTTGATTTAATTATTCTCCTACTGTAAAACATTTCAGTTCTTTTTAGCTTTACCTATTACCAAAAGACCTGTGAAAAATCATGCAGAGATTTCTGTGTGGACATAAGTTTTATTTCTCTGGAATAAATGCCCAGGATAAATGCTAGGTCACATGGTAAATATATGATTAGTATGTTATCAAAGTGTCAAACTTTTTCCCCAGAAAAGCTATACCATTTTACATTCCAACCGTAACATAAAAGTAACCCAATTTCCTTACATCCTTGTTGGCATTTGGTATTGTCACTATTTTTATAAATGACTTTCATTGTGTTTCTTGATTCACATTTTCCTGATAATTACTGACATTCAATCTTTTTACATATTTACTTGATATCTGTATATCTTATTCAGTAATGGATACACATAATTTTGTCCACTTTATAATTGGAATATTCATTTTTTTCTTGCTGTTTAATTTTGAGCATTCTTATATATTCTGGAAAAAGTCCTTTGTCAGACCTGTGGTCACCAAAAATTTTCTCCTAGTTCACACTTATCTTTTCATCTTTTTAAAGTCTTTTGCATGACGGAAGTTTTTAACTTTGATAAAGTCTAATTTGTAAAATTTTCCTTCCATGGCTCATATGTTTAGCACCATGGCAAGATCTCTTCACTATATAGTTACCAGCTCTGCTTAACTATTCTAGTTCATTTGCTTTCTGACTTGCTTTCATACGAATTTGTAACTTGCCTTCTTAGTATCTTTAGTCTAATTTATGTTTAACTAACAACTTCAAAATATTACTTTTATCTTATATAAGTACATTTTTTATATCTACAGATGGGGATGTGCATGTATATGTTCACATATTAGAATTTTCAGAAACTTAGGTTAAGTCAATCAAGCCATTAGTAAAGGTACTTGAAATAGTCATTTTAAAAGTACCCTATATAAAAAAAAATAATAAAAGTACCCTATATAGTAACCATTATAACGGAAAGGTACATCTATTATCTAATTACCATATATAAGTTGAATGTTTTCCTAAAATAAGCATATTTAAATATATTTTATACAGAATCACTGCTTCTTGGAAAAAAATATCCTTTATAGTGGTCTGAAAAATGCTGCAAACAGATGCGTATCACATAAGGGAAGAAAGATTACATTAATGAAGTTGGGTTGTTATTGGATGGGTAAACAAAAAGAACTTAGAAGAAATTTGGCTTCAATTTCCAAACCAAAAGGAAAGCTTTCAAAGCAAAAACCCAGCTGTCTAAACTCATATTTTCTGGGAAGAACTGTTTCAGCTATTATTGCAATACCCCATTAGTGGAAAAAATATGACATTATTAGTGTATCACCCCTAATATTAAAAATAGCTAATAGTAAAGTACCAGGCTTGTCTAATTCTAGGTAGATAAAATGATGATGAATGGAAATGAGTTTCATGGAGCTTGTCTCTAGGAGACAGTAAGTGATAGGATAAGAGCTAAATGGCTTTTACAATGATGTAGAGGAGGAAAATCACATGTGGGGTGGGACGAGGACTGGTTCACAGAAAAGCAGAGGCACATGTTGAAGTTAGGTCAAATTACACCTGACATGGAATGCTGTCACACCACCATCTGTGAGGGAGTAGCTTAGATCTCACTAAAACAGAGGTGTCTCTGGGTGATGGGAAGTCCTATTTGTAAGCAGTCATCACTTGTGTAGTTATAAGAGAAGGATAAAATTTAAAAGCCTCTAATTAATAATCTTATAATATGAACTGACAACCTCTAGTTTATCTTGATTTCTAAACATAATCATTTCTTAAAGTAAGGCAAAGCAAAACAAAAACAATACGAAACAGCCTGAGAGTCCAAAGGCCTCAACTTCAGACTGAATCTAATATTAGCCATTTTTTTGTTTGTTATTTATCCATTGTGGGCTTTAATTTTCTCATCTGTAAAGTGATCAATGTCTGAAGACCTTTTGTCCTAACAGTCCATAATCTAATGTTTACTAACTCATGAGTTACATGCAATACTCTTCACCTATATGCAGAAAAAATTTTAAAAATCACTAGTTACAAAGTTAGGGAAATCTTAACCACTATGGTATTTATTAACTATATTTTACTCAGTGATTTTAGCCTATGTTACTGAACAGTGTTGAGATCTTAGTACAAAAAGAGAAACATGTTCAAATACCTATCCACCAAAAAACACAAGACAACATGGTGAAGTCAACAATGATAACTCAACAACAGAAATCAACAACAGAAATATCAGGCCCAGAAATTAGTCATAATATTAAAAATTCAACTGCATGAGGCTCAAGGCTCATGGTATGATTACAAAGAATCGAGTGTTTTTCATTGAATTTCAAAGGCCTAGACATATTTGGCATGGATCCAGCATTTCTCCATTTTTAAATATACACCTACAAATGTATGTATTTGTTCAGCTATATCAAACAAAAGCAACATTCTGATATTAAAAATAGATTTAATTAAACTGGTTTAAAATAATCCCTAGGGGGCGCCTGGGTGGCTCAGTGGGTTAAAGCCTCTGCTTTCGGCTCAGGTCATGATCTCAGGGTCCTGGGATCGAGGCCCGCATCGGGCTCCCTGCTCCGCGGGGAGCCTGCTTCCCCCCCCCCCTCTCTGCCTGCCTCTCTGCCTCCTTGTGATTTCTCTCCCTCTGTGAAATAAATAAATAAAATCTTTAAAAAAAAATAATAATCCCTAGGTATTACTGCTTCTAGGAAGATAAAGTAGACATACTTTTTCTTATTCCTTTCACTAAATAGAATTAAAAATTCTAAACATCATACACAAAACAAATATAAAAACTCTGAAAGGTAGAGAAAAGGTGCTTTGGCTAGTGACCCAGGAACAAGGAAAGGCAAAGAACACAGGTGAGTTCCCTCTGTTATCTTTTCACCTCAGACATTCCAGAGCTCCAGCTGCAAAAAAAACCCTGGCAATGTGGAAACATCAACAGGCATTAAAAACCAACCAACTAACCAACCAACAAAAAAACTTTCCCCAACCTATTTTTCTAGTCAAAGAACCAGAAAAGTGGTAAGAAAAATTTAAAGATAGAAGACTGTAGACAATAACCACTCTACTCCTGCCAAACACCACACAAAATATTGCAGACCCGTCACTAGCCACATCAGCAAAAAGCAAGAAGGGACCTAGACTTCCACCTTCACCAGGTTATAACTAGATACCTCAATTCCATGGGCAAGGTTGTGTTAGAGATGCTTAACAGGGAGCCAAGGAGTATCATCCTTGCTGGGTGGTAAAGCATCCCCTCCCATCTGATGGTAGAAGGGGAAAACATATAAGGAGTTGGAGCCCCTACTTGGAGTGACAAGAAGCACCCATCTCAGGTTTTGGCAGAGGCTCTGAGGAGAACCTGGAATCCTAGCAGCATTTGTTAGTAATGGGATAACCTCTCCTTCCCCAGCCAGACAGTGTCAAAGAAAGCAAGCTAAGACAGAAGGTTTGATTAAGATGTAGAGTCTGTTATGATAACACTCCAGGTTTTAGTAGAAAATTACTCATAACAAAACCAGGATGGGATGCCTGGGTGGCTCAGCTGGTTAAGCAGCTGCCTTCGGCTCAGGTCATGATCCCAGGGTCTTGGGATCGAGTCCCACATCGGGTTCCTTGCTCGGCGGGGAGCCTGCTTCTCCCTCTGCCTCTGCCTGCCACTCTGCCTACTTGTTCTCTCTCTCTGACAAATAAATAAATAAATACAAACAAACAAAGAAACAAACAAAAAACCAGGAAGAGCTCACACAAACAAACAAAAAAACCCAAAAAACTATTAAAAAATGACAGTTTGGAGATGACAGCCATGTTAGAAATATTAGATGAATATTTTAAAGCAGCCATTCTAGAAAGGTCTTAAACAATTCTCAATATGCTTGAACAAATGAGAAGGAGTGAGTCTCAGCAAAGAAACAGAAGACAAAGATCTTAATGGATATTTTAGAACTAAAATATACAATTGCTTAATCATAATCTCAATGGACAGGCTGAAGAGCAGGATGGCGGGGACAGAAAAAGAATCCGTGAACCCGATAATTAAAAAGAAGAAATTACCCAATGGGAACAACAGACATAAAACAAAAACAAAAACACAGAGCCTGAGGGACATGTAGAACTGTAACAAAATACTGAACATTCATGTCACTGGAATCCCATAAGAAAAGGAGAAAGAAGGTGGGACTGCAAAAGTACTAGAATAAATAATGGATAAAAACATTCCAAATTTGGTAAATGATAAAATACTACCAATTTTTAAGAGCTGAATAAAACCTCAGAATAACTCCAAAGATACCTACATCAAGACATATACTCAAACTTCTGAAACCTGAAGAAAGGTAAAGAAATCTCGAAATCAGTGAGAGAAGCAATACCTGACCAAAAGCTGAAAACATTTTTGAATGGCAGTGGATTTCCATTCAGAAGCCATGCGGGCGCCAAGGAGGTAGTAGGAGACTTCAAGAAAGCAAAAAAGCAAAAAACAAAACCTGTCAACTCAGAAGCCTATATCCTTAAGAAAAAAAAAAAAGAAAGAAAGAAAGAAAAAGAAAAAAATACACTCCAGGAAAAAAGGGAAATTAAACCATCCTTAATTGAAAGAAAACCAAGCTAATTCATTACTAGCAGACCTACTCTAGACAGACGCTTAAAAATAGTTCTCTAAAGACTAAGGAAATAACAAAAGAAGAAATAAAAAGAATGAAGATAAAACACAAAAAGCTGATGCATGGGAACACGATGCTTTCTTCCTTCTTTTGAATCTTCTAACATGTAACTTGTTCACGAACTAGATGACTTGGTATTAAGATGCTGATTCTGCCCCCAACTGATGCTTAGGGTCAACATGATCCCAAACAATATGTGACTGTTAATTTTGTTTTAGAAAGAAGGTAATTCTCAAACTTATACAAGAAAATAATAGATCTGTAGTAGGACAATTTTTAAAAGAACAAAGTTGGGAGACTTGAACTATCTGGTTTTAAGACTTACCAGAAAGAGAAAGTAATGAGTTTTGTACTGTGAACATATGTTTAATTTATCAATTTTCTTTTATGGCTCATACTTTTTGTGTACTAAGAAAATCTTGGCTCTTTCAAAGAAACTCTTAAGAAAATTAAAACCTACCAGGATAAATATTTTTAAAACACACATAAGATAAATAATTTAAACCCAGAACATCTCAAGCAGTAAGAACAGAAAAACTCAATATTTAAAACAAGCAAAACATGTTCCTAAAGCAGAGACATGGATGGCAAATATCCCCATGAAAAGATACTCAAAATTATAAGTCTCTGGGCACCTGGGTGGCTCAGTCATTAAGCGTCTGCCTTCAGCTTAGGTCATGATCCCAGGGTCCTGGGATTGAGCCCCACGTTGGGCAACCTGCTCGGCGGGAAGCCTGCTTCTCCCTCTCTGCCTGTTTGTGCTCCCTCTCTGGCTGCCTGTTAAATAAATAAAATCTTTAAAAAAAAAAGTTGTGAGTCTCAATGGAAAATTCAAATTAAAGTGACAAGGAGACAGCATTACAGAACAATTGAAATGCTTAGAAAAAGGAGAGACAGTATCAACTCTTGGTGAGGGTACCAAGGACACTGGAATTGTCACATATGACTGGTGGGGATGCAAACTGGTACATCACTGTGGAAAACAGTTTCTTATAGAGTAATCATACAACTAACACAACACCCAACAATCCCACTCCTAGACAAATGAAAACATACATTCACACAGAAAGCTTTCTGCAAATTGTTTATAATAGTTTTATTCAGAACTACTAAAAACTGGAAACAATGGAAATGTCCATCCACTGGTGAATGAATGAACAAGCTGTGATGCATCCATATAATGAATCCTACTCCACAATGAAAGGAAAAGGCTCCTGACACATGAAACAACCTGCATGAATCAATGAAGCATTATGCTAAGTGAAAAAAATCCAGACTCAAAAGGCCATGTACTATAGGACATTTCAGTTATATGACATTCTGGAAAAGGGAAAATTCTAACAGAAAAGAGATCAGCAGTTACCAGTGGTGAGAGGTGGGGGAAGGGGACTACAAAGAAGCATGGGGAAATTTTTAGAGTAAAGGAAATACTTCATATCTTGATTGTGGAAGTGGTTATGCAAAAGTGTGTATACAGTTGCACACCTGTATTGATCATTTATGTATAATATATATACCTGTATCTAATTATATATAACTATATCTACTTATATATATTTTATAGTTATATATATATACAATGTGTATATATATTCTATGCAACTATACTATTCAACTGTATTATACATACATATACACGTTAATATGTGTATGTGTGTATAAATAAAATCTGTGAATGGCTTCACTTTCTTCTCAAATGTTCCTTTAACCCACACAAATTCGTATTTCTTTTCTGTTTTGGCTGCCCAGAGAAGACTAATTTGATACACTTTAATTCACAAATCTGAGATATTCTTAACATAATTAATAATATTAATGCTAACTTTTATTCTGGAATTTTGTTTCAACTGTTTAAGTTCTTCTATCATGCTTTATATAAAAAATGTTTATTTGAAATTTAAAAAGTATTCAGATATTCAGATTCTTACTTAACTCACAGAAAACAGAAGATATCTGTTTTAGCGTATGATGTGTATGCCTTACAAAATACTTTATGACACATCTAAGTCCATGGATCACAATTCTAAGTTTTTAAATCAAGCAAAGATTTGGGTCTAAGTGAATAAAATGGTCATCCTCACATATAATTACCTTTTGATAAATCATGAAAAATGGGATGATGATCTTAATATAAAGCTCGCTGGTTTTTGCTATTTGCAAGTTATGACAGCTTTTGTGTTCAAATGAAATAACTCTTTCCACATTTGGTAATATGATTTAATATAAGACTTCCTCGGACTTATAAATTGAAAGAAATTTCCAACACAATAACTATGTATTTTACGGAATGAAAACACATGACACTGTTTTTTCTTCCATGCTCTCAAAATGCATAACAGAGTTTAATACTTAATGACTGATGTCCTCATGTTATGAGCTCTTATTTCTAATTAAGTATTTTTCATTCTTTAGTGCTATTGTTATATAGTAATAGTATTGAAAGGTATAATCCAATAGTCTGTTATTTATAAACTAGACTCTACCAATACCAACAAATTGATTCAATGGTTTCTGTGAAGATAAACATAGAATGCTATATATTCACTTCTGTTTCCTCACATCAAAACAACATTCCTCTAAATAACTCACCAATGGTAAAATCCACCTATTTCCATTTTGCCATTTTACTTAACTAAAAGTATTCCTAAAGTAAATTACTACTGCTATAATGGTAGGTATTATCAGCTTTCTCTCTGTAGTTTTGTAGAGTCTCTAGATCATTTTTTTTCACTTACAGTTCTTTTTTGGGGGGAAGAATTTTCACATTTAATGAATAATAGAGTAAGTCATGTTTCCAGCTAATTAGTTAGATAATAATTACACTAATTTGAATAAATGAGTAAGAATATAGTACTCTCAGTTAAAATGCAATTCTCTTACCTAACTGATCTCTGTACTCAGCAAAGAAGCAATATTTGCATTTGAACTTTCTGGATAAAGGATTGCTACATAATTATATTCTAATATATTCTGATTAATTTTGAGAAGCTTCAATATTAAAACTCAAGTAGAAGAATTCAAAGTTCTCAGAGGTGTGGAATTTCATTTTGACCCCAGTTCCATCTCTGATTGCAGATAACTCTATTCCCATCACATAATGAGACCGAATAGTTTTCAAACCTAAAATAATATTAACCAACCAATAAATTCTTCCTCTATGTCAACTAAGCCATCTTAATTCTTAAAAGTATGTAACTTGCACAGATCACCTTTGAAATATACAGACACTCACCTTAAAGAGGCTTTAGCCCTCCTTGCAGATACTTTGGCAAATACAGCATTCAAGGATATAGTATTAACTAGTAGACATAATCTCACCAAACTATTACTAATACACAATTGGATATAAAACCAGAATTAGGTATAGGAGACTAAGGCCACAATCTACTTAAATAAAATGTAGCACGCTAGAATTACTCAGGATAATTGAGAAAGTTCAGCCCACTCTGCATTAGATTATGCCCCCCAAGCTAACAGTGCAGCTGTCCAGATCACTCATTAAAAAGACCATTAGCCAACTGGACTAATTGGTTTGGCTCTTTTTTCCTCTCTTTGCTTGGCTACATATAAATGCTTGATTTCCTTTCACAACTGGTCCTTTTCCTTGTTTTTCCCAGTCTTTTTTTTTTTTTTTTTTTTTTTTTTAAAGATTTTATTTATTCATTTGACACAGAGAGAGAGATTACAAGTAGGCAGAGAGGCAGGCAGAGAGAGGAGAGAGGAGAAAGCAGGCTCCCTGCTGAGCAGAGAGCCCGATGCGGGCCTCGATCCCAGGACCCTGGGATCATGACCTGAGCCGAAGGCAGCGGCTTTAACCCACTGAGCCACCCAGGCGCCCTGTTTTTCCCAGTCTAACACTAATTTTCCCATTACTGACAGTGTAAATAGACAAAGTTGTATATATAACCCTGCAAAAAATTTTTAAGACAGAATTTATCAACCTTTAAAAATATTCATAAATAATCAGTAAATATGTACACTGAAACTTGACTAACATTCTATACTCAGCCTAATGTTTTGCATTATTTAACTGATGGCTGCTGTTCAATTTACCAGCTGGCCCATCAACGCTAAGTAAGAATAGACTTGAAAGGAAAAGAGTAATAGATCAATTTGATTTACCAACAGCTCCTATAAAAAGGACCAGTGAAAACAGCGAATAGATGAAGTGGGAAGCTAAGAAAGGACACTGGCAGCTTTTGAATCTGGCAACCCAGTCTTTCCAGTGTATTTGTTTTCCTTTGTAGAGGAAATACTATTTTGAACAATGGATAATAAACTTATGGAAACAATACAACAAATTATGTCCTGGTAGGCTATATAATGGATTCCAGAAACATTTGGGCTAACAATATCTCTGCCAATACAAGGCAGAGACATAAATAGCTACTAAAGTGAAACAGAGCATCCTAGCCACGAAGGCCTTTGTCTTGCCTTTGGGCAACCTGATTAATAAGTGAACTTTGTACTGGGAAAACCCAGGGTACAATCTAATATACAATTTCTATGTCTTTATGGATATAATTATCACTCCCTTTTCTCAAGATTAGCAATATATTGGCTTTAAAGAATTTGCTCCAATGACTCCTCCCTGGATATTGAGCTATACTATTGTTTCTAATGGCTCCTTATCCAGGTCATACAATCCTACATTATGGATCCTTCGGAGAACTTCTTTTGCTACCTGATTAACTTTACTCATTGTGTAGAATGAATAAAATTTAAGAAGAAACCTAGTGTTAGCTTTGAACAGCTTTGCACCTTTATAGTATTAGCACAATAGGAAATGAAACTTGCCAAGTCTGGGGGATATCTTCACAATTAACAAATGGAAGCACCAAAAAACCCCATGAATATTAATTTGCCATATGTGTTAAAGGTCAACCTTTAATTTCAGCTCTGACACTTTCTGGAAAACAAATATTTTATCATGACAGTTTTTGAAATCCCATAATGTTCTAAACATTCTAATTGTTATCTCTTCTAGGTATTATTATCTATGACATAAGCTTTGTCTTCACAGTAGTTTTAACTGACCTGGGAAAGTTAAACAGAAGATAATTTAAAAACTAAGAAAGCAATTTGTAATTATAAGTTGAATGGTGGAGTACATGTTTCAGGGTTTTTTAAGAGAATGCAATCACTGTTTGAAGCTGTGATGGACAATGCAAGGTCTGAGACGGACTTAAATAGAATGTCAGAAATGTCTGTTAATAGGCAGAACCTAGAAAGCACTTGGTGTTAGGCAGAGTAGTATGGGTAAAAAGGTAAGTGGGACATAAATGCTGAATTTAACTCCAATGTGTCAGTTCTTGGTATCTTAGCCTCAGATTCATTCCTAACTTTTCTTTGCTTTTTTGTGTGTAGCAAAGAAGATAACAGACCCATATACTGGTTTCTACTCAAGTTGAGCCAATAGAAGGCACTGATGGAACATAGGAGGATTTAAGAGAGAAACCAGGCAATTTTGTCTATCTCTGCTTCTGACGGTGTCTCTGACAATGACCTCAGGGCTCCAGATCCCAGTAAACCACCTCTCCATTTGTCCTATGAGAGGAGAATTAAAGTTGGTTTTCTACTAATCTCTGGGTTGCCTCATTCTCACCTGACTTATCAACTCTTCTTTCACCTGCATAAAAAATTCTGAAAGTATTATTTAACCAATCCAAACTAGACCCCAATGAACACTTCTAACCTAGGGGGTTGGGACTTATTATTCTGATAACTTGTATGACTGTAAAATAAAGATTGTTTTTACTCAATTAAGAAGAATTCTCTGAAATTACTCTGTAGGATGAGTTTTTAAAAACAGACTAGTTGGGAAAAAAACAGACTAGTTGAAGCATAACTTACATACAAAATTCACTAATTTTGGATCATGTCATACAATGGAATCACACAATATATGGTATTTTTCTGTCGGGGTTTCTTTTATTTACCATAACATATTCAAGATTCAACTATGTTGTAGTAGTATCTGTACTTGATTCCTTTTTTATTGCTAAATTAAATTATTCTGTTGTAAGGATATACCCTATTTTTGTATTCCATTCACATGGGCATTTGGGTTGTTCTCACATTTTAGCTATTATGAATAATGCTACTATAAACATGTGCCCACAAATCTTGTGCAGACCTATATGATTATTTCTCCTGGCATATTTCTGAAAGTTGAATTGTGGGGTCCTATGGCAAATCTGCATTCAACATTTTAAGGGTGACAGCTACCCTAGATACTTTGGCAAACATACATATATCAGAGTAGGTAATCTCCCACGAAACTCTAGGATATTGCTAATTTAACAGTCTGTGGTATACTGGGTTATACATCCACAGTGAAGGTATTGTTACATGTTTTAACATTAAGAAAGAAGTAAAATACTTGTTGGACCTCTGGATTGTACTGGGAATATATTCTACACTTGGGCCATGTGTTCCTGACTCATTTATAAATGATCAGAAATGCTCCCAGCTCTGAGTGTGCCAGGGAAAGAGGATCTTTACAAGGTCCAGGCCCAGTGATAAAATGGGTCTACCAATTGGTCCTCTACAATCTATGGGATTCAATGAACCTGCTATGTCCTGAAGATGGGGGAACTTCAGGCACTACCTGACCTGTAAATCCCAGGGCAAGTTTGGAGAATGTTGTACCAAACTGATACTCTCTTTGGCCAGTAAGTACTCGTTTTTAGTACTTCTTTTTGCTTTGCCAATGGGTTTTGGTAGATCCTATGGCAATCCGTAACAGACAAATCAAGAGGAAACTCCCATTCTACATTTGTAAACAACTATTACTTTTAGAGACAGCTCTTGGTTTTTGATAAGCTGTGATGAAATCTAAATTCCGGATGATGGACACCATGAAAACTTTGAACTTTTTTGACTCAAAAAGTTCACCGTAGTTTAGGGCCATAAATTTAGCCATGCCCTGCAATACTCTGCTAATAAATAAAAATGAAATAAAAAATGGCTGGCATTCAAAATGAATTCTTCATTTCAGTTTCTTTGAAGATGAGAGTTTGATGTTGTAATGACTAATACACTGAGAAAAACCAAAAGCTAATTTTCTATGAAACTTGAAAAAAAATACGCAAACTTTTAAAATGTATAATTGCATTCAGTTTGTTGAATATTAAAATAGAATTTGAATGAATCTCTGGCCGGGTGTGTCCCTTTTTCATCCCTGCCTTAATTTTAAGAAAGTGTTTAAAAATTAAAAATAGATTCACATTTTAAAACTATAGCTGTGTCAGTCACATCCATTAAGGTCTGAGACAAAAGTTTTTATTTTAATAATGCTTCATCATCTTCACACACCATATACACTGCTGTTTCAAAGTGTTTCCAGAGAAATAAGTCATGAGTTTATAAATTATTTTATACAGATGAAAACAGCTTCTGTTTACAATAACCTCCCCTTCTAGCATTAAGTGAAAAGAAGTAACATTCATTAAAACAGCAAGGGTTAGCCCTTCGATAAAAAGGATATTCTAACAAATCTGCTTAAATAATTGCCAGAAGACTCTTTTTAAGATTGTGCAAGTAGAGGCGACTTCCTGAATGGTCTAAAGGAAAGAACAATGCGTACTAGAGAGTTCGCAGCTGGAGCAGTTCCAACAGGGAATGGTAAACTTGCCTGATACGACACAGCAAGCAACTGGTAGAAAATGTGATACCAATTCTAAATACCATAGAAGCTCCTTATTTAATTATTCTAATAATAACAATGCTTTGAAGATAGTTCTTCTCCCTGGTTTCCCAAGATATTCAAATCATAGTATATTCAACTACAAACAGATGGAAGGGCTATTTAAAATTTAAGGGAGGGGCGCCCGGGTGGCTCGAATTTAAGGGAAGGGAGCCTTAAGCATCTGCCTGCCTCCAGGTCTTCCTGTCTCCAGCTCTGGTCACAATCCCAGTATCCTGGGATCGAGCCCCACATCCGGCTCCCTGCTTGGTGGGAAGCCTGCTTCTCCCTCTCCCACTCCCCCTGCTTGTGTTCCCTGTCTCTGTCTTTCCCTTTCTCTGTCAAATAAATAAATAAATAAATAAAATTTATGGGAGAAGAAAATGTTGGGAAAGCAACATATATATTGTGTGTAAGTACAGTGTCATGGATACTGACATGAATTTTTGTTTGAGGTAAGTCAGTAGACCAAGAAACTCATTCTGACTAGTTGATACCAAAGCACGCATGCTATTTGGCACCACAGAACTATAGCAGAGCCATGGTAGGTGATTATGTGAATCACCCCAGTTGCAACGTAACCTCCTCCTTCCTGTCTGTGGGCCATGCCATGTAACTTGTTTTGACCAAAAGGATGCTAGCATGTATGATGCAGATGCTTGTGGAAACAGCTGCATGTTTCTGCTCATTCATGTTCTCTGCTATGACCAAAAAGTCCATATCCACATGAACTTTCTGGATGATGAGGAACAAATGCTAAAGAATGAATCATTTCAGTCATTCCAGCTGAAAATTTACTAGGTCAGCTGAACCACAAAAATAACCTGGTTGATCTCAATAAAATGCTGACATGCATGCACACTACTTATAAATTGTTACTGTTTTAAGCAACAAAATCTTGGCATGGTTTCTTATGCAGCACTCTGGTGGCAATGAGTAACTGATATAAGCATTAAGTAGAAGACAAGAGAGGACATAATTAATAAACCAAGAAAAAGGTCCTCAAGGCATTGCTGTTTCAATCCGGGACTATTTTGTGTTCAGAATTCCATAGGAAGTCTGTTCCTATCACTCAAAAGAATAGTTAAAACTCCTATTACAACATAGCATTCTCAGTAGAACACATACACAATGAACTCAAGTATTAAAAAGTAAATCCAGTTTTGGGATGCTCCATTCCTCCCAAGTCCTTCTTCTTGCAACTAAAAACATCCTGGACAAAACACAAGGAACAAACATAAAAAGGCTCTGAAAATTGTTACAGTTGGTTGAACAGTGTCCCTCAAGAAGATGTCTAAGTTCTCACCCGTGGAGCACACAAATTTGACATCATTTGGAAAAAGCATCTTTGAGATGTAAATAAATTAAGAATATAGAGATAATATCCCCCTGGATTCAAGTGAGACTCAAATCTAATAACCAGGGTCCTTAGAGGAAACACAGAGGGAAGGTCATGTGAAGATGGAGCAGAAGTTGCAGTTATGTTGTCACAAGCCAGGGAACACCAGAACCTGGAAGAGGCATGGAAGGATGCTCTTCCCACATCTTTGGAGGGAATGTGAACCTGCCAACACCTTCATTTTTGACATCTAACCTCCAGACCTGTGAGAGAATAAAATTCTGTTGTGTTAAGGCACCCAACTTCTGGCAATTTATTGTGATAGTGCTAGGAAACTAGTATATGCGGAAAGGAGAAAGATGACCAGAGACCTTGGGGCTTGAGGGAAAAGATGGTGGTGACTTTCCTGATTTTTTTAAAAGAACATTTTATTTATTTATTTGAGAGCGAGCAAGCAAGTGCACTTGAACACAAGTTGGGGAGGGTGGAGGGGTTGAGGGAGAAGCAAGCTCCCCTCCACCTCTGTACTGAGCAGGGAGCCTGATGCAGGGATTTATCCCAAGACCCTGACCCAAAAGCAAATGATTAACTGACTCAGCCACCCACGTGCCCCTACTCTCTGGGTTTCCTTATTGCCTCCCAGATGGGGAGCTATAGAAAAGCCTCCATTCCAGAACTGAAAACAGAGACAAAACAAATAAACACCACACTTCCAGGAAAGCCTGTTCCCCAGCCAAAAGGACCTGGAAAGAGTAGGCTAATGGAAAAGAAAAACGTTTTAACAACATGTGCCCTACTTCAGTCAAACAGCCATGGGAGAACTGACCTAGCAGTTTCAGTGCAGCTAAGTGAGGAGCTGATTTTCTGCTGACTGTCCTGATGGAAGCAAGCTACAGTGCTCAAATTTCCCTGCCAAGATGGTGTTGGTGGGCCCAAGTCAAGGGCTGAATTTTAAAGGTTGATGGAAACAGGCAGCAGTGCTCCCATTCCTTTGACCCAATTTCTTTGCCTGAGTAGTGTTAGTAGAAATCAGCAGCAATCTGAACCCCTATCACCATCCAGCAGCATCAAGACTGAAGGAGGGAGAACAAAGTGGGGTGAGTCTACTACACCCCGACCTTCTCCCATGTCACCAAACTCTAGCAAGGAGCTAAAATTCCACCCCTGCCAGCATCAATACAGTGAAATGAAGTGACAGGAGATGAGTACCTCCTGCTGTTAGCAAAGACCAGAAGGAAGCTGAGCCTACTCTCCTCTCAGTGGCAATGAGGCAGTGCTAGCTGATGCTTTCTTTGCCTTTGCTGGGAGTGTTAATGGGGCTGGAGAGAGAGCTGCACTTCTACCCTAATCATATTCAGTGAGGCAGTGTGAATCAGCTCTTATCAGGGTGGTTTTAGTGGAGTCTAACAGAGAAATAAAAAACCCTCTCCACCTGAACCTGCACAACAACCAAACAGGGTGACTTATGTGTGAAAAATAAGATTAAATAGGATTCAAAGTCTTATCACATAATTTCCAAAATAATCCGTGCACAAGTCATTCCTCATACCCCAAACCAGGAAAATCACAAGAAAAGACAATCAGGAGATGCCAACAATGAGATGACAGAGATGTTGGGATTATTTGATAAGGATTTTAAAACAGACATCATAAAAATGCTTCCATGTACAATTATGAGTATGCTTTAAAAATGGAAAACAGAGGGGCACCTGGGTGGCTCAGTGGGTCAACCATCTGCCTTCAGCTCAGGTCTTGATCCCAGGGTCCTGGGATGGAGCCCTACATCAGGCTCCCTGCTCAGCTGGGAGCCTGCTTCTCCCTCTGCCTCAGCCTGCCACTCTCCCTTCTTGCACTCTCTCCCCCTGTCAAATAAATAAAATCTTTTTCAAAAAATGGAAAACAGAAAATCTGAGCAAGGAAACAGAAGATATAAAAAGTTACCAGTGTATATTAAAGAATTTAAAAATGCAAGAATTGAAATAAGAATCATTAGAAGGCTCACTCTAAAGATTGAAAGAATATTGTTAAAATGTCTATACTACTCAATGCAATCCACAACTCTACAATCCCTATCAAAGTACCAACACCGTTTTTCACAGAACTGGAACAAATAATACTAAAATTTGTATGTTACCACAAAAGACCCAGAGTGACCAAGCTTTCTTGCAAAAGAACAAAGCTGGAGGTATCACAGTTCTGGATTTCAAGATATACTACAAAGCAATAGTAATCACAACAGTATGGTACTGTTAAAAATAATAATAATAATAATAAGACACATAGATCAATGCAACAGAATAAACCAGCACTTAAATGATCAATTTATGAAAAAGAAGGCAAGAATATACAATATATAAAAGATTATTTAAAAAAACAGTCTTTAATAAATGGTGTTGGGAAAACTGAACAACAGCTCCATGCAGAAGAATGAAACGTGTCCATTTGCTTACACCATATACAAAAATAAACCCCAAATGGATTAAAGACCCAAGTGTGAGATCTGAAACCATAAAACTCCTACAAGAAAACAAAGGCAATCATCTCTTGGACCTTGGCCTTAGCAACATCTTTCTAGATATGTTTCCTGAGGCAAGGGAACCATATATATATATGTGTGTGTGTGTGTGTGTGTGTGTGTGTGTGTGCATATATATATTATGTATGTGTGTATATATATTATATATGTATATATATAATATATATATAATAAATAAACCATCAGGACTACATCAAAATAAAAAGCTTTCGCACAGTAAAGGAAATCATCAATGAAACAAAAAGGCAACCTACTGAATGGGAAAAGATATTTCCAAATGATATAAACAGTAAGGGGTTAATATTGAAATTTTTTAAAGAATTTGTACAACACCAAAAGAGAAAAAAAAATTAAGAATAAGCTGATTTAAAAATGGGCAGAGGACCTGAATAAATATTTTTCTAAAGACGACCTACAGATGGCCAAGAGACACACAAAAAGATGTTCATCACTAATAATTGGGGAAATGCAAGTCAAAACAACAAGATATCACTTTACACCTTTCAGAATAGCTACAGTCAGAAATACAAGAAATAACATACTGGTGAGGATGGAGAAAAAAGAACCCTGATGCACAGATGGTGGGACTGTAAACTGATGTAGTCATTGTGAAAAAAAGTATGGCAATTCCTCTAGAAATTAAAAATAGAAATACCATGTGATCTAGTAATTCCATTACTGGGTATTTAATCAAAGAAAATGAAAATACTAATTCAAAAAGGTAAATGCATCACTATGTTTAGTGCAGCATTATTCACCATAGCCAAGATATGGAAGCAACCCATGTCCACTGATAAATGAATAAAGATATGGGGTGTGTGTGTGTGTGTGTGTGTGTGTGTGTGTGTGTGTGTGTGTAATGGAATATTACTGAGCCATAAAAAAGAATGAGATCTTACCATTCGCAAATGGATCTACAGAATATTATGCTAAGTGAAATAAGTCAGGCAAAGAAAGACAAATACTATGTGATTTCACTTAAACGTGGAATTTAAAAAAATAAGCAACAGATTCTTAAGTACAGAGAATAAATGGGTGGTTGCCAGAGGGAAGGTGGCTGGGGGATGGGTGAAACAGATAAAGGGGATTAAAAGGTATAACCTCCCATTTTTAAAATAAGTCAGAGAAGAAAAGTGCAGTGTAGGGAATATAGTCAATATTGTAATAACGTTGTATGGTGACAGATGGTGATGACACTTAAGGTAACAAGCACTGAGTAATGTATAGAATTGTTGAATCGATGTTGTATACCTGAAACTAATATAACATTGAATGTTAATTATACTGCAATTTTGGGGGGAAAAAGGTAAAAGAAATATCTAGTTATGGTGGTGCCTGGGTGGTTCAGTGGGTTAAGCCTCTGCCTTCGGCTCAAGTCATGATCTCAGGGTCCTGGGATCGAGCCCCACATCAGGCTCCACGCTCAGCAGGGAGCCTGCCTCCACCTACTTGTGATAGCTCTCTGTCAAATGAATAAATAAAATCTTAAAAAAAAGAGAAAGATCTAGTTATGAATCCAAATAAAATACATACAGGATCAATATGGTTAAAGTCATAAGACATTGGTGAAAAAATTTTAAATATCTAAATAAATCACTTGTAGATAAATGGATTTGAAGATTCAATAAAGACTTACTTCTCCCCAAATTAGTATGAAGACTAACAATTTCTAACAATATCCCACCAAAACACTTTATATATCCAGACAAGTTATGTTTAAAATTATTTATGGAAAGGGAAAGGAACTTAAATATTAACATAAATGTTAAGTAAAATGCTAAAAACAAAAAAATGTTAAGAATTTTCAATGTTACGCCAAGATTTACTGTATGTCTACAGTAGTCAAGTCAGTATGGTTTTGGTGGAAAAATAGCTACATAAATCAATGGAACAGAACAGAGAACCCAAATATAGACTAACACGAACATGCCCAACTGATGTTCGAAAAAAGTACCAAAGCGATTTAAATGGAGGATCATCTTTTCAATCAACAGTGATGGAACAACTGGATATAAACAGACATATAAAGAACCACAACCTACATCTAACAATATACACAAATGAAATTCAAAACAAATCCTAGATTTCAGTGTAAAACATGTAATAAAACTCAGAGAAGACAGCACAGGAGAACATCTTTAGCATCTAGCTAAATGAAGAGTTCTTAGATATGACATGATCCGTAAATAATAATAAATTGGACTTCATCACAATTAACCGTTTTTGGCTGTGAAAGACCCAGTTGAAAGAAGTGACAACTACAGACTGGTAGAAAATACTTGCAAACCACATATCTGACAAAGGCTAGTATCTGGAATGTATAAATAACTCAAAATGCAACAGTAAAAGCAACCAATTCAATTATAAAATGGAGACATACATAAGCATACATTTCACCAAAGAGGAAATAAATATAACAAATACTTGCACATTAAAGCATAATCAAAATCATTAGCCATTAGAGAAATGAAATTAAAACTATTATAAAATATCCTCACACATAGCAGTACAGCTAAAATGAAAAAAAAAAGTGATAAAACCAAATGGCGAGGAATGCAGAGAAATTGGATCTCTTATTCACTGTTGGTGACAACGTAAATTGTTAGAGACATTTCGGAAAATAGCTTGGCATTTCCTATAAAACTAAATGTGCACTCACTACGTGACCCAGCAATTGCTCTCTTGGACATTTATCCCAAAGAAATATACATATATTTGCACAAATGTCTCCAGATGAATGTTCACAGCAACTTTATTTGGAATAGCAAAATGCTGGAAATTTTCCCCAGGTCATTCAACTGGCGAATGGTTAGAAAGTACTCTGCAACCATCTTCTGGGCTATTCCGCAATATAAAAGATGAACCGTTTATACATCAACCTGCGTAGACCTCAAAAGCAAGTTAAAATTCAACTTCCAAAGTTGCATACTGTAGAATTTCATTTGTACAGCATTCTCAAAATGGCAAAACTAAAAAGATTGAGAATACATTAGTGGTTTCTGGAGGCAGGCATGAAAGTGTGGGGAACATATGTAAACCCAAGGAAATAGCATAAGGGAGTTCTTCTGTGTTCATTGAACCATCCCGTATCTTGATTTTAGTAGTTACACAAATCACTGTATTGATAAAATTGCACAGATCTACACACACAGCCATACAAATGTATGCATTTATAAAGTGGTAAAAAACAAAATCTACAGATGAGTTAATAATTATATACCACTGTCAATATCCTGGTTTTGATATTATACTG
Source organism: Ailurus styani (assembly GCA_002007465.1). Classification (NCBI taxonomy): domain Eukaryota; kingdom Metazoa; phylum Chordata; class Mammalia; order Carnivora; family Ailuridae; genus Ailurus; species Ailurus styani. The sequence continues at coordinate 250,001 of LNAC01000024.1, read as the reverse complement.
AAGTTACAGAACTGGCCACCATTGATTTAAGTTGGATGAAAGATCCAGGAGACTCTACAATATTTGTCCATATATTTTTTCAAAATAAAGTTTAGAAAACAAACTTGTTTGAACTGTAGAGTTTAACTGGGCTGCTTTAAGTGTAGATATTAACATAATATAAAATTTTATCAGTATCTTCGTTAACATTATTTTGATATTAACTCAAATTAAGAGAATTCTGAATTTTACATCTGTTAAAGGTGTTATTAAATTGCTAGAATTATGCTACACTTTGAAAAGTTTAAGTCCACAAGAATAAATAATTGGAAAACTTTACCTGAAAGAGCCAATTTATACATTTTTAATTAAACGCAATATATAAGATTTAGTATCAAATGGTCTTAATGAGAATTTCATTTACAGTTTTTGTCATCTCCTCACCATCATGGTTCTACATATACTTATATGACTTTTTTTTCCCAGTCAGGATTAGTCCAATACATGGCATGGTCAGTTTTCTAGAAGTTGAACTCCCTGAAAAGAACCTTGAATGGGAAATCTCAGTATTTAATGAAGACTATTTCAGAAATTTTAAGTGATATGATCAGAGTTAGAAAGGAGGAGTATAAATTCATTCTATGACCTTATATCTGCTCTAAGGCGGAGACTGGGTATGGTTTAAGCTAGTGCAGGGCTATACCGTCCAACGGTATCATCAATAGTGACTTTTCTTCCTTTCCTACTCCACAACTAAAGGATCTAAAGATCTTGTTCCCTCTTCCTTCAAGATTCATTTAGCTGCCATCCTAATATAAGCTGCAATCATCCCTTCCCAGAATTACTGCCATGACCTTCTGAATGGTTTCTCTCCTTCATCTTTGCTCCCTATACTGTTCTCAACAGAGAACAAGGATATTCAAACGTTAGTCAGATCTTGTCATTCCTCTGCTCAGAACCCTCCAATGATTTGCTTTCTCATGAAGAGTAAAAGCTAAAGTTCTTACAATGTGCTATAGTGTTTCCTACAATGTCCTAACTGATCATTTACTACCTGTCAGACCACCTCACCTCATATAGTTCTTTTGAACATTCCATTCCTCCACATCAGCTCCACACTGTCCTGCAGGACAAGAATGCTCCTGACTCTGGGACCTTTGCACTTGCTGGTGGTCTGTTTGGAACCAACATTCTACTTATCAATGCATGGCTCTCTCCTTCACCCCCTTCCAGTGTCTGTTCAAAAGCCAAATTATTGAGGCCTTCCCTGATTATCCTATTCAAAATAGTGCTCTCTCTCTCTCACTCTCTCTCTCTCTCTCCCACACACACACACACAATTATTTTTAAACATCCACAACATTTAATACAATCCAATACACAATCCAATACATCTTATTTGGTTATTTATTATCTCCTGTATTCTAGAATGTTAGTTTCATAGTGTGGTGAAACCCAGCTTCATCTGGGTTTTTTGTTGTTGTTTTCAGGGTCATCCTAAGTTTATGAGTCTGACGCATTGTATATCCCAATAATTTTTCGATAAGTAAATGATCTCCTGAGTCTTTACAGTAGCAATTTCTTATTTTAAAACTAATATAAACTCTTAGATACAGATTTCTAAAAGTATTTGCTCTTTGCCTAATGACCTACATTTACTATTCCTATGACATACCTGGAAATCCTCCTAACATGCAGATTTAAATGCAGATTTGTTGTGGAGATAATTCTACATTCATAAAAAGTTTTCAGTGAAACTGAGGCTGTCATGCCTCAGACCACACTTTGAATAACAAAACCCCACAAAATACAGAAGCAGTGTGTCATGGCCAGGTTTCCTGATTAGAAGTAATCAATTGGCTAGAGAAACTAAGAGCTTATGTGAAGACTTTAAATTTCCTGAGTAGATTCTGTAAAATTGTTGTTAGATTTTATCGAACTTAAGTAAAATTAAGGGGTTAAATTAGTTTAAATCCAGTAAAATATGGACTATGGAAAAACTGCCTCTGAAGTTGCTTTTCTTTTTACATGATTTTAAACAAGCACACCAAAAAACTAGTATCTTCCTCATATTCACATCATTTCCTACAGCATTATGCTTCTTAGATGGATCAAAATTCAGTAGGAAGTCCTCAGTACCATTCCATTTGTCCAGAAAGGTGGTAGTCACCACGAAACCTGTTCTTCTAAAAGGGACTTCACAAAACACAATTTGCTTGTAGACATCTTTTTCCTCTCCTCCACCCACACTAATTACAGAAGACAGGAATACGCTACAAACAAAATCAACACCAAGATCTTGGAAACTGAGCAAGCTTTGATGTAACAAAGCAATTAGAATTCATCTGAAGGGCTCCTGGGTGGCTCAGTCCATTAAACATCTGCCATTGGTCGGTCATGATTCCAGGGTCCTTGGGGATCAAGCCCCGCTCAGCAGGGAGTCTGCTTCTTCCTTTACCCCTCCCCCCTTGCTCAGGATCTCTTTCTTTCCTCTCTCTCTCTCTCAAATAAATAAAACCCTTAAAAAGAAGGAATTCATTTGAAGAGACCACGTCTACAGAAAATTCTCCAAAACTGTTTAAATTAGACAAAATGTATTTACTAAAATATATCTCTATGTACTTGCATAAGAAAAATTCATGTTTGTTTAGGTAATTACATATCTACTATATAACCATATTACATTTTAGATATACAGAAATTAATAAGGTTTGAAAATATTATTTTTAAAGATGAGGAATATGAGGCTCAGCTTATAATCTGTAGCCATGTAAGAATCAGGACTGGAATTTAAGCCCCAAGTAATTCTGTATCAAAAGTATTTACATTTTGGGCACCTGGGTGGCTCAGTTGGTTAAGCGACTGCCTTCAACTCAGGTCATGATCCCAGAGTCCCGTGACTGAGTCCTGCATGGAGCTCCCAACCCCCTGGGGAGTCTTCTTACCCCTCTGATCTTCTCCCCTCTAATGCTCTCTCTCACTCTCTCTCTCTTTAATAAACAAACAAATAAAATCTTTTAAAAAAAAAGTATTTACATTTTGCATTATTCTATGCTGCTCTTAAACAATGACTTTTAGAAATTCAGGGTGGTGGTGAGAATTCCATAATTCATTATAATAAAGAAAATAATTTTATTAGTGTTCATAACTGAAAAATTAGAAAAAGCAAATAAAGCTGTTCAGGCTCAATAATCAAAATAATTCAAATTTAAGACACTGGATACATTTTTTATGAATATATGCAGTGTTGGCAAAAGCGTAGCTTCTGCTGCCAGGAGTTATAAAAAGGACTATCTCTTTGGAGGATAAATTGGCGATGTATATCAAGAGTATTTTAAATGTTAATATTTTTTTTACTCAGTAAATCAAGTGCTGGGATTTATTCTACAGAAAAGCACAGTTCTATGTAAAATTGTTCAGTGCATTTAAAAAATAAAAACAAAAATATTGGTGATATCTTCAAAACAAATGAATAAAAAAATTACTGTCACTGAAATTCCATACAAATTCTATTCAGCTTAAAAGTCAGGATTTCAAGGAATTTTAATGACTTTTGATATCTTAAGAAAATCCTTTTGATGATATCTTAAGATGTAATAAAACAAGTATGAAATTATACTATATCATTTTTATTGCTAACCCTCTTCCTTGCTATGTGGAAGTCAAAAAGTTATTTCGACAGTCTCTTGGTGTTGATGGCATTTAGCTCTGTTTTGTGCATAGGCAGTGATGGTTTCACCTAGTAACAAGGTAGGAAGAGGAAGTGCAGATTGATGGCCCTCATCTTTGTCCCCACCAGAGATCTCATAAGACTGAAAAGTATTTACTGTTCCAGGACAAGCAACTTTCCCAGAATAAAGATCACAGGGAAGTATCCAAGTTCTTTACCAAAAATCTGGTTGATCTCAAAACAGCAGTGGAGTATGGAACGGAAGCTGTTGCTTCACTTAAAAGCTTAAGGCTGTCCTGTTTCACCGTATTTTCTTAACGTCCCCACCCTACCCATGGATATCGCACAGGTCTCTAAATCTGCAAGAATTCTCACTTCCTCTATTTGAAATTAGACTGTGATGTAAGCTATCTATACATCTACAGGAAGAGACTGTTATTCTTTGGTGACATCACAGTTTAATTTTCAAATGACAAATTGCATAGATTTTTTATTATGTATATCCACATCAATTTAACATTTTCCCATGAGGATTAAAACAATTCTAGTACTAATGTGCTAAGAGCATCAGATTCTTCACTAGGATTTTAACAAAAGCCATTTAAATTGTTATAAATGGCTGAATCTTTGCCATCCAATACAGATTGAACCAACTCCAATTGGTTTCTCTTATGCTCCAAGATTTATTAAAGGTGTTATGGTGGTGAGGATGAACAATTAATCTCATGCAAACATGTACTCAGTAGTAACTCTGCTTGTCTCAACAATAGGTTTATTAGAAAATTGTATATTGTATTCTCTGTATAATCTTATTTGTTTCATAGTCTATTTCGTATTTTTCTCTAAATTTTATATTTTTAGTGAATGTAAACTTAATTTTTTATTAGAGGCACATTTGCATTATGCTAAAATATTTATGACATTTCAATAGTAATTCTTGAGACAATTATTTATAATTTATTTAATGTCTACATACAATGGCTTCCTAAACATATATTGTCTTTACTGATGGTGTGATGTAATACCAGTAACATGGTTTTGGGAGTGAAATATGCATTATAATTTCAGCCCAAGAACTTAAAATCTGTTTGATCTTAGTCACTTGAACTTGGAGTATTTCTGCACCTTAGAAGTCCAGATTAGTAATATCTATCTTTCACATTTTGGATGAGGTTTAAAAAAAATAATATGAGGAAATATAATAGTTTATATTAGATGGCTATGAAGGAAATTATAAACTTTACAATGTTTTTGTTTTGGAAAGTAATGATTCATCAGAGTTCTTTTTTCTTGTGCTTGATATGAAATATCAAATTCTTGTAGGCAGACTACTTGAATTTTAATATCTTCTGCTCTGCCCCTGCCAACCCCTATCATCCACTTCCTTCCAAAAATTGATTTTATTGTGGCATAGATGTAAATGAGCAGTTGTAAAGTATGTCCTAAATCCCTGGCAACCTGCAGGGCTCAGACTGTTAGAGTTTTTTAAAGCAAGTATTTTTTATCATAAATTTCTGGAAGCATAATAAGACTGTGATTTCTGGCCTAACTGGTGAGCCAGGAAATTGAATCACTACTCTGAATGTCACTGTGGTAGTAGACTTGCTTCTAAGATACCTTCAGTAAACAGTTAGCTTAAAAGGCTAATTGAAATACTTCTGCAAGAAGGTAGGCTGTCAATAGCAGAGAATCATCGAACATATTGTACCTAAATATGAAATACTGTAAAAAGCTAGTTGAAATTCTGCCTGGCTCAAATACTTTAGAAGTAGATATGGCTCCTGAGTCAGTTGGTCCTCATTATTTGAACAATTTTTATGTTCTGAGTCTGAGCAAATATTTTAATACAGAAATTGAACTAGAAGCCAGACAATCCTGAAGAGTTGAAAGCCTGTCTCTCATTCTTAGAAGAGGACAATCCAGTAAAGTAAGTCCCTGTCAACAGGACTAAAGAAAATTTCAAGCAACTTACAAGTAACAATCCGCATGCATGCTCACACGCACACGCACACACACACACACAAATACAAAACCTTTAATAACAAATTATCACTAACATAAAGAAGCTCTCTGAACTAATGAGGTTGAGGTCAGTTAGAAATAGGAGATGGGTTTCTAAAGTTGTCCTTTCTAGAAGCTGAGAAGAGCAGAACTGGCAATAAGAAATACAAGGGCACCCACGATGGTCATCTGGCTCTCTTGAAAAGCTATTTAAACCACTGGGACTTAATTTGGTTTTGTTTGATAAAGCTGAGTGTAGTCATCTCACAATGGTGAACCACTGTAGGATTTTTAACATGATTTTCTTAAAAGGATTGTTTCTAAGTAGATCTGCATATATATGAGAATTGGTAGATATGGAGAGGTAGAAGATTAGAACATAAAGAAGTTTAATTAAAAGAGATACGGAGACAACCAAAAGTTAGATGCATAATTGCAGATTTGCAAAGACTTGTATTTGTAAAAGCCTCCTCTTAAAAACAATCACTTGGAAAAATTCTATAAAAATGAAAATAATAGTAATATTATGGTAATAATATATATAAATAATAGTAATAGAAATAGAAAAATATAGAATTGTCTATTTTCTATAAAAATAGAAAATAATAGTAATATTATAGTATATATAATATATATTATATAATATATATAGTATATATAATAATATTATAATATAATAATTATATTATAATTATATTATAATATTATATATATAATATAATAGTAATATTTGCTAATTTGAAGCTTAAAGCAGCTTTTGAGTGAAAGAACAAATATACTGGTGTAGGTTTTTACTACACAGATGTGTTTATTGTTATACCTGAATTTTCTACAGTACTTCAGGGAAGTTTTGTTTGTTTGTTTGTTTTTTAACTCAAAAGTACAAAAAGATTCAGAATTCTACAATTACATAGGATTTTTCTCTCATAATCACCTTATTTGACATTTCCGATTATAAGACTGGGCATTTAGGGCGCCTGGGTGGCTCAGTGGGTTAAAGCCTCTGCCTTTGGCTCAGGTCATGATCTCAGGGTCCTGGGATCGAGGCCCACATCAGGCTCTCTGCTTGGCGGGGAGCCTGCTTCCTCCTCTCTCTCTGCCTGCCTCTCTGCCTACTTGTGATCTCTCTCTGTGTGTCAAATAAATAAATAAAATCTTTAAAAAAAAAAAAGACTGGGCATTTATTTTTCCTATGTTTATTAACCATGTACTAATAAAGCAAGCATTCAGTCCAAAGAGATCAAAGTGAGCATTCAATTAACCACACAGGGCAGGGTCCAGCAGGTTGGCATCACACAACTGGCCATGTCTGTCCTGGCACCAGATTGAGGTGAGGCTTCCTCGTAATGACTAGGAAAGACAGAGCTCACAAAGTGGGCATTCACAGCCTTCACTAAAGTGATAAGGGAGGCAGAGTCTGGCGAACCAAGCAGACACTGGCAAAAGACCAAATATTCTCATCAACTGGTCAACTGGCCTGTCAATAAGTATTTATTTTTAGTATTTATGCAAACTATAAACTAATCTAATTGATAAATATGCCCCACTCTGGAACGTGAGCAAAGCAGAATACAAATTGACTAATTCATAGAAAATTATCTCCTCCGAAAAAAGGACTGGTCTTCATATTAGTTTAGGAAAAACCACACAGCGTATTTCCCTCTTGGAAATTTATATTGCTTATTAAACATACTGAGAAATCTTAGAGTAAAGCCACTTGTTTAATTATAACCCAGTGTCTACAAAATTTATCATCAATTTTGTGGGAGCAAGACGGTTGTTCTGCAACATCCATTTGTTTCCACTAAGATGAATATTCTTCACAAAACACTCAAAAAGGCCTGATTAAAAAACAAAATAGACTTCAAAGCCATTTACAAATAGGTTTAAATCTTGATGCTGCCATAGGACATAGCAAAAATTCTTGGACAAATCACTTAATTTTTCTAAGAATCCATTTTCTTATCTGTAAAACTTTTTTTAAAGATTATTTATTTATTTATTTGACAGAGAGAGAGAGAGATCAGATCAAAAGTAGGCAGAGAGGCAGGCAGAGAGAGAGGAGGAAGCAGTCTCCCCGCTGAGCAGGGAGCCCGATGCGGGCCTCGATCCCAGGACCCTGAGATCATGACCTGAGCCAAAGGCAGAGGCTTTAACCCACTGAGACACCCAGGCGCCCTTTATCTGTAAAATTATAAGTAAATAGTTGATTTTCAGGGCTCTTGCTAGATTAGCAATCACATTCTTTTAGGGCATACAGTAGAAATTTAATAGATTTTAGCTACTATTATTAATATAAATGCCTTTTAAGATATTCAACACTTACTGAAAAATCTCATAAACATTATATTTTTTGTTTTAGTGAAATGAGTGTTTTGTACTAATTCCTACACTTAGTCACGCCCATGGAAAAAATGTTGGATATTTGACATAAACAGCCAGTACCAGGCGTAGATTCTTTTGTTTTGTTTTGTTTTTTTGTTGTTTTGTTTTGTATTGTTTTTTACTTTTTATTGTCTGGGTTAATTATTAGCTGATAAGAAGATATGTACATTTAGGAACAAAAAATGTTTTAATGAATGAATTAAATAATCCAACTGGGTATATATTTTCACATATTAAAAACTTACTAAAATTATAATTACCTGGTAGTCCTTAAGACAGATAATTCACTAAAATGCCCAGGTTTTCTCCCATTAAGTTGAAAAACATATGAATTCAACACACATAATATTGACTATAAAGTGCTTCAGCTTATCTTTAAAACGTACAGATAAAAGAGGACTTATTTGTGAGTATGTATGTATACTGTATTACAGATATGGCCTTCAGAATGTACAGACTTTTATAAGTAAGAGTACTAATCCCAACTCAGTCCTCTGCGCATATCTTTGGGAAAATAGCCAAGGGTTGGTAACAGCTAAAAAATTTTTTTAATTAAAAAAAAAGAAAAAAAACCCACAGGCATTAGCCATTATTCATGCACACACAAATTCCTGTACTGAATTACATGCACTCATATTTCTTTGCTGTTGCATTGTGTCAGAAATTTAAATTGATCATGATGCCTTTTAGCTGCTCCTGATGACAACAAAATACCCTGGGCATTTCTCTCCCTTGAGCAAAATAAGGTGAAACTCATTTGCATTAAAAAATAACATTACCTCTAAGATTTTATATTGCTTTTAACTCTCTCCAGCTCTTGGGTGGTTATGAAATTATGCCTACTTTATAACTTTAATTTCCTACTCTAATGAGAAGTGATTATAGAGTGGCCAAAGGCTGATACAGCAAGTGGCTCTCAGAACTTACTGTTTTATAAAATTTTTATTAAATTAGTTACAGAATATATCAGAGAAACTCCTTTCTTCCTCATTACTGGGTAGCAGCTGTCTTCACTAAGTATATTTAAATTTTTGCTTTTGCTTCAGTTGGTACTATAGACAACTCTGACTGGTATTTGTGGTGAAAGAGATGAACGTGTGCTGCGGTGGGTTTACTTGATTAGAATAGTTACAATATGTAAATTAAATGTAAAATTTTATAAATTAAGAGTATCTATAAATGTCCTTGTCTCGGGATACTTAATAATAGGAAACCCTGCATTCTAACAGACTGAGAGATAAATCCCAGAAATAGAACAGAATAATTAATTAAATGTTTGATTTGGCCAAGAATGTCATCTTATGATAAAAAGTCCTAATTTGCTTATATTGAGAAATTCCCTAGACACTTTTCTCACCCTTTCCCTTATGTTATATGCCTCAAGGAGACTTCATAAAATCCATCTTTGTCACAGTTTCCAAATCTATACATTCACCTTCACTGGACATGTCCCCTTGAGCCTGTTGCAAAACAGACTCCTTATTTTCCTCCTACCAAATCCTATTTATGACTTCCTGTTTCCATTAATATTGTTTCGGTCATTTTTTCAATAGATATTATAAAAGATCTACTCACAGAGATTGTGTAAAAAGTACAACATCAAGGGTGCCTGGCTGGCTCAGTTGGTTAAGCATCTGCCTGCGGCTCACATCATGATCCCAGAGTCCTGGGATCCAGCCCCTGTTGTGCTCCCTGCTCAGCGGGGTGTCTGCTTCTCCCTCTCTCTCTGTCCTGCCCCTCTACTCAAGTTCTCTCTCTCACTCTGCTCTCTCTAATTAATTAATTAATTAAATCTCTCTCTCTCTTTTTTTTAAGTAGAGCAATAAGCCCTATTTCATACTATGGAATAAGATTTTCTGTGGCAGCAACTGTGGAAACCTGCTTTCTAGATGAACACCTAAGTGATCCTTATGCACAAAATTTGAAAATCGTTAGTTTGTAAATTACTAAATAAAAACTGGCTACATGTCAACATCATCTATTAGAATGTCAAAACAAAAATTATAAAAGATAAAGCAATTTTATGTATATATGCATAAATCTCTAGATAATTAGATGTTAGAAATACAGATATATATATAAAGAAAAAGAAATACAGATATATAGAAATACATAGTGACAGATGTAGACCTATCTGTACATACATGGATTTCCAACCCTGGGCTGCCTTACTGAATACCTTAGGAGGTTTGGGCCCATTATCTAGACCATAAGATTACAAAATAACAAATTTTGCTTTGCAAAATGAATGCTCACAGAACTTGGATATTTCCATGAGGAATTCAAAACTTCTTCCAAAATAGGACTAAAGTCTAAAATTTCATGCAGAATAGTTTGAAGCCCCTATCCATATTCTATATGTATGGAAAATATTAAGAAGAAAAATATTCTGTCTATGGACTGCCTAACAAAGAAGTGTAATACTTCTGGAATTTAATTAGATTAATTGAATATATGAGCTGTACGCTATTTAAAATCCAATAATTTAGTCATGTTTTAAATGGCAGCTGTTTATAACAAAACGGAACTGCATGTTTATTACTTCCCTTCTTATCTGTGATAAGAAGGTTGGTGGAAGCCAGTATCCTATTTCTAATTGGTTAAAATTACTCAAACATGTGTTTTCTTTACTATCTTGCACAAAGGATTAAAAAATAATCATTTCCAGGCTTCCTCTGGCTATCAGTGTCAAAGAGAACATGAAAGCATACAGAAGTCTTCACCACTCGCTGTTCATTTACAGTAACTTGGACATACTCTGTTTTGATGAAAACATGCTTTCCAGGAGAGGAAAACCTACTCTACTGTTCCCATCTTTTCGGGCATCTTGCTTTCCAAATCTTCTAGCAGTGCAACTGAAAAAAGGGGGTAGGGGGGGAGGAATCATCGTTTGTCTACAAAGTATGTTACTCTCAGCCACTCATTTGGCCTAAGCTATGAACCTTGCACCATTAATAGCAATAAAGTACCTTATCTGGAAGGCAAAATTATTTTGCTAAATAATTTAAGACTTAGATTTTCTCTTTATGAAGTTTAGTTATCTGTACTTCATGCTATGCTATTCATTCTTGTTGACTGACCAATGGATATTTCACGAACGTGTCATGTGTATGATGCATTGTAGTGAAGTAGCATATCATATAAAGTGAGGGTTAAATGAGTCCTCAGATTCATCTCATTCAGCCCTTTTTATATTGCAAGTGAAAAACATCATACCACAGGCAATCTTGGTCTCAAAGCCTGCTGGAACACTTTAGTCCACTGCTGGAATGAGAGAAGTTGGAGTCTGGTTCAAGTAACAGCTGGTCAAACTCAAGGGCTTCCCTTGAAAAGATTAGACAGGTAGAGTGACACTGGGTAGTGGTGGTCACCCTTTTGCTGATATAGAAAAATGTCCATGGTAATGTCTAGACAAGAAAGCAGATTTCTCAGATAGTGATAGTACTTGAGGACAGACGTATGGCAGCTCCTCGGTTCTACATGAGCAATTCTCTCTTGGAACAGGACTCTCATTACAGTCTGTGATCCCAGGGAGAAGGATCATGGCAAAGTCAGGAAGGAACACAAACATGGGAGAACTCCAGTAAAACTCCCTTAAGTAGTTGACCTACGAATCGATTCAAGTAGACTTTAAATTACTGAAATTTCAGTGAAATACTCAAAAGTAGGAGGGATGAGGAGGAATTGGGAACTTAGTACGTACCTGAGAACACAATACCTAATATCGAATATCTGACTTTATTAATTCCAGTCTCAAATTATTGGTAGGAATAAACCCTTGAGAACCTAGGAGATGTCTGAGATCAGTGTCTACAGATGATCAAAGTTATAAAACCTAGCAACCAAGCAAACCCAAAGGGAAGAGGATTCCTCCAAGGCCACTAAGCTGGTCAGTGACAGATAAAGGACAAATCCCAGATCCTTAAATTTCAGGACATTGATTATTAAAATATATCCCTGACCTCTTAATAAAACACATGAGAATCTTCAATCTATTTGGTAAAAAATGAACAAAAACATTAGATATGGAGGTAAGCGAAACAAACAGTTCATGTTACCTGTACAAAAATATAGTAGAAAAATTATTATAGACATTACACAGAAAACTATTTGATGATTGCTTTCTATCCACCCTGCTCTATCTTACATTTGGGACAGAGCAATCCAGAACACACTAATGTCAGGTAGATTCATCCTATATATTTTTGTTTCAGTTAAACTCAAAATTTTTGTTTTTCCCCAAAGTCATTTTTTAATGTATTTCTTCTGAAGTCTGCTGACACTAAAAATTATGGTGGCCAATATCTTAGGAAGATTAAAACAATAGAATGGGCATTTATGTGAATATAAATAATAAACTATGTGCAGTTTTATAAGCCAAGCTAAAATTACAAGGGTCATCAATCGTTGTGTTTCAAAGCGTAAAATGATAACCAGCTGGAATTAGGGAAAAAATTTCCCCTGTGGTATAATATTGAACAATTGGACAGGTGCTTTATGAAAGGTAATTTTTTTTGGCCTTCTGCTGAAGCATCTAGTCTAGGTCTTTATAAAATGCTAGTCTAATGGGCCATTGATCTTTTCAGCTAATGCAATTTGTAGGATTCTCACTTCTCCAGAAGTAATCAATAAGAATCTTAAGCCTACATTGAAAAAACAAAACCATACTACTGATTTACTGGAGGACCTATTAGCAAAGTGGGAGACTACATTGAAAAAGAAACCATACTATAGCCACCAAAAAAGCAGTAAAAGAACGATCATTTTATATATGAATTGTATTTATAGCGGTAACACTAGAAACATTTACACCTCCATGTGGAACATCATTCAGAGAAGAAATGACTGTACTTTGTGATATAGATGTAGAAATGTGCCTAAGTGAAAATTCCAGTATGTTGGACATAACTTGCACTTATTAAAAATGAAAACAAAAGAGCTTTTAAGCTTACATTTTAGAATCATTCTGAGATCCCATCTTTTTTTATATTCTTATTTGGCTGTACTTGGGTAGATTATAACCTTTCCAACTTCTCTATTTTAACCAATGCTTGTAAGTTTTCCTTAGGTAATTAAATACAGTGGATAATGTATTGGTTGACTGTCTATTTATTGTTTTTCTGTGGTATCTGAAATACAGCAGCGGAGCTTTTCCTCTAAACTTCATAATGCTATATCCATCTGAGTCTTAGCATGTTCTAATGTTCTGTTCAGCCTGCCAGAGATGTCAATAACAATATAGGGCTCACTGAAGGACTGGCCACCCCTGACCCCAGAATTCATGAACGCTCAAAGAAACATCCACAGAGGGTGGAGAAGTGCAAGCCTCATCAAATAACACCCCCACCGCCCCTCTGAGGGAGGACCCAAGAGTCTTATTAGCTCACTTGTGTTCAAGATATTTCTCAATGTTTGTACCTTCAGAGGTAGGAATACCATCACCAACCATTCTCAGAACTGGACTCTGCTTCCCTCTAACTCCCCACCAAAACTGCTAGAGCCCAGCGTACATGGGCAGCGCCTAAATCCTGAATGACACCAAGGTCGACCAAGACATAGCCTGTCTCTGCAGTCTTTCATCCTGTCCCTCTTGACAGACCTCTAGAGACGCTGACACCTGCAGATTAAACACACAATTCTCAGGGGTCTCTCCAAGACACGACAGAATGGAGCCGGTCCCCATCTTGCAGTTAGAGTTTGCCACCCTACCCGGTGTGGTTTTGGCCAAGTCAGCCATTTCCCTATCCCAGTGGGCCCTGTTTCTGGGCGGCCCTCTCATTATCGCACATTAAATTCTCTACCTCCAAAAATGCACCCACGATTCTTATCCCAGACCAATTCTCCTTCTAGTGAATGCTCCACCTTTCTCTGGGTCACCTGACATGAAACCCATTTATTGCATTTATCTGTGACTTATAATTTCCCCCATTCTGCATTTGTTTTATATTTATGCCCCTCAAATCCTAACCCATATCATTATGGCCCATTCATAAAATATTCTGATGTTCTCCTAAATGATCTAATACCAGGTATTGCCATAGTCTTAAAGTATGGTCTTTGATCCTATTGAAAATGGAGAATGAACAGATTATAGATAGATAGAGATAACTTCCAGGATAATATTGAAAGATAAATAAGTATGCAGAAAAGTTAAACCTCAAATGGAAGTACTGAAATTCATATTCTTCTATCACAGTGGTATAAATTTACTTTATTTTTTTAAAGATTTTATTTATTTATTTGACAGAGATCACAAGTAGGCAGAGAGGCAGGCATAGAGAGAGGAGGAAGCAGGCTCCCTGCTGAGCAGGCAGCCCCATGTGGAGCTCAATCCCAGGACCCTGAGATCATGCCCAGAGCCAAAGGCAGAGGCTTTAACCCACTGAGCCACCCAGGTGCCCCACAGTGGTATAAATTTAATAAAAACTGGGGTACCTGAGTGGCTCAGTTGGTTGTGTCTGCTTTCAGCTTAGGTCGTGGTCCCAGGGGAGTCCTGCACTGGGCTCCCTACTCAGTGGGGAGTCTGCTTAACCCTCTCCCTTTGCCCTTTCCCCGCCTCCCCTGCTCATGCTCTCTCCGTGTCTCTCTCTCTCTCGAATGAATAAATCATATCTAAAAAAACAAACAAACAAAAAACCCCCCACCAAAACCCTGTAATCTCCTATGTGGGCAAGTGTGGAGAACCACTGAATCTCCTACCCTGCTGATGGCATTTGTGTGTGTACACATGTGTGTTAAATTATAATTTCCACAACTCTTCTGAGAAGCACTTCTTTAAGATTTTAGGGAGAAAAAGAGAGCGTGAGCGAGTACACACATGCACAGGGCAGGATAGGGGGAGAGGGAGAGAGCAACTTAAGCAGAATTCGCACACTAAGCACAGAGCCCCAAAGGCAGCTTGATCTCATGACCCTGAGATCATGACCTAAACTGAAATCAAGAGTCAGTGGCTTAACCCACTGCGTGTGCCACCTAGACACCCCTGGAGGACTTTTTTAAAAAATAGTTCGGATTCTCAAATACTATACTTCTAAGAATTTTCCATAAGGATAAAAATAAGAACTATATTTACCAGAGTTTATTGTAGCATTTAAAAATTACTGAAAATTTAAAACTACCAAACATCCAACAGTAGGAATTTGGTCTATTATAATATATGCTTGTAATAAGAGAACACGCAGCCATAAAAATTTTCTCGTAGGAATGAACACATGGACATGTTAAAGAAACTAAATTGTAAGCCATATGAAGACACTGAGTAATGAAGGCAAAGAGCTCCTTTAATGAGGCTTCTTTGTTGAGAGATTTGGGTATAAAAATATCCATATGTGTAGTAACAAAGAAAGAATTCTAGGTCTCTAAATAAGCCTGAAGTAGAGGCTAGGAAAGAAAAAAAGGGGGTGGGAGAGGACAGAATACTTATGAGATGAAAAAGCTCAAGAAAGAAACCCAACAAGAAGGGTTGAGCAAGACACCAACTCATACACAGCTTAGTAAATGCACATACTAAAAATGAAGTTATTCATAAAATGTATTTCAGAGATGTTCTCTTAGAACTGAATGGCATGAAGGTGAAAGGAATTTGAGACACTGATTTAGAAAGAGAGCACTGTGTCAAAGTTAGTCTTCATTAAGTTTGCAGTTTTACCTACACCCTAAGGTGACCTCATTTTAAAGCTGAATTAGAGCTATTGCAGTGCATAAGCAGTGACTATTCCTAATACGCTCAGCATAAAGTTGGTTCAGTTTAAGAGTTCTTCACTAACACTATTATACAGGAGTTTACAGAAACAACAGAACAAAATACTGTCTTTTGATGAAATATTTTATGGACTACAGTAGTCCCCCTCCCCTTACCTATGGAGGACACATTCCAAGACCCCCAGTGGAGGCTTGAAACCACAGACATTACTGAGCCCTATATACACACACCATGTTTTTCCTACACATACACACCTAAGATAAAATTTATGAATTAGTCACAGTAAGGGATTAACAATAGCTGAAAATGAAATAGATTGTAACAATATAAGTTACGTGAATGTGGTCTATAAAAATATCTTATTGTATTCTATTTCTTGTGGTGATTTGTGAAATGATAAAATGCCACGTGATGAGATGGAGGTGAAGGACGCAGGGACTGTGATGTAACGAGAGGCTAATGACCTCTGACACTAGATCAGGAGGAGGATCATTGATCTGCTGCCAGATCATGGTCGAAGATGGGTAACTGAAACCATGGAAGGCACAACTGCAGAGAAGAGGGAATGACGATACTGCATTTTACATATTCTAAGATGGTGTAGAGGCATTAATACATGGAAAGCATCAACATTTTACAATTAAAATAATTGCTAACATTCCTCATATTACCACAAAAATGCAAGCAAAATGAATAACCATTAATTGGCCATTACATCATCATTGTTGGAATTATTTAGTATTAATAAAAATTTTCACTTTGGATTGGTCATGTACTTATTACAGGGTTACAGCAATTACCACAGTGTGATCATGAAAAACACCTGTTTCTTAAATTGGCTATAAAATCTCCTACCTCAGCAATTTACAATAAGCTGATGCTACTTTTTCAGTAGTGTGTGCAACTTTCTGGGTGACTTCTTAACAAGTGCAAAAACAATCTACTATGTGGGGGTAGCAGAAACCAAAAAACAGGGTTTTTCCCCTTTATTCTTATATCAGTATGAACAGATATTCTATTTGTCAGATGCTTTGCCTCCCAAATGATACTGTTCTCTTTTATTTCTCATGGCTCATGTCAAGACCTATAAAACATTTAAAATAATTTAGAAGTACTCTAGATTTTTAAAACTTAACAATAAAAAATAAATTTGATGTGAATTATCACAGGATTTCTTGATTTCTCCTATGGTATATTTAACTAAAGAATATTTAGGATTTTTAAAAAAGATTTTATTTATTTATTTGACAGAGAGAGACAGAGAGCAGGAACACAAGCAGGGGGAGTGGGAGAGGGAGAAGCAGGCTTCCTGCTGATCAGGGAGCCCGATGCAGGACTCGATCCTGGAACCCTGGGATCATGACCTGACCAAAAGCAGATGTTTAATGGCTGAGCCACCCAGGCACCTAAGAATAGTTAGCATTCTTGACATGTAGTCATATGTGGCTGAATGTTTCCTGTTACATGTATCTAACCTAGCTGAGCATCATGGCTTCCTATAGGAGCACAGTATTGTATTCCTGATCAAAAACAACAGAGCCATGTTATTGCTATCTGCACAGATCAAGTATTTTCTAATTGCAGTGGTATTTTGGTGTTTATAAGCACTTGAACTGCTTTATTTTAATTCTCATCCAAACTTTGGCCATGGGTATTTTATATCCTTTAATAAAATGGAAAAGGAAGATCAGAGAGATACAGTGACATACCTGAAGTTAGGCAACCAGTAAATATCAGAGCATAAATTTGAAATTATGACTTTTAGAATCAAATCTAGAAGCTTTGTACAATTTGATTTCTGAAACTTTATTCACCATTTTTGAATTATATATTCAAATAGCCAACAGACATGTACACATACTTTCATTTGTACTATATATAAGAGGTCTCACTTGTCTACTCATGCCACCAGCAAAATATACATATTCTGCCTTATAAATTTTTAAAAAATTGTCTATCAAATGGCTGAACAGCAAATAGTGATAACACTGAATTTTGGTGATGATCAGAAAAACTGATCCCTCTCATGTTTTGCCAGTGAGAATGTCAGGTGGTATCAACACTTTAGAAAAGAGTTTGGGAGTGTCTTATACAACTAACCATGCATTTACTATATGACCTAAGAATTTTACTTGGGCATTTATCCAAGAAAATGGAAACTTATGTTTACACGAAAACCTGTACATGAATGTTTACAGCAGCTTTATTTGTAATAGCCCAACTGGAAACAATCCAAATATCCTTAAAATGTGAATGGTTAAACTGTGGTGTATCTGTATCATGGAATCCCGCTCAGCAACAAAAAGGAACAAAATATTGATATGTACAACAACAACCTGGATATAATCTCAAGGAAACTATGCTGAATTAAGAAAGACAATTCCAAGAGATTAGGAAGGGATGAGTGTGGTTATAGAGACAGCATTAGGCAACCTTGTCATCGTGAAATAGTTCTGTGTCTTGCTGGGATGCTACACAGATGTACAGGTGATAAAAATCACATAAAACACCCACAAATGAGTGCATCGAAAATTGGTGAAATCTAAATAAGCACTATGAATTGCACCAATGACATATTTTTCCTGGTGTTGATATTGTAAATCATTTTTTGAAGGCAAATCTGATAGTATTTCTAAAATTCAAAATGCCAATGTCCTTTGACTCAAAGTACCAGATCTAAAAGTGTATCGAAATAAATGTATATATACTTGTGAAGACTATATTGATATATCTACATCTATACTCGTTTTACGATTTATAGTGAGTATACTTATAATATTTTTAGTTTTTAGAACAATACCCTAAGGGTGCAACAATAGAGAAATGATTCAATTAAGTAAGCCTCATCCACACTATGGGATACCAGATGAGCATGGACAGTTTGAGGTCTACACATAAGTACATATATCTAAAAATAACCACTTACTTAAGGTGGAAAAAAGTACTGTAATACAACACATACTATAGTTTAACAGAACTGTTGATAAGAATTACATCAGGGGTAGGAAGTGTCAGTAGATGGGAACTTCACAGTTTAATCTGTACGACTGTTACATTTGTCACTCTGAAAACAAATTCACTTATCACTTGTAAAAAGTTTTTTAATATAAAATATTGTACTATTCATTAGGGAAAACAGTAAGGACTGATTTGGGAAGACATCTGCCCTCCAGAGTAA
This sequence comes from Ailurus styani, assembly GCA_002007465.1. Lineage (NCBI taxonomy): Eukaryota > Metazoa > Chordata > Mammalia > Carnivora > Ailuridae > Ailurus > Ailurus styani. The sequence continues at coordinate 231,086 of LNAC01000024.1, read as the reverse complement.
GGTACATAATTATTACAATGCGCCCTTCCATCTTTGGATTTATATTCATGTTAAAATTATTTCTGTCTCTACTTAAACATTGCATAAAATTCCAATTGAAAATAGAATCGGTTTTTATGTATATTATTTATTTATTTATTTATTTATTTATTTAAGAGAGCAAGCGAGCACCCACTCATGTGAGTAAGCAGAGGAGGATGAAGAAGCAGACTCCCCACTGAGTAGGGAGCCCAGGACCCTGAGATCATGACCTGAGCCCAAGGAAGATGCTTAACTGACTGAGCTACCAAGGTGCCCCAGTTTTAGATGTGTTTTTATCGGCAGAGATATATTTTTCCCAGGTGACTGGGAAAGTTTTTACTTAGGAAAACCAAAACAAAAAATGAGTTCATCTATATAGTCTTTTATAAGTACACAGATGCAAATTATTAATAGAAATAAAAGAGTGAAAGTGATGCACTTGATTTTATTATTGGCTCTAAGAAGGGCCATCAACTCCACCAAGTCATTTTAGGTTCCTTATTTAGCTAAAGGAGATCAAGGCTAAAAAGAAAAATGCACACAGATGCTGAGGTTATGGTTGTAAGTACTGAGGTCTAAAACACTAGATAATAATGAGAAAAAAAAGAATGGGGAGGGAAAGGGTTTTACATATAGTCTTAAAAGAACTTCTCATGGAAAGAAAAACTTATGTTTGCAATTTACAGAATACCACAATTCCCCAAATCTATAAAAGTAACAATATACATTATTCTTCGAATCAATATTTCTGCACAAAATTAAGATCTACCTTTGTAATCTTTACTTGGTCTTTATGTTAAATTCAATAGGAAAAAAACGTGAACTAAATCAGAGAATACCTTCGTTTTCACCGATTCATTCCGTGAACCCATAGACAAACCTATCCTGCAGCTGATTTGCATGCCGTTCCCACTCATTCCCACATTTCTAATCTGCCCAAATTTTGTACCAGGATTGCTGGTCTTTGTGATTTTGTTCTTCAGTTTACCCCAGAGATACTAAGAAACTACAGGTTTTTTTGTTTTGTTTTGTTTAAGATTTTATTTATTTATTTGACAGAGAGAGAGATCACAAGTAGGTAGAGATGCAGGCAGAGAGAGAAAGAGAGGGAAGCAGGCTCCCTGCTGAGCAGAGAGCCCCATGCAGGGCTTGATCCCAGGACCCTGGGATCATGACCTGAGCCCAAGGCAGAGGCTTAACCCACTGAGCCACCCAAGTGCCCCGAAACTACAGTTGTTTTAAGTTAACGAATCTTGTGCTACTTGCATTTGATTAATGATTAGTAAAATGCCTGCCACATCCTAAACACTATATTTATAGATGAAATGCTGAAGTTGGAAAAAGATTCTCTACTGTCCAAAATCATAATTATCTCATTTAAGAGATCAGATCTAGACCATGCAAGGGTCTGAGCTTTAGAAGCATGAAACATCTCTTTTCATTAGGCTAAAAGCCTTGGAAGTCCTTCTCCATTTAGGTCTGTAATTCCCTCCACTCTCCTCTCACTCTGTGCCAGCCACACTACATTCCTCGCTGTTTCTGAAACCCACCAGGCATGATCCCACCGCGGAGCTTTTGCACCCATCGTCCCATTTCCCTGGCTCTCCCTTACTTCCGACATATTAATGCCTAGTTTTCTCATGTCCTCAAATCTTTTTTCAAATGTCTCCTTCTCAGGTAGGCTTTCCCTAGCACTCTCTCTAAAATTTCTATATGTTTCTCACTCTTTAAATCCTTTCTTTTTTTTTTTTTTAGATTTTATTTATTTGTCAGAGAAAGAGAGAGAAAGAGAGCACAAGGATGGGGAGCAGCAGGCAGAGGGAGAAGCAGACTCCCTGCTGAGCAAGGAGCACAATGCAGAACTTGATTCCAGGACCCTGGGATCGTGACCTGAGCAGAAAGAAGATACTCAACAGACCAAAACACCCAGTCATCCCTAAATCCCCTTTCTGCTGCATTGCTTGTCTCTCCGTAATAGTTATTATGAATGTGGGGAGGTGGGGTGTAGAATATAAACCGTTATTTCATTTACTGTCACTTTCCATCACTGGAATGAACTCCAGGAGAGCAGACAATTTTGTCTCCCTTGTTCACTGCTTGTCCACAGTTCCATAATTGTCGCTGGTGATTAGAACTTGCTCAGTGTGTATTTCATGAATGAATTTGTTCAAAGAATGCTATATGCTATACTACTGGAAAAAAATAATTTCAATCCTTCTCAGGTAACTCTTCTTAGAGTATTTGTCCTCCATGGAAGCAAGGTACCAGGAGAGCAGGGAAGGCATCAAGCAGCTACAACTGCTAATAACGAATTCATCTCCCCTAAAATGGCCAGAAAGCAAGCTTCCTTCACCAGCCCAGGATCCTTCCACATAGCACTGGCATCAGGTCAAATAGGTAGCCTCCACATTGTATTTATCTCTAGTTTGCACCAATCAACTCCCAGTTTGGCAGGACTCAACAGATGCGTAGGCTCAGTACAATCTTTGCTTACCATAAAATGCTATTCCATTCTTTTGTGACAGCATCTCTTCTTTGAAGACAGCACAAATCTATTCCAATTTTTTTTCCAGCATGTGTGTGGCTAATTACCGTTTCCTTCATTTGCATGTATTTTTTTTTCATTATATTTAGTTAACTGGAGAAAGAAGACCTGTAACCACGGCAACCTGGGGAGGGGCCTGTGTGTTTCAGTCTTAGCTCTGCCCTCTGCTCCATTTTCGTGAGCTCTGAATGTGTTCTTGGCTTATTTCTGCACATATAAGCTCTCCAGTCTGCTCTTTCTTAGTATACCAGTTTCTCTTAATACTCTCCCTTCCCAATTTATTGATTTAATTAACATATTCTATTTCTATTTATTAAACCTAATACACCTTCTGTCCTTCATCACAATTTCCATTTTATTCAAATTCTTTTTATTCAATAGTCTAAGCCTTAGTTTCCTGATCTATAAAGTCAATGTTCTAACAAAGATAATTTTTCAGATTCCTTCAATATCTGCAAGTCTATAATGTTTCTAAAATATAAACCCCAAAGATGCTAGTCAATCCACAGGAATCCTGCACTTTAGTTCTCCATTTTCATTTGAAGAGCCAGAGAACTCAGTGCTTCCCCTAGACAGAAAATATCTGGTGAGTTTGAATTATGCCATGCCTTCACTATAGTGGACATGTTTTTCCTCCATATTTCATGGCCATCCTGATTATGTCCTATAGAGAAATCACAGGTATCAAACTGCTGAATAAATATTGTAGGATTCATTCTACTATGGAAATATTAATGAGGGGCGCCTGGGTGCCTCAGTGGGTTAAAGCCTCTGCCTTTGGCTCAGGTCATGATCTCAGGGTCCTGGGATCAAGCCCCGCATCAGGCTCTCTGCTCTGCAGGGAGCCTGCTTCCTCCTCTCTCTGCCCGCCTCTCTGCCTACTTGTGATCAGATTGCTCTCTGTGTCAAATAAATAAATAAAATCTTTTAAAAAAAGAAATATTAATGAAATAAACGTAGTTTTCCAAATCCAGAATAAAGATTTTGTTTTTAAGCCCTGGCTAGACACATTGATTGCTGGGAATTCCCAGCAGCTTGGAGAGAGGACAGTGAAGCCGAGCGAAGCTGGTTCCTTATTGCCAACATTGGAGTAACAGGAGTCGTGAGGCATCAGCAGTGACAGAACTCAGGGTCGTGCTCGTGTGGCAATGGAAGTGGGGTGATGGGGACAGTGTTGCTGGTGGTGGTGACAGTTATTATTTCTTAGGAGTGTATTGTAGATCAGGCACTTAGCTAAATGCACTAAGTGCAGAGTACTGCTTACTACACGAAATAATCCTGTAATGCAGAAGTTTCTAATATTCCCATTCTATAGAAAGGCGTCCTGAAATGCAAAGTTTTAGTAACTTGTTCAAGAGACTGCTGACAAATAGCACTTCTTTTACTCAAAGTTAAATCAGCCTGACCCCAAAACCAGGCTTATAACCACCACATGCCACAGAACAAAAGAATCTACAATAGTTTTTTTAGGAAATGTTACAAAAACTAGAAACAAGTGCTATTCTGCTAAATAATGACACTCCTTTTTGCTTTCCCCATTAAGAGAAGAAAAAGTTCTTTCAGGTGAGTATAGAGCTGTTGCTGCTCAAATTCTTAATACAAGCTAAACACAACTTCCCCCAAATCCTGTAGGTTTCTTAACTGAATTGCAGTTACATAATTCTGTGTCAAGTCAAAACTCTTTGCCTGGTGTTTTATTATCCTACATTCCAGGTGAAAGCTTCTCATATTATATATATATAAATGGTCTCACATATATATCTATATAGATCTGTATATCATGTGGATCTATATATGATACACTTCATCAACGCTGTTTCTAGAATAGATATTTGCTACTTTCTTTAGTGTAGCTTGTGGAATTCTCTTTACTTCAAAAGACCCTTCTGTTCACATAGCATTTTTTTTTTTACATAGCATTCTGTGTCTTCCTCTGCTCAACTACTGAAACACAAACAGCTAACAGTAACATAATGCGAGAACACTCATGTTAGAGTGCATTTGAGGTAAGAAACCATGATTTTATGCATCCTTATAACCACAGGCTCTCTGTAAGTACCCTGTAGGTGGAACAGGTGCTCAGTAAATAAAAAATACCTGAAAAAGGTAATTGGGTGCAATCAGAAACACACACATACACAACTCTCTTTCTCTACCTTAAAAGGGAATGATTCAGTTTAACTTTTAGTTCAACGAAACTGGAATATATAAAATGAGTAAAAGAAGTATAAAGAGTATGATGTTCGTGGTGAGCAGATGAAAAGAGGTTTGCCCAAGTCTTTGTCAATATTATACTCATAAGTTGCTTCATTTGAAGCACATTAACTGGCAAAACTGAGTTATACCCTTTTTTATGATCAACCAATAATGGAAATATACTATGAAAAATTTTAAATTATGCTCCACAAGCACATGCTTTACTCCGTTTATAAATATGTTCAAAGAACACTTAGTATACTCCAGACCCTATTCTGGGTGCAGGGATTCAGCAATAAATAAAATAGGTAAAATTCTTGCTCTCATGAAGCCTGAACATTGTATTGCAAACCTACTAGAATATAATTTATATTTTATGAAACAACCAATGGGATCCAAACGTTAAAGCTGTTGTGATGGTGGCTGCAGTGTGTGTGTGTGTGTGTGTGTGTGTGTGTGTGTGTGTGAATGTTTCTTTTCCTTGTGCAATAAAAATAAAGCAGGAAGAACTGATATGTGCAACTCATTAATCAGATACACTCTCTGGGAACCTGTTTACACATAGGAATATAATAAAGGTGAAAAAAATCTTATTATTCAAAGTTATTTATTAGAATGCCAGGAAACACCAGAGGGTAACACAGAATAAACATTTACCAGTTCCCTTTCAACACTACTAATGAAATTACAAATGGAACTATCTTTAGGAGTTCTGAGTATACACTGTAGAAATGTCAAAATGGTTGGTATAAATAGAAATAGCAGAGGAAATAGATAGTATACATTTAGTCAGAAAGATCCAGAACAGATGCAAATAGAGATGCTGCATTTTACATCCTTTATTTTTAGTTCTCACCTAAAGCAAAATATCTGTATTTTTAAATGATTATTGTGATCAAGTCTCTATTCTTTATATGTGGTTTAGAAGTATTGTTTTTCCTGGCAGTGTAATACTCTACGCTAGGAGGTTGCTAACATTTCTTAATCATTTCTGTTGTTGAACATATGAGCTGTTTCGAAATTTTTATTATAGATTAATAAGCCAATAAATATGAACAGCAAAAATGATGGGAAAATAGGTTCTCATTTTTTACCTATCAAAGGTTTTCTGAAAAAAATGAAAAAATATGTAAACTCCCAAAGGTTTAGTGGGAGTTAACACCTAAAATAGATTCATGGAGTACAGACTGAAAATAATTTGATTGGAAAGGAATTAGAAGCCAGAAATGTTAAGAATATTAAAAGCAAAAGTTATCAAACTATTCAAAAGTGGCCCCCATGAGCCCCATAATTTTCTAATTAAGAATATTAGGATATATGAAAAAATATAATTCAAAACTTCACTACTTAAAATATGAAATTTTATGCCCCAAAGCTTAATATGAAAAAATAGCTATGAATGTCTAGGTGTTGGTTTCATAGCTGTGTGATTGAATGCCAGATACACAGTCTACGAGAAAATGTTGCTTTCCTCCCTCAGAAGCTCTGTCGTCCCGATGGTTTTGCTTTTCATCTCAACTTTGCCACTATGTCACCCCAGGCAAGTCAATCCTATATTGTTAGTTGCAAACAGTTGAAGCCACTCTAACTAGTTTAAGTTGTAAAAGGATTTATTAAAGTTTGTTAGGTAGCTGACCAAATTGTTGAGACAGACAAATAGGATTAAGCTTCAGCAGGGGGATAATAAGATTGTTGCTCCTTCTAAGCCCACTGCCTTTCCTGAGTCAGACATCTTACCACACATCCTTACTGCAGCTCAAAGATGAAGGTTTCTCCACAAATACCAAAGCAAAATGACATCTCTGCACTGTCTCCTTCCTCCATCTCACTTCAATTAGAAGTCTCTCCTAGTGTGCATGTAATTGGAAGGGCCTAGTGGCAAGGAAGCTGGGTAATTTGAGTCCCAATATATGCCAAGAAGATAAGACCTATAATAATGGACAATTTCCTATAGGAAAAGATTAATATTCATAAGGCCCTAGCTTCTTGACCTGCAAAATGAACACTCTATACCCTACTTCACAGGGCACAGGGTTGTTAAAAATTTCAAGTGAAATAACTAATTTGACAAGGTTAATGCTATACAGGATTGAAATTTTAGGTTACTATCCCCGACCAAATCTTTTCAGAAGGAAGGAAGGGATGGAGTGAGGAGTAACAGTAAGTGGTGGTAATTTATATCTTCCAAAAACTTTTAGTGATAGTGATTGTGTAGTTTTGTTTAAAAATTTTTTTTTCCAGATATCTGGAGACATTTGTAAGCTTAACTACTCAGTTGCACTGTGACTTTTACAATCTTATTTTAATTCTCTGAGCTTTAACAATTTTGTATGTAAAATCAAAGTGTGTAATCATATACATGTAAGAGAAATTTTAGTTCTGTAATTATGTAAGGCCATGTTACCTAGCTGGAAAATATCCAAACCTTTCAATTTTATCAATTTACTCCACAGGGCATGCCTTGGGATGATGCATCATGCTCTCGTAGATGCAAGAATTCAGACACCCATAAGAAATGCAGCCCCATTTAGCTATAATTCTGGGGCTTGGGTCAACTGCAGCTCATTATACCATCCTCCTATCTCTAAAAGGAACAATCGCTGATAATGATTACTAACTCATTGGTGTTCAAATTTTGAATTACTGAAATTTTGAAAAATACCTGAGTCCATACAAAAGCAATTTTAAATTAATGATTATTATTTTGAGCATAGACAATGGTGTTTCAAAGCACACCAGATGTAACAAATTTGGGGAAATGCTGAACCCGCCTATCTGCTAATTGATGAATAAAATGAAGTCATTGATCCTACAAGGATCTTACAAATCCTTATCCCACTTAAGGACTGAAAATCCTCAAAATAAAGGTTAATTTAGAATGTCTGAATAACATCTTTTACTCCAACATGTATTCAGAGGATTAAAATCAGGTTATTAGACTATGTAATCTCTCAGAATCTAAGCTTCCCAGACAGAAGTCCAGTGTGCTCTTCACCACATCTGTCTCGTTTTCAGTTAATTGGGTATACCTGACAGTGAAACTTGCTTCCGCAAAGCTACTTATTTTCATATAAACTTCACATTTCAAAATTTTCATTACTTAACAGTACATTTGATTTTGAGTTATCAATCATTATCCCCTTACTGTGAACTCAATATAGTGAAACATTTCTCCACAATCATCTATTATACATGTTCAAAAATATATTATGCCATTCAAATTTTTCAATTGCTTTCAGACAACTGTGTAAATTATAATGATAAGTTGAAATAGGTAATCTAATGTCCTTATTCAGCATAAAGTATTATTTATCAAAGATAATTAGGCATAGCACTATTTCCAAGACAAAGTCTAATATGCATAGTAATGTGCCTCACAAAGTATGTTCTTCAGAACATTAATTTTTAAAAATATTCTACAGAGGGAAGTTCCACATTGCAATATATCCAGCAAACATTGCATATTTTATTTTCTTTCCTGAGATTCAACATGAACAAAACTAAACACTCTGAGAAGCTCTGCAGTAAGGAAGCTCACCCTACTACACAGAGTTTTCCAAACTTAGTTGATCACAGAGTCTACTTCTCATGTATAACCTATTCTACTCAATGATCCCGCCTGTCAAATTCACATTAGCATCTTCATTGACTGTGTTATCCATATAGGGTCTATTCCTGAGAATAGACCTTCAGTGTTATGGTCAGTCTTGTCAATACTACACAGGGAATGGATACACATATCACCTATGAACTTCACAGACTTGCTTCCTGCCACTATTCATCTCCACCAAGGGCTCCAATGATGCACAAACATCAACTGAACTTGGAAGTACTTACATCTATACTCTACTGTAATCTCAGTAAGAGCAAAGGTACTTATCTCATCATCGGCCTATTCTCAGAACCTTCCTTTGTTTCTATCATGTATTTTATAATGGCTATTTGCAATATCCTCAGAGAAAGGCAGCTTAGGGGTAGGAATTGGGTCTCTTTCATTTTTGCAATCTCACTAGCCTTTAATACAATATCTGAACATACTAGTTTCTTCATATTACTTTTGTATGTATTATTCTTCAAACATATTAAATGTATATACAGTATCCTAAATTAGAAGTTAAAATCATTTAAATGGGAAAAACACATTAAAAGATAGGCATAATACAGAATTATTATGCACTAAAAAGAACCATTAGTAAAATACATCTCGTAAACTTGCTCAAGGTCCATTCCATTCTTTGACATCCTTGTCATGTTGCATTCTCTAGGGGACACTTTACCCTGATGCCTCTACTCCACCCAAATCACATCTTCAATATCTTATGTTTTGACTATTTTTTAACCTCTACTAAGCCAGTCTTCTGCCCCACTTATTATACAATGTCTGACTTAAGGTGTTTCGTGAACAATTACATGGCAATAAAATTGATAACCTGAAGCAAGGAATAAATTTTTAGAAATGTACAACCCACCAAGAATGAATCAGGAAAAAGTAGAAAATCCCAGAAACACCAACAACTGAGGAGCTTGAATTGGTAATTGAAAACTTCCCAAGTTAGGAAAATCCCTGGCTGGATGACTTCATGGGTGAATTCTGCCAAACATTGAAAGAACTAGTGCCAATCCTTCTCAAATTCTTCCAAAAATTTGAAAAAAAGAGAACACTCTCAAACATATTTTACAAGGCCAGCATTACCCTGATACCAAAGTCAGATAAGTTCACTACAAGAAAACTTTAAGCAGAAATCCCTGATGAATGTGGATGCAAAATTCTCCACAAAATTCTAGCAAACCAAATTCAGCACATCAAAAGGATCATACACCATGACCAAATGGGATTCATCCCTGGGATGCAAAAATGGCTCATAGCACACAAAAAAGTTAATGTGATACACCATATTAATGGAAGATTTTAATTCTGTAGTCCAATGTATCATTTTCTTTTGGTGTCCTAACCAAAATTATTTTTCCTAATACAAGGTCACAAAGATTTTCTATTATACTTCTTTTAGAATATTAATGTTTTAAGAGTTTATGCCTGGATTTATGAGTTAAATTTAGTATATGATGCAATGTAGCACTGAGATTACTAATGGTCAAATTTTCCAGGACAAATTATTGAAAAGACTATCCTTTCTCCATTGTGTTGCCTTTATCTCCTTATTAAAAATCAGTTAACTGTATATATGGTTCTATTTTGGGGCTTTCCATTCTGATCCATTGATCTGTGTGTCTATCCTTTTGCCAGCTCCTGTATCTGTTAACCTATTAGTCTGTAATTTACATTTCATGTGATCTCATTGTTTGGTTTTACTGTCAAGTAATATAAGCCTTATAAGTTAGAAACTGTTTAATTTACTTCCATTTACTGGAAGTTCATAATTTTTCTTTTTTTTTTTTGATACTACTGTATTGAGTGGCAGAAGCTACTTCCAACTAGATCAGAAAATCAAAGTGGAGAGAACACATAAGATGTACCCTCTTCACAAGTTTCAAGTATACAACACAGTATTGTTAACTATGGGCACATAGTTATTTTCCTAGAACTTGATCATCTTGCAACCCGATACTTTTTTTTTTTAAGATTTTATTTATTTATTTGACAGAGAGAGAGAGAGAGAGAGAGAG
>LNAC01000024.1:170246-220579 GCA_002007465.1 Ailurus styani | reverse complement strand
GAGCCCGATGCGGGCCTCGATCCCAGGACCCTGAGATCATGACCTGAGCCGAAGGCAGAGGCTTTAACCCACTGAGCCACCCAGGCGCCCGCAACCCGATACTTTGTTCCCCCTGACTAACATCTTCCCATTTCCCTCTTCCCCCATGAGGGGTATGTTAATTAGCCTGGTGATGGCAATGACTTCACAATGCACACATATTAAAACACTGAATTGTATACCTTAAATACAGACCTTTTTTTTTAATTGTCAATTACATTATCAACAAAACTGGAAATTAAAAAAAATTTTTAAAAAATCAAAGGGGAAGTTTTCATTTTAAAGTCAGGTGTTACTTCAAACATATACTTAATGTACACAACTGCTTTGATTTAGAAAGCAGAGATTACTTTATGTCTGGACATAATTATTTCATAAGCTTCTGGTTACTACACTGATACTTTCCAATTTTTCTTTGGAGAGAAAAGTGAATGCAGTCGTTAACGAAGAACTAGATTTAAGTAGCACTAGGGATGCCCTTACACGCTTGTAAATTGGTGGTGGTGGTGCCTTCAGAGAATGTAGTAAAACAAGATAAAAGAGACTTAGAGTTTTTCTCCCTTAAAAAAGAAAAAAAAAGATTGTATTTATTTGAGAGAGCGAGTGAGCGAGCGAGCAGAAGTGAAGGGCAGAGGGAGAAGCAAACTCTGGCTGAGCCGAGGCTCATTCAGGGACTCCGGAATCATGATCTGAGCAAAAGGCAGATGTTTAACCTACTGAGCCACCCAGGTACCCCTGGAGTTTTTCTTCCTTAGTCAAGAATGGAAACTTTTACCAAAAGGTATTGTGTATACCACAAAGCTCCTTTTGAAATGAAATTATGGGGAAGTTCATTTAATTTGGATAGCTTAGCTAAAATTCTTACCAGCCTTACTTCACTTAGGACTGTCCCTCAATTAATACAAATATTACATAATCATTTGTAGCACACTTCGAGGCATACCTTCTCAATAAATAGAACAGTAATCATTTTGTTAACATTTCTTTATGGAGTTCAATTAAAAGCATAATGCTTTCAATCTAGTAAATACTGTATTTTAGCCTCTTCACTACTCTCAGATTTAGTTATATTCACACACTAGACTCCATTTCTTTCTTTTTAAATTTTTTATTATTATTTTCTTGATTTTTATCCATTATGTTTCAATTTCCTCATCTGGATGGAGGCAATGCTCCTCATACTCTGGGGTGATTATTATTTGCCCCAGGGGTACAAGTCTGTGAATCATCAGGCTTACACCTTTCACAGCACTCACCATAGCACAAACCCTCCCTAATGTCCATAACCCATCCACCCTATCCCTACCCTCCCCACCCTCCCCAGTAACCCTCAGTTTGTTTTGTGAGATTAGGAGTCTCTTATGGTTTGTCTCCTTTCTGATCCCATCTTGTGGATCCGTACCCTCCACGACCCCCCAGCCTAGACTCCATTTCTTACAATAATCTTTTTGTGTAAGGAAAAGTAACATTTATATAAATTACATATGATAAAACATCTATATAGGGAGAAATAAATATTCTGGCCAATATCAAATGACAAATAATTGATATTTTAAATATAATAACAATTCAACTTAATGCGTTGCATTTTCTCAATTCCAAGTAAAGTCTGAAATATCAGGCAACTTATAAAGACATAAAGTGGAAAACTAGAAAACATCTATAATTACAGAAAATAACAGCTTAAAAGAATGATCTCTAAAGTGAAGAGTGTGAATCCGCGAGGGTAGAAAACACATTCCACTGGGATGTAATGATAAGAGTAGCTAGCATTTGTTTAGTTAGTATCCTGGGCACTAGATAACGTAATTCTTACAATCATCCTAGAGTATGAGGAGGATTGCCTCCATCCAGATGAGGAAATTGAAGCACAATGGATAAAAATCAAGAAAATAAAATTTCTATGAATATTTATCAACAAATAGTTTTAACAATATTCAAAATTTGTACTGATAGAACATGTAATTTTTAACTAATGAACATTTATAATTTATAACTTTGTAAAATGTTTTCTGAAATATGTGATCAAAATTTTGGAGATTTCTGATGAATTGTTTAGGAAAGGCTATTCCCAGTTAACTGGAGGGAAAGCTACTTAATTTTCCTTACATCTAAAACTGCTATGTATATTCTAATAAGAGACAAGTTTAAAACATTCTCATGAATGCTATTTTCACAAGGTTCAGTGGTAACTTAAAAAGGCTAATTTAAGAAGATATAAGAAGCTGGAAAAGTTTTATGGGCTTCGGGTCACAAAACCAGTTCTAGGTTCAGTTTGGTTATCCCTCTATTTTGCTGAGGTTGTTGCTAAATTAGGGTGCATGCATTACAGCTGCTCAAAGGAGATCAAAAAATGCAATTCCACAGACAAAAAGAAAGAGTTTGGGGTTATGGCAACTATTTGCTCTTCCCAGGAACTTCACGTAGTGCTATAATCTAAGTAGGATTGCTTCCTCCTCTTTGAGAAGTCTATCTCAAAACATGACCTCCCCTTCTTTTCCCAACATAGATTAGGGGTCCACTATGTGTCAGGGAATTTTTTCCCAGTTCTGTTGAGATATAACTGGCAGAATTTCTAACTATGCGAGGTGACAGATGTTAACATTTTGTGGTAAACATTTTACCACATTTTATTTATATCAAATTATATTATACACCTTAAACTTACTTTTTACAATGTCAATTCTATCTCAATTAAGTTTGACTATTCCCACTGTGGCTGGCTTACTGTAGTGATTAGAATGCTCTGGGTATTTCCAAATTCCTTCTATCTGAGCACACTTCTCTATAATACATTAAGGATTTTTCCCCATCACTGATGAAATTCAAATATTCCTGAAGAAGGGTTATATTTTGCAGAATGTCCCTTTCATTCAAGGGAAGTGGGAGAAAGCAGCTTCCAGTTTTGGAATGAGTAAGTCATGGGAATAAAAGATACAGCATAGGGAATATTCAGTGGTATTGTAATAATGTATGGTGACAGATGGTAGCTACACTTGTGATCACAGCATAATGTACAGAGTTCTCAAATCACTTGGTCATGTATTTGAAACCCAATAATGTGTGTCAACTCTACTTCAGTTTTTAAAGTGTTGCTTTATATTACATGTGTAGCCCCTGTTCGTAAGATTTCAAAAACATTAACCTACTTATTATAGCAGCCCTATGAAGCAGATATTAGTGAAGATATTAGCTTTGCTTTACAGTAGAAGAAACTGAGTATTTAAGTTGACCCAGATCACAAAATTAATAAGTGGTAGAGCTGAAATTAGATCCCAGACATTTGTTTTCAGACTGTGTTTATAGGAATGACCACATAATTTATCTTCCAAACTGGGACACTTTGAAGAACAAAGCAATCCTCTACCCAACAGATAGGAAGGCATAATAGTTCCAAATTGGGACTGTTTGGATAAACAAGAATATAAGCCATCCTATCTAAGACCAGTAGAGCAGATAATATGAAAAAAGACATTTTCTCTCCCATTATATCTCTGATGGGGCTGTCACAGATTTCAGAGCCAAGTACAAAAGCAGTTCAATATGCCTTAGTCCTTCTAAAAATTTAATGATGTCCCTTACCAGAAAGTGAACATAAACATATATGCAGGCATGTGCATTTCCAAACATGCATGCATAAAATTTCTGTATTTCCAGGACTCAAGTCCCTTCACTGTTCCTCAGAGAGGCTGTTGACATGACACACAGATTATCAATTCCTGATTTAGACAAAGTAACTCAGATTTAACAATGTCACCTATTCATCTGTTAATATGACTGCTAAATTATGTCTAAAAATATTTGTCTTGCAGTTTGCACAACTTATATTTTGGATTGAGCTTTTTCATGAATAATTATAGTCAGTGAAAATATATAACTGATTTTATTCCTTCAAAATGTGTATCATTGTGAGTCTGAAGTGTGTGTGGATAACAAGGAGATGAATTTAATAAAAATACAGCCTTTAAAATCATTACCATGAAAGTTGCTATTAAAAACCAATGCCTTTTGACTTCCAGAGTTACATTCAGTTTCTAGTAGTGAATTATTTTTGATATTACAAGAGATCCATAATATTACCAAAAACTTATTTATTTATGGAAAAATGACAGCCTATGAGACTGATTTGGAATAATAGATCACTAACTTGAGATACACTGTCATATTTTACTATCATATTTATTAGTTACATCCATACAGCCATTTTTAAAGTAATACAAGTAATACTTAAGTTGGCTGACAGGATGTCGGGAGACCTAAATAGTGATGAAGAATTATTAATACTGAACTTGAAGATGAGGTTTCAAATTCAATAAAAAATGTCAATGCCTGGGGTGCCTGGGTGGCTCAGTGGGTTAAAGCCTCTGCCTTGGGCTCAGGTCATGATCTCAGGGTCCTGGGATGGAGCCCAGCATTGGGCTGCCTGCTCAGCCGGGAGCCTGCTTCCTCCTCTCTCTCTCTCTGCCTGCCTCTCTGCCTACTTGTAATCTCTCTCTCTCTCTCTGTCAAATAAATAAATTAATTAATAAATTCTTCAAAAAAATGTCAATGCCTATGTGGAAACTATGTGGAAAAGTGGATTAAGATCACTGGATCATACGCAGAATCAGAACTCAGTTAAAATCAGAGTTCATAATAAAATGGACTTTCCATAATTCTACAAAACTGAATGCAGTGGGCTTATTCAGGACTACCAACTATTCTTTCTGTTCTAGATGATAATGTGGCTTCTCTGATGCCAAGTTTGGCTTAAGAGGATTGTGGATGCCTCTAAGTTTCATTTTGTTTTTTTTCTTAAGGAAAAAAGCATCTGAAGCCAGATGCTTAACCTCTAAACCAACAGAGCTACCCAGGTGCCAGCCCCTAAATATTTCCTATTAAGGGTAGAGATGCATAGGTTTTTGGTGACAATTCTTCATTAACAGAAATTAAATGTTTCAAAGGACAATGGCACAGCTAGGAAGGTCCTGGGTTGATGCTTTTGCAGGCAGCTGTGCCCACTCTCTTCCATCTCCACAGAGAGGTGCTGCCTTTGCTCCTGACAGGTGTGGCTACTTCACTGCCAATAGAAGTGTATAGCTTTAGTCTTAAAGGACAACTTAATTTTACATAGCTAGTTGCTTATGGTCTCTTCCTGCCAAGCAAGGTATTATAACTGGATAGTACAATAGTTCCAAATAGTGAAAAAATATACTCTATTTCTTTAAAAATATCAGTGATCAAATTTTGAAATAGATAAATCCTTTCAAAAACTGTTTTCAGCATAAGAAAAAATGCTTTTAATTAACCTTAATGCTATTAAAGTTCTTAAACAATTTCTTTTATGTATGCTACACATGTCCTTTGAAGCCTCTTCTGCTCCATTGCATTTGAAGACTTATTAAAAAAAAACAACAAAAACAGTATATAAACAATCTGTTTTAAAGACACAATCTGGATTAAATTTTAGCAATTCTAATTTAGGAGAATTGAACTGCTCACTTTTAAAATAACAAACTATTTCCATTATTACTAGAAATGTTTGAGAGCAATTAGAATTCATATTTCCCTGTTTATAGTATTAATCATCACTATGAAATAATGAAACTGCCTTAAAAATGTATTAGAACTTGAACATTTCCAAACATACTGGTCCATTTCACACAGCTACCTTGGAACCATGCTATCATTGTACAAAAGTTTCAGAAGTGCTCTTGAATTGAAGACTGCTGCTTCCTTTTTAGGTCTGTAATAATAGCAGGTCTTTACCATCGAAGGATGAATTTAAATTTTGGAAATCATCAAAAATCATTTAGAGCAATCATGCTTCATGAAAATTGTGATCAAGCAAAGCAAAATTGCAGTATTGTTTAGAGAAGAGTTTTAAAGATAGCACACCACGAACCAGAGCAGTTTGATGGTAAACACACCAATCAATTAGGCCTCAAACAAGACCAGGACTAAAAGCTCAAAATAGGATGAAAACTAACAGTCTCAACTCTGGCTGCACTTAGAAAAGTTGAGTAGTATTTAAAATATATAGCTACTAAGACCATTGTTGGTTTTTAAATTTAATCTTAAGTGTCAGCATCTTTTTGAGAACTCTTATTATGAATAAAGTGGATTCAGAGTGGTTACCTTTGGAAAAAGTTTTGTTTTTTGCTAGGTATTATCAATATTAGGTGTGAAATGGTAAGAGGTTAATCTCTTAGCTACACGGAAATGTGAGAGCACAGCAGTCCATGACTACATGGTTCAAGTTCGGGTACAAAGCGGCCCCTGGTGCCACATTTCATCCTCCTTGCTTTCCCACTTTCTAGAGGAGGCCCAAACAAACATTAACATTTCATCACTTTAGTCCTTAATTTGTTGACCTGTTTAAGAAATGATGTATCTTTGGGGTTGGGACATGCCACTTTCATCTATTATTAGAGTACACATTCATACACTTACACACAACGCACACACTTCTCAACAAGCTATGTGAATCAAGCATCTGAGAAGATAGATGGAGAGAACAAATTAAAGTGAGAATCTGAGAAGAAACTGATAAGAAATTTAATACCACCAAAGGAAGGAAAGTGTTATAGGAAGTTGTGGACTTCCACAACAAATAGGCTTCAAAATTCTTTCTGATTTTAGACTGTACATATAACTTACTAATTTTAGAAATATTTACTTAAGATTTGGAAATACAATCAACATTAGAGAAAGTTCAACAAATTTTCATAGTCTTAAGATGACAGTTTGGTATACACATTTTAGTTCTTTTTTTTTTTCTTTTTTTTTTAAGATTTTATTTATTTATTTGACACAGAGAGAGAGATTACAAGTAGGCAGAGAGGCAGGCAGAGAGACAGGGAGAGGAGGAAGCAGGCTCCCTGCTGAGCAGAGAGCCCGATGCGGGCCTCGATCCCAGGACGCTGAGATCATGACCTGAGCCGAAAGCAGAGGCTTTAACCCACTGAGCCACCCAGGCGCCCTACACATTTTAGTTCTTTGTCAAATTTAGTCAGTTTATTCTCCATGTATCCTTTTAGATATTTTTCCTTTTTATTTAAACTTTTCCTTGCAAAAGTGAAAATTTACTTTTACTTTACTATTCAATAGCTCTGTATTTTATTTTCACAATTAAGGTGTTTTTAAAGTTATAGGCCTGATATATTTAGCCATTTACAAGATTATTAGTCATTTATGCTTCTAATTATGATTTGTGACATTTCCTAAGTTTCTATCTTAGATGAAAATAAAAATATGCCCCTTTATTCCATTCTTGCCATCCCTGGTCTCCTATACAGCGGAATTATCTTGTGTTTACTTGGAATCACAAGAATAAAATATTTCAAGGTCACTTCCACTTCTATCCATATGTGAAAATAGCTAGTACCAAACTTGCCCTCACTGTATACCATCCATTACTTGGAAAAAAATTATGTAGCCATTGTTCTCAGTCATAGGACAACAGGTAGCAAAGACTTTGGTAATATGCTTTGTACGTGTAGAATCTACTTTATTGTTTTAAAGAAAAATCTTCCACTTCAGTAAGATTTAAGGGTCCTTTTCTTTCAAACTTTTGAATGTTAAAGAACTTGTAAATGCATCTTTTCTTTGTTTTGTCTTCCTTTCCCGTTCCATCTTAATGGCCTGAAGAACATTGGTATCCCTGTTTATTCTCAACTCTATGGACATGTAATAGTGTTTTGATCATTGATTGCAAAGGAAAATTGCCTAATTAAAAAAATCAGAACATTATGTCCAGAATCTTTAGTCATTAGTTTACTACTCTTTTATATTTTAGCTTTCATACAGGATTTACTCCTTAATAATATTTTTATATAAAAATGAAGTGAATGCCATGGTGCCTGACATGCTCATGAAAAGTAAGCCCAAATACTATTTATTTCATTTTAACGTATTTTTCTCATTTAAATAGGAAAAAATTGTTAACATTAAAAGCCATTTTTCCCTATTTTCAGTTCCATTCAAAATGAAAAAAAAATTCTATCAAAATGATGTATACAGGTTTCCCTTTGAGCTTTTAAGTATCTATAATAAAGAACATTTCAAGGCAAAACAAAAATGTCAAAGAGTACGAGTTTTAGTAGACTAAAAGTCTTAAATTTACATGTTTTTATATCACTACATATATACCTGAGATCTAATGTGCACTATATATACTCATCTTGAGCATTCTGGAATGTGGAGCGATCAATCACCTAGAATCTCTACATTAAAGACAAGAGAAACTTGTATATACAAATATAGTTCATGTGAAGCACTGATGTAATATTCTCAAAGTTACCCGAAAAATGACTGAGTATATTCCTAGAATGAAGTTCATTTTATTTACTGTTAATTCTTTCAAAGTATTTGATTATCTCTCAAGTAACTGGACACTCTGATTAAGCACCTAACATTATTAATGCTTACAAGAGAATATTCCATAATTTTCAATATTCCTCTCATTAAAAGTATTATTAAGAGCTTCTACACTTATGTAGGGATATTGTAATTTGTAACTAGATATTATATATATATATACACATACACACACACACGTACATATATACATGTAGGAACAAATGTTTTTGCTCTTTTTAGCTGAAACACATTTATCTTCATATATGTATATATGCATGTGCATGTATGCATACGTTCTTGTGTGTACATACAATATCTACACAATAACACATAGGACATATTTTCAGTATGCCTCTAGAATTGAGTGCATTTTAGTAAAACATGCATTTCATTATAGTTTTATATATATAGATATAAAAATGCAATTAGCTGGCAAGAAATATTTAACAAACCAGAATAAGCTATAACACTTTGATTTTTATAGAACTATATATTTACAGAGTCTTTCTCCATATTTTGTATCATTTAACCATGTCTTGATATTTCATAAAACAAAGTAGATGTAATGTGCATTTCCAATTACTGATGCAGTTATTTCTGTGCTTTAGTATTCTTTTGGAAAGAGAAGTGGCACTCTGGGAAGCCACAGGACATATGTCAGGTAACAAAGAGATCATTTAGTAATTTGAAGCATTTGTTTTTTACTCCGTCATCATCTACCCTATGAACCAAGAAACAATATAATAGATACAGAATCAGCGATCTTTTATACTCTCTCCTAAATTCCAAAACCACTTCCAACATAGGAGGATCCTGAGGACTTATAAACACACCTTACGAGAGTGCATCAACTGCACTATGATCACTCCCGAGGCATAAAATTTTAACAGGATTTGCCACGTCCCTATAATTGACACCATGATCTTTCACTATTATCAATCCTAATCCAGTATTCTATAGGTAATTCTAATACAATACTTAAGAATACTGTGAAATAACTAGTACTATCTCATTCCTGAGAAACTGGACCAGCAACCCATCATGATGGTTCTGAGATGCCTTGAGAATATGATGGAAGCTATCTTCTCTCCAGAAATATATTATGAACAGAAAGTTGCATAGCTATAGTAATTTAAAGATGCCCTGAGGTTCCTAGAATAATGGGAGCATCTTTATGCCCACTGAGCTTTCGAGACATGTGGTGGATTCACCAGCTGAACTGTACCCAGTCAAGTAATGCCTTAGAAAATGTTTCCCGTAGAAATTTTGATCCTAAGTCAAAATTGAACTGTACCTTTTGATGTCTTTCAGCTCTCCTTTCCCACCCACATGTGAACCCAAGGGGGAACCTGCCCCGGCAGCAGACATTCACATACCAATGTTTTAGGAGAATTAAAACTCACTACCTAAAATAGGGAAGAGAAAAAAGGAAGTAGAAAAAAGAAACTTTATTTTTAAAATATCTGGTGAGAATTTAAGGTTTCACTTTGAGGGAAAAGTTTTATTTGTGGGATAGTCATTTTTGTACTAAAATTCAAAGGTGGGGGGAGGGATAGGCTGGCTGGGTGATGGACATTGGGGAGGGTATGTGCTATGGTGAGTGCTGTGAATTGCATAAGACTGATGATTCATAGGGCTGTACCCTGGAAGCAAATAATACATTAATACATGAATAAAAAATTTTAAAAATTTAAAAAATAAATTAAAAAATAAAAATAAGTAAAATTCAAAGGCAGTTTGCGTAAGAGACCTCAGCAGAGAAAAGGGGATAGAAATTCCACATGTATACTTCTGGAGCGAGATTGGCAACTATTTACCCCGCTTGTGTGTTTTAGGTTTCATGGAGGAATACACAATACAGAAGAGAGAAGAAAGCATGTAGATTTTGAAGAATTATCATTAAGTAAAACTTCTTGTAAGTACCCCTAAATTAAGATACTGATTATCACCTTATTAAAATTCTCCAGAGAAACATAACAGTATATATATGTGTGTGTGTGTGTGTGTATATATATATATATGAAGGGAGATTACACAAAATTGGGTTATGTGATTACGGAGACTGATCTGCGGTGGGCAGGCTGGGCATCCAGGGAGCTGATGGGGGTGTTCCAGTCTTTAGATGGGCAGGCTTGAAATCTAGGAAGAGACAATGTTTCAACTTCAGAGTGAAGGCAGAAAACAAACAAACACCTGTGTTTCAGATCCAAAGCATTCAGGCTGGCGGGGTTTCCTCACTCCAGGAGCATTTTTGTACTCAGCCCTTTAACTGATGGCCCACATTAAGGGAGAGCAATCTGCCTTATTCAGTCCACCAATTCAAATGTTAATCTCATCCTGAAACACCTTCACAGACACACCCAGAATGTTTAACCAAATATCTGGGCACCCCTTGGTCTGTGCAAGCTGACACATGAAATTATATACTCTCTGTAACTTAGTCTTCTTGTGGATTCTTTGGTGATATTTCTCTGCCTATACAAATCAAAACCACAGTGAGATACCACCTCACACCAGTCAGAATGGCTAAAATCAACAAGTCAGGAAATGACAGATGTTGGCAAGGTTGCGGAGAAAGGGGAACCCTCCTACACTGTTGGTGGGAATGCAAGCTGGTGCAGCCACTCTGGAAAACAGTGTGGAGATTCCTCAAAAAGTTGAAAATGGAGCTACCCTACAACCCAGCAATCGCACTACTGTGTATTTACCCTAAAGATACAAAGGTAGTGATCCTCAGGGGCACATGCACCCGAATGTTTATAGCAGCAATGTCCACAATAGCCAAACTATGGAAAGAACCTAGATGTCCATCCACAGATGAATGGATAAAGAAGAGGTGGTATATATATATACAATGGAATACTATGCAGCTATCAAAAGAAACGAAATCTTGCCATTTGCAACGACGTGGATGGAACTGGAAGGTATTATGCTGAGCGAAATAAGTCAATCAGAGAAAGACAATTATCATATGATCTCTCTGATATGAGGAACTTGAGAGTCAGGGTGGGGGGTCGTGGGGGGTAGGGAGGGAAAAATAATGAAACAAGATGGGATGGGGAAGGAGACAAACCATAAGAGACTCCTAATCTCACAAAACAAATTGAGGGTTACTGGGGGGTGGGAGGGTAGGGATAGGGTGGATGGGTTATGGACATTGGGGAGGGTTTGTGCTTTGGTGAATGCTGTGAAAGATGTAAGCCTAATGATTCACAGACCTGTATCCCTGAGGCAAAGAATAAAAATAAATAAATATTTCTCTGCCTAACCCTGAGAGAAAATCACCATCAGATTTTTAACGATAATTTTGCCTGTTCCCTAACTTTACTAAATGTATTCTTCTTTATTTTCCCCAGGTTTGTATGTTTTATACGTATTGATTCTTGAAGCTGTAGTCAATTTTCACTGCTGTGCAGTATTCTAACATACGACCTTTTACTAAAAATTCTGCTGTTGCTACGCATTTCAAAATTTTCAGCTTGGGATGCTTATGAATAAATCTGCTATCACCACCCTTTACCTTCTGATATCCACGCATTTGTAAGATTCAGTGGATCATAGGTTCTATGAAACTTCAACTTGCATACCTGATGTCCATGTAAGTCGCTTTCTGGAATATTTTGTTAAAATGATCCATTTGTCTAGCGTTGTACAAGACTGCCCTGTTTTAAACACAGTATCTACAGTAAATATTAATAGCTGAAAGTATGACTATTTCAGTTGTGTTCTTCCCCTCAAAGATTATTTTGGCTATTCTCTATCCTTTAAATGTTCACATACATTTTAGAGGAGTTTTAAAAATTTTGTTGGGATTTTGATTGCATTTTCATTGAATCCACAGGTGCATTTGGATACAATCGATATTGATAGCACTAATGCATCTAAACCCTAAAAACATTTTTTACTATTTATCAAAAATTTTTAAGCAGATTTTCTTCTTAGGTTTATTTCTGGGTACCACATTTTGGTGATTATATACATTTTATTTTTTTTTCTTTTTGATGGTTAATATTCAGGAATCAATTTCTGTGTACTTATTTTTATGGAATAAATCAGAATAATAAAGTGTCAAATTTATCTGTTGATTTTTAGGACTTCCTACTTACTACTATCTCATTGTCTGCAAGTAATAAAGATTCAAAAGGCGGGGGAAAGCCATTAAGTATTTTATTCCTTTTTACTTGCCTCATTTCACTGGCTAGTTCTCCAGGTGTAGTATTGAAAAGATGAATAGTAGGTTTGTTACATTCAGCATGTCAAAAGTTCAACATTTTGCATTAACTATGTTGTTTGGTAAAGACCTATAAAATATGTTTGGTAGCTAATTCTGGAGAGTGGCCTTTCTGATACAAGTCCTCAGAATACTTTTTAAAAGGTTCAGTTAAATGGTACAGTTTTTTGTTTTTGTTTTTGAAGATTTTATTTATTTATTTGACAGAGAGAGAGATTACAAGTAGGCAGAGGAGGAGGAAGCAAGCTCCCCACCGAGCAGATGGAAGGCTCGATCCCAGGACCCTGAGATCATGACCTGAGCTGAAGGCAGAGGCTTAACCCACTGAGCCACCCAGGTGCCCCAAGAGTCAGTTTTGAAACAAACACCACACATCTCCATCACACCCTCTATACTCAGCATGTACCTTTTTATTCACCTGCCACGTGTTCCCATTTAGGATCAAGGGACCTACAAAGAACACTCAGTGATAGGTAAAATTTGGAGAAAAGAGTTCTTGGTGCCAAAGTTTCAAGAGTGCTACACTGGCATAGAATATATAATTTTACCTCTACTGATGAGAGTTGGTGCCATTTGCAAATAGCAACATCCTCCCTGGGTCAATTCTGCTATTTTTTTTTCAACACTTGCCTGCATAGGCATTAACTCAGTTCTTCATGACTTTAAAGTATCCTGAGCTACTTGATACCATTTTATTAAATTTTTCATTTCCTTACGTTAGAGTTGGTTTCTGCGATTT
Source organism: Ailurus styani (assembly GCA_002007465.1). Lineage (NCBI taxonomy): Eukaryota > Metazoa > Chordata > Mammalia > Carnivora > Ailuridae > Ailurus > Ailurus styani. The sequence goes on along the minus strand of LNAC01000024.1, from coordinate 207,230 downwards.
GTAACCAAGCATCCTGAATGACGTAACTTAGTACTTCCAGACACCTCACACTCCCTGCATTCAGATCCACACATCGCTTTTACTCTTCCTCCCCCTCTGACCCTTCTTGTCTGAATCCCTACCACCTAGGACTGCTCTCGCCAACATCCTGCTTGCTGGAATCCTCAATTCCATCTCTCTATCACATTATAATGGTCCCACCAGACCAAAAACAGGTTTTTAGTTTTTTAAAATTTTTTATTTATTTGAGAGAGAGAGAGGGAGAGAGAATGAGGGAGCATCAGGAGCCGGGCGAGAGGCAGAGGGAGAAGCAGACTCCGCTGAGCCCGGGGAATCCCAGGACTCAGAGATGATGACCTGAGCCGAAAGCAGATGCTTAACCAACTGAGTCACCCAGGAGCCCCCAAAACAGTTTTCATTTAAAAAACAAAACAAGACAAAACAAAAGAAATATTATGCCATCATATCCCTACCCAGTTACTTTTCTATTTCTGTTTACCCTCATAACAAAGCGCTTCAAGAAATATTTCAACTTCGGGCGCCTGGGTGGCTCAGTGGGTTAATGCCTCTGCTTTCGGCTCAGGTCATGATCTCAGTGTCCTGGGATCGAGGCCCGCATCCACATCGGGCTCTCTGCTCAGCAGGGAGCCTGCTTCCTCCTCTCCCTGTCTCTCTGCCTGCCTCTCTGCCTACTTGTAATCTCTCTCTCTGTGTCAAATAAATAAATAAAATCTTAAAAAAAAAAAGAAATATTTCAACTTCTGGTATTCATTTATTTATCTCCTAGTTGTTCTTCAGCCAATTTCAATTAAGCTTTCATACCAGCAATTTTAATGAGACCTCTCTTCAAGGTCACCAATCATTACCCTGTGCTGTAGCCGAAGGAAAAAAAAATCCCCTGATTTCTTTTCAGGGAATATTATCAGTAACCACTACTTTCTTGAAAAAACTATTAGTGGTTTTGGTATAAATTTTCCTAGGTCACTGGTCATTTTTTCTAATATTTTCTTGTTACTTCTCTACCATACTTCTAATTTTTGTAGTTTCTTTGCCTGGTGCAGGCTTCCCCTCTGTTTCTACATGGCTACTTTTTTTTCCTTTTTTATTTCTAATACCATGGGTTACCCATTCAATATCGCTTTCTATAATATTGTCCAATTTTATTTTCTTCACGTAATTGAACAGTTATGAGACATATTTTTAATTTTTAAACCTGTGTTTAGGTGCATTCATCATCTCCTATTTCTACAAGGTCTTAGAGTTTTATCATTTGTATTCTCAGAGACTGAAACTGTGGCACACAAAAGTAGGGTATATATGTATCTATCAATGAAGTAAATTCTGTGCCATTTATTTGTAATTATTTCATCCTAACACCCAGCTGAGAACATGTAAAATACATGTCAAAAATAACACTGAAAACTCAGCTTTTATCTTTTCAGAATTGAGTATTTCATAAAACCAGTTTTGCTCCCAAACAATACTTAAGTATATATATATATATATATATATATATATATATGCCTCTAAATATTTAGTTTGCATGATCAAACAATTTTGAAAGTGTTGCATAACACACACTCCTCTTAGAAAGTCCCTATTCAAATACATTAAAATATCTACAGATATCTGAATTGAAAAAAAAACCATTTTCTCTTAGATTATATCAATACTTCATGTTCTATTTGAACTCATTTTTGGCTTTGGCCATGTATCTTTGTATTTCTTTTAGTGGTTTTAGGAATTACAAAACATATACATCGCTTTTTCAGACTACTTGAAGTTAATTTCATACTACATCAAGTAAAGGAGCCTTAGAACCATGTATCTTTCTTTCCCTCACTTAGGTTATAATTTTCACATGTATTACATCTATAATCATTCAAGTTGTACTACAAGTGTTATATATCATCCTTTCAACAGGCCTATACATTTTCTCAAAGTTAAGAAAATATTAAACTTACCCAGGTATTTACCACTTTTCTTGCTTCTCCTTTATTCCTGAAGTTCCAGGTTCCCTCTGGTACTATCTCATTTCAGCCTGAAGAACTTGCTTTAGCATTTCTTTTAGAGCATGTTTACTATCAAAAAATTATCAATTTTCCTTCATTTAGAATGGCTTCATTTTATCTCATTCTGGGAGAACATTGTCACCAGCTATAGAATTGTAGGCTGACAGCTCTTTTCTTACAGCACTTTTAAGATGTTCCACTCTTCTTCCTTCTCTGGTTGTTGGTTTGCCAACTGGGCTCTGTGCCTAGAAGGCAGAAATCCTGAAGAAGAGGCAAACTGTTCCAGATTGGTAGGTGGCAGGCCTAACCAGCAAGGGAACTCACACAAACACTAGTCTCAAGCCTCAGAATAAGTGGCTCTCCATAGGCATGCGGCAGTCTCTTAACCTTTTTTTTTTTTTTAATTTTATTTTTATTATTTGCCCAAGGGGTACAGGTCTGTGAATCATCAGGCTTACATCTTTCACAGCATTCACCAAAGCACAAACCCTCCCCAATGTCCATAACCCTTATATAGAGGCCTTAACGAGGTCTCCTCATATCAACCTCCAGGTAATCTCAATACCATATTGCTTTCTCAAGTGTTCAGCCTTGAAAATGGCTCCAGGTGTGGGACTAGTGGGCCACACCTTTATTCCCAGGAGAGGTGCGGGGCATGGAGATTTTAATTGCCCCTTCTAGCTCAAAGGTCAACCAGCGGTCATGTCCTCTTGATGACCTCTTCCAACAGTGATTACTGATAAGAAATCCAGTGTTATTTAACTTTTTGTTTCTTTGTATGTAACATGCTGTTTTTCTTGGGCTTTTCTTTATTTTGGTTTTCAGTGCTTTGATAATATTGTCTGATTGTGATTTTGTTGAGTTTTTCTTTGTGGAATTTGTTGAGCTCCTTGAAAATTTTGCCTTTTTTAGAATGTCATATAATTGGAAATCATTTGATATGAAGCCTTTTCAGATTGGCTTCTCTCAGTAAGTAATATGCATTTAAGTTTCCTCAATGTCTTTTCATGGCATGGCGGCTCATTTCTTTTTAGCTCTGAATAAATCCATTGTCTGAATATACCACAGTTTATTTATCCATTCACTTACTGACAAATATCTTGGTTGCTTCCAAGTTTTGGCAATTATGAGTAAAGCTACTCTAAACATCCATGTGCAGGATTTTGTGTGGACATAAGTTATCAGCTCCTTTAGGACATACCAAGGAATACAACTGCTGAATGTATAGTAAGAGCATACTTAGTTTTCCAAGAAACCATCAATCTGTTTTCCAAAGTGGATGTACCCACTTTCATTCCCACCAGCAATGAAGAGTTACTGTTGCCCCACATTCTCAACAGTATTGGATGTCGTCAATGTTCAATGAATTCATTCACTTTGCTCTGTAATAACCATTTTGACAACCATCTTATAATAGGTAAGCTACAATTAGATGAGCTGCCTTGATTCTTATAGAATTAGATGAGCTACCTTGATTCCATTAGAGACACAGTAGGCTGAAAATTCCCAGTTCTTTGTTTTATTCGATGAATATTCAAAGGAAAAAATCTTTATAGAATGCTTCTTTCTAAATCAAGGGCATATATGATAACAGTTAATCTGTGTATAAAACACAATGAGAGGTAATGAGGAGGTATGAGTAATATAAAATGTTTCCATGGTCAAAAAAAAAGCAAAAAGTTTCTCCAAAATCCTGCCATAGATCTTTAAGATCTAGCTATCCAACTATCTATCTATGTATTCATTTTCAAAATACAACCATTTTTCGTGTTACAATTTCATATTACACACAGAAGTAGAAGGAAGCTTATAGTTGTTATTAACCAGTTTTTGGGTTAGCAGATAGAAGGGCCATAAAAAGGACAATAGAAAGAAGCAACAGATACATTGACTGCAGGATAAGAGATAAGGGTGAAAAGCTGAAAGCCAGTGATATTGAGACAGAAAAGTAATCTAAAGAGGCCGCCTGGCGGAGAGGAGAAACCCCCGGGGATGACAGCACTCCTCCACCGGGTTGCTTCCACATAGCTTTGAGAACTCCCGCATGGCCCCAAGCCAATCAACAGAAAGACCCCCGAAAAGTCTCTAGTTTACCTATAAATATCCGCCCCAATCTTAGCCTGGTGCTCAGACTTTGGGAACGATCCCGCTGGGCCCACCTGCGTTAATAAAGCTGTGTTCTCCCAGTTCTCTGTGGGCCGCTTGAGTTTCTTGGTCACCTCAGAACTTCCGCAACATTATTGGTACAGAAGAGATATACCTGGCTCTAGGACTTACGTTGGGGCTGGCCATGTTGGGATGGTAGCCTCTGGGAGGTAGAAACCACCTACACAATCTAGAGACAATTAACTTTCTGGGAGTCAGTGGAAAGGAAGTTTTATTCCCAGAGTTTCTTTCTTGGTTCCATTAAATGTGAAACAGAGAAACTACTACCACTTACTCAGGATCGTTCTGAAGATTAAATGGGTGTATAAAGTGGTAAAAGAGTGATGGACGTATAATAAATTCTCAGTAAATGGCATTTAGAATAGTAGTTCTTTTTTTATTATTATGTTCAGTTAGCCACTGTATAGTACATCGTTAGTTTTTGATGTAGTGTTCAATGATTCATTAGTTGTGTATAACACCCAATGCTCATCACAACACGTACCCTTCTTAATACCCATAACCCTGTTGCACCATCTCCCCACCCCCTCCCCTCTGAAACCCTCAGTTTGTTTCCCAGGGTCTCTCCTGGTTCGTCTCTTTCTCTGATTCCCCCCCCTTCAGGTTTCCTTCCCTTCTCCTATGGTCCTCTGTGCTATTGCTTATGTTCCACATATGAGTGAAACCATATGATAATTGTCTTTCTCTGCTTGACTCCTTTCACTTAGCATAATCCCCTTCAGTTCCATCCATGTCGATGCAAATGGTGGATATTCATCCTTCCTGATGGCTGAATAATATTCCATTGTGTATATGGACCACATCTTCTTTATCCATTCATCTGTTGAAGGGCATCTCAGCTCCTTCCGCAGTTTGGCTACTGTGGACATTGCTGTTATGAACATTGGGGTGAATGTGCCCTTTCTTTTCTCTACATCTGTATCTTTGGGGTAAATAGCTAGTAGTGCAATTGCTGGGTCATAGGGTAGTTCTATTTTTAACATCTTGAGGAGCCTCCATACTGTTTTCCAAAGTGGCTGTACCAGCTTACATAGAATAGTAGTTTGTAAATTCTTTTGTCTACACACTTAGTTTCACAAATATGACTGATAATTCATGTTTTAGGTATACATTGAACATTTGTGAAAGAGGACTTGCAAATGTCAATATGATGCGTATAGATACCAAAGTTTTTAGATTTGGACTCCTTAGGACTAGGCTACTATTTTAATCAAGATCAGGCTTAAAATACTATAGGCAAATAATTACCACCCATTACATGGCCTAGATATTCAAATCAGTATGTACTTATATTTGGTTTTTCTCAGTGATTTGGACACAGGTCACAAATGGCAAGCTGCACACTAGTTCTATGGTTACTGTTCCACAAAGTATTGGTCCAGAGAGCATTACAGTTTTTTCCTTCCTTTCTGTCTTTTAAATAAAATCTAATTAGATTTTCATACTTACAACTGGGGAACTCTGTGCAAACTTTTCCCATATCTTAAAAAATCTGGGACTGCATTCTTAGATGACTCCAATTTCAATGGGCTGTGTCAGTGGCCTGCTTGAGACAGAGCCTGCAATCTCTGAATCTCTATTAATTACAGTCTTTCTACTCTCCCTTGTTTCCACAACTCTGAACAAGGGTGTCAGTTTCCTTTATTCATCAAGTTTTCACTCTTACTTATTTTATCCACACATGACTCTTAGAAGAACAAAATATACACGTATCTACACACACAGCACACACTCACACACTAACACCAAGGTTTTCAACTGTGAAGTCATAACCCTAAGGAAAATGAAATGAACTTAGTCTCCATTTTCAGTTCTTTGCCTCCTACTTGATTTAGACAGAATATTACTATAAACATCTAAACCTAATATTGATTAATAGGCCATTGCTTCTCAAAGTTTAATGTGCATGCGAATCTCCTAAGGATCTCATTAAAATGCAAATTCTCATTCCATATGGCTGAAGAATGCCTGAGACTCTACATTTCCAATCAATTCCCAAATGATGCTGATATTGGCATCTGAAGAGTGCACTTTGCAAGGGACTGCAGAGTCTTCCTCCAACAATAGTGTGTTGTTTGAAATAAACAAATTGAGAAAGCTCTCTACCCTATGTAATACTTTATGAAGATGTAAATATAAGGCAATTTTCCTTTTTTCTGAAGGAAATTCTTTCTTAATTATTTGCACAAATATAGTTATTTCTAGCAGATCCTGATGGATGCACATTGATCAACAGCAGCACGGATCTTGAGAATACAAATACTTATATATATTTTAGAACAAATCATGAAGGCCCTAGAATTTGGTTTATCAGTTCATGACTCTCCAATTAGTACATCCATTGCAGCTAAGGACTTTAGCTCTGGACACTGGCTAAAGTAGAAGATAAGCAGGGAAGCTCAGTCTAACACATCGGTGGATTCTGAAATTCATCTTTTTTTGCCTTCAGTCACTAGGTGTAATTTCCAAGTCACCCTGTTCCCGGATAAGACCAAACCATGAATGTACAGAGTAGACTTCAGCCTTGTCATAACCACTCATATGTGAGCCTGGTCTATGGCTGTCTTTGTTTATTTACTTTATCACCTATTCTTTCAAATATTTGACAGGGATTACTGTGTTCTAGGTACTGAGGATATAAAGCAGAGTAAGACAATATTGATTCCCCAACTTCTCCCAGTCTGGTTAACAGGCCCAAGTTGAGCCATGCTAGTCATCTGCCTGGAGATGATAACTTTGCCTGGACCCCATCAGGCCCAGGGACTATTCTCTTGTATTTCAACATCCTGGATTCCATTCCCACATACTATGGACAACCTTGAACATTAAAACTCTTATTTTGAATATTTTCACCACCTAATAGAGAATTCTATTGTCATTTACTATCCCCAGATAATGTCTTTTGTGACAGAAATCCTCACCCAACCAGACACACATCTTAATATCACATGTGTTTGGAATCTCTATTTTGGGCCAGTGCCTCTGAGTCCCATTAGGCATGGCCTTAATTATTCCTGACTCCCTCTTCATCTCTAACTATCTCTGTCACAACTAAGCCATGCAATACCTGAAGGACAAGGTGGGAGTGAAAACTGACCCTTTTTAATGTTCTCTCATCTCTGGATGCTTTGTCACATTGCATATAAGGTGTAACAGTTCCCTCCTTGTTTTTTCCTTCCTGTTTTTTTCTCTACTGATAAAGGAGAAAATCCTATTCCTCCATTATACTTGTATATGTAACAAGAAGAGAATGGGGGAAGGGACAAGGTGAAGATTTTTGATCCTAATTTGGTGAAACTCTTCTCACTTGAGCCCTTTGAATACTCTTACACATGCACCATTTTCTCTCTCATGGTCACATAATGTTTTATATTATATAAAAGTTATGTGAATATATTTCATGCTTGGTTGCATTTCAATACCTTTAGTCAAATGTTACCAGGTGAAATAGAAGCACTTTGAAGGACTGGGATAGGCTGGATTTGGTGCTTCTTTAGCAAAGTGAGAGGGACTTTCCTAAAGTGCATGTGTGCACGTGTGTGTGTGTGCGCGCACACACACACACACACACACACACACAATGTTCAGACATCAAATGAAAGATCTTAGGGTTGGTAAGAAGGATAATATTTGAGCTATTTCTAAAGCAGGACTTGTACCCATCTGCTCTTGGGTTTTGAAGAAAAAATGAATTTTTTCTTATATATATTGTATATAAGAAGTGAATTCTTATATACAATATATATTTCTTTACAGAGAATTTATTTTCCCCTTGAGTTAAAAATAAGGAACTGGAAGAATGAATATTAGTCTTCTTCATTTTCTTTCTTTGTTTTTTTTCTCTATCAGCCTTTATATTATATTCTAATATTTTTTGTGTTTCCTATAATAATCAAGATTTTGAAGAAAATAGGTCATTTTAATGTCAGTTAGCTCCTTTTCCAAAACTTTATTACAATTTTTTTTCTTCCTTGTCTCCTTCCTTGAGCAAACCTGACATGAAGCATTTCCACAAGAGCCTGTTCTTTGAGAAATTAAGGTCAGTGAAAGGCCAAATCAAACAGTAGCAGATTTAGAAAAAAGCATGAATGGTGCATTTCTCAACTATACAAGGGGAAGCAAGTTGCATTATACTATCTTGGTTTTTCTTTTTTTCTTTTTTACTTTTACAGAATATTAGAAAGATACAGTGCTTACATATAATAGACTGTAAGATAATCTTTAATTGAATACACTGATTTGTTTTAATAATGTGTATTTAGATTTAAATTGGTGGTTTTATTTATTTACTTTGTTCTGAAAAACATAAATGACAGACAGGGAATCTAAAAGAACCAGGTAGGAGTAACTGAATGATTAACTTGCTGCAAAATAGAGTTCAAACAGAAATAGTTAGATTATGAAGAAAAGTGATGTCATATAAAGAAGGAACCTCATTATCCCCTAAGCATGGATTTCATCAAGGACATCATCAGCAAGGACATCATTATTTTATTATCACTCACATGTGAAATCTAAAGTCTCCCTTGACTGACCTAAATACTCTATAGTCTACTGGTCCAGTTCATGCAGCCTCCAAACTTCTGCATCATGAATGTTCTTCCAAGCTCAATTTCATTCAGTATTCTTAAACATGTAGAGTAGAGGTACACCATTTTTATACTACATAAATATCACTTTAGTTCTTGATTTAAATGCAGATGCCAGACACTGTAGATACCTTTTTGAGAAGAACTGGTATTGGGGACAAGGCCGTATTTTTTTTTTAAACATTCTTTTTTTTTTTTAAGATTTTATTTATTTACTTGACAGAGAGATTACAAGTAGGCAGAGAGGCAGGCAGAGAGAGAGGAGGAAGCAGGCTCCCTGCTGAGCAGAGACCTGACCCTGAGCTCACGACCTGAGCCAAAGGCAAGGCAAATACAAGACTGTATTTTAAGTAGTATTTACAAGTGGTTCTAAAGCAGGTAGCCCAAAGTTTACACTGAGACAAGCATTTTTCTACAGGATAAAGTTTAAGCACAGCCTTCCCCAACTCAAGGTACGAAGGCACCTCTCCAACCATACTTCTTAACCTTGCCAAGAAAGTTCAGCCAAGTTATTCTCTTGCTCCTCCCTCAGATGCCACATCTTTTGATTCTAAAAAAATCTCTGCTGTGTTTAGCTAAGATTGGAATGCCTTGTCCTCAACTATTTGTCTGCCAAACGACTACTTACCTTTATAGGTACAGATCAATCTCTGCATTCCCCCATAGGGATTTGTATTGACATCAGACCCTATTCAGATTTGTTCCTTTTATATGTTATATATGTAAATTGTTATATATTATATATGTCATATATATAAATCAGTATATATTATGTATATAAATTATTATACATTATATATAAACATATATATTATATATACATGCTTTACATCACAAGTCATCAAAATGGTATGTGCAGCAGGAAGGATTTTATGGATCCATTGCTTGTGTTTAAGACTTACGTTGGTTCCTTTCCTTTTTTTTTTAAGATTTTATTTATTTATTTAAGAAAGAGAGACAGAGATAGTGACAGAGAACGCGAAAGAGAGCACATCAGGAAGGAGAGGGAGAAGCAGGCTCCCTGCCAAGCAAGGAGCCCAACATGGGGCTCGATCCCAGGACCCTGGGACCATGACCTAAGCTAAAGGCAGATGCCCAATAGACTTAGCCAGCCAGGCACCCCTGTACTGATTCCTTTCCAATCTCCTTTTTCATAATTGTCTTCCCTCATTTTAGGAAGAGAAGTATGACTCTTTCTCATCAAGAATCTTCCTACAGTGCACTGAGGGGCAAAAAAACAAGATTAAGTATTGTTGCTTGAGAAGCCTCCTTTAATGAAAGTACCATCCCTCTAGGAAGGCTTCATGATTCTCCCTGGCTCAAGCATATATCTTTTTAAGTTGAGGTATGGCACATGAAGTGGAATATATAAAATGCAGTTAAGGATGTTTTAAAATCAAATTCAAGTATGCAGTATTACAGTGTGGGGTAGTAAGGGCATTGACAATTCTATATTCATGACGTTAACTATTTCATCTCCCAGCAGTTGTAGAAGAATGGCACATCTATGAAAGACAGCCTCAAATGTACTATAAGTAAATCCCTCCTTCTCTTTTTTATATATGGAAACATTTTATTAAAGGTCTTCCTTCTTTTTTGTTAACATCTACAAAATAAATTAAGTTGTATTCCTGAAAGCAGAATATATGACTAAGTCACTTAGAAAAAGACCTAAAATACTTCCAATTTTATGAGATAATTTCAAATGCCTATTTCAGCTCATTTTAACTCCATAGACAAGGGTCCTCTTAAAAAAAAAAAGAGTAGTGGATACAATTCTAAGATATTCAGTTTCATTAAAGCCTATATACCTGCTCGAGGAATAAAGAAAATAATTATCTTTAATGTCTTTAATTAACTTTAATCAAATTCTTTGATTTAAAGAAAATCAAAGAAAAATTCAAATGTGTTTTCAGATAATCTACCATTTAGTTATTTGTTGATTGAAAAATGTCATATGATTTTTGGTATATAATTTGGAAATGGTGCAAATACTTTTTTTTTAAGATTTTATTTATTTATTTGACAGAGAGAGAGAGATCACAAGCAGGCAGAGGCAGGCAGAGAGAGAGGAGGAAGCAGGCTCCCCGCTGAGCAGGGAGCCCGATGCGGACCTCATTCCCAGGACCCTGAGATCATGACCTGAGCTGAAGGTAGAGGCTTTAACCCACTGAGCCACCCAGGCATCCTGGAAATGGTGCAAATACTTGAACAACATTGCCACATCAAATAGCTTGCCATTTTATCTACTTGTTTTATTTATTTATTTATTTATTTATTTATTTATTTATTTATTTATTTTTAAATATGTTTCTTTTTTTATATTTTATTTATTTATTTGACAGAGAGAGAGAGAGAGAGATCACAAGTAGGCAGAGAGGCAGGCAGATGGAGAGGGAGAAGCAGGCTCCCCGCTGAGCAGAGAACCTGATGTGGGGCTCTATCCCAGGACCCTAAGATCATGACCTGAGCCGAAGGCAGAAGCTTAACCCACTGAGCCACCCAGGCGCCCCTAATCTACTTGTTTATATACATTGGCTTTCCATCACTTCAAATATAAATGACCAAAAAAAAAGAAAGAAATACACATTGATGCTGAATTGTTCTCCTTCTAGCAGTAAGTCATATTCCCATATTGATATAAAATACTATAAACACATTTTTAATCTCAGAGAGGCGTTTTCAATATTTTGTGTTCAATAATTAACAAATTTTTTACTAGTTTTGTTTTTGATCAGTTCCATTTTAAAAGCAATTGCAACAATAACATAACCTAAATTATTTTTTTACCTTAGAACCTCATAGTCATAACACATAAGAAGTTTAAATTTATTTTATATATAAATATAAAAGTTTAAAACATTTATGCCTGTAAAAAATAAGGTAATTAAAAAATGTGTAAGGAAATGCATCATTAGCAAAAGTCCCTTTTTATTGGACTATTGAGCAAACACATTAAAACAACTATATTTTTCTTTTAACACTGAATCATATATATATCTGTATTATTTTAATGGTTTGTCATATCCATTTTTCTTTATTATGTCCTATTGCCGCAGTGAATTGTAAGCTATTTCTGGCAATGGATTTTCTTTCGTATTTTAGTTTTTTTCTCTGATAATGAAAAAATGTATATTCAATAAGTTATTGTTAAACTATAACAAATATTGACCTCATTTCTAAGAGCAAATATAACAACTCATCTTTATCTACATAGAAGACACAAAATACTGAAAATAGACACAAACTGAATAAATTGTACTCAGAGAAAAGGCAAATTTCTCTTCCACTGAAACCTAAATTTTGAAATAATGTTCCCATTAAGCAAATATTTATTTTATTTTTTAAAAATATTTTATTTATTTATTTGACAGAGAGAGAGATCACAAGTAGGTAGGGAGGCAGGCAGAAAGAGAGGAGGAAGCAGGCTCCCTGCTGACCAGAGAGCCTGATGTGGGGCTCCATCACAGGACCCTGAGATCATGACCTGAGCTAAAGGCAGAGGCTTTAACACCGAGCCACCCAGGCGCCCCTCAAGCAAATATTTAATTCTTAAACCAGCAAATTAACATTTAAAGCTGTAGAGAGACTTTCTGAATCTAGAACACTAGAAAAATAGGGAACATAAGTTTCAGTCCTTGCTCTGCCAATTATTTGCTGTGACCCTAAAATATTCAGTTATTCTTCTGTTCCCTAAACCAAAATAAGGGAAATCATTACATGTAATTAATCAGATATCTCTTAGGTTAAAATGCAAATGAGAAGTGCCTTGTCAGGATCTCTTATTATTATAGTGTGAAGCACAGCACATAGAACCTTAGTGAAGGCAAGTCAATTTCCTGGGCATATCTTAAAATATCCCTTTTTTTAGGTAATAAAAAATAGGAAATAAATGGGTTCAAAATACATCTAAAAAACACATAGTTAGGAGAAGAATTTCATCCATTTAGTCTAACTCTTAAGAAATGAGCTCATTAAACATTCAAGTATATGTGTTACAAAATAACGTAATTATGGAAGTTTTCACATTTGATGTGTGACACACCTGGCATGACCAATAAATTTACATTGAGTCTGAAGATTGCTGAATAAGCAGATCTTGAAGCTTCTATTAAAATTTGAAGTCAGTACAGGACAAACTCTTTGTGGCTCTATGCCAAATTGTAGTAAACAACCTGTCAACTTTAATGTGCCATTGTAGACATTTGTAATCATTCTAGTTAACTGCTATTGGAACCGACATCCTGTTTTTCATTCCCCTACTGCCACATTACCAAGCAAGCTCAATCAACCTCAAATTCATCACAGCATGGCAGCAGAAAGATTTGTTCGCAAGTGTTCAACTATCATTTCCTCACTCCTCATTGAGAAGTTCATATCTTTGCCTATAAATTTTTGGCAATATCATCCCTTAAAAGTCAAGTAATTACATAATTCTCATAGCAATATTTTCAGAGAAAAAAATTCAGTGACTTGGATGGTAAAGACCCTTGTAGGGTCTTTTACCCTCTTGACTGGTAGCATGGTAGGATTCTTCTAACAAAGGCCAAAAGTAAAGCTTCATTAAAACATTTTTGGCCTAGTTCGATATACTAATTGGGTTTTGAAATACTATTAACCTTTAGTGATATTGACCAATGTTGTGAGAAGTTTACATTCTTTGGAGTGCAATGAAAGCTCATGCTAGAAAGAGTAGACAGACCATATTGCCTATGAGGCTAAAGACAGGATTTTACTCATTATCTAGCATTTTTACAGTTGTTAATAATATGTTCCTGTTGTGAAGAACACCACTTGTGGGGAGAATCTCTGAATATTAAATTTTCAAGAACTCTACTAGAAATCAATCAAGTCTACTAGAAAGTCACAAATGTTTAACAGCAGAGGGCAATCTTCTCTAGCAATAGTATATATAGGGCAAAAACACTGGCTATAGTTTCTACTCTGAAACTATTTTTTTTGTTTCTTCACTTTCTCTGAAATTATAAATATAAATATATATATATGTACACACACACTATTTTGAGCACATAGACTACCTTCTGCACTAATCTTTCATGTTTGAATTATTATTATTATTTTAACTAAACTGTTCCACCGTAAACCATAAAGGACAGAATGAACAAATCTGTTATCAAGTTCATCCTAAGGGTAATACACCATGTAGTGAAGGTTCAGGGGCTGAGAGACAGAATATTCATCAACTAGAAGAAAAACACCAATAAGGCTATGGTAGCACCAGTATATTTTGTATTCTGCTATGACATGTCCATTTAAACTAGAATGAAAGTCTGCCCAATTATAACCAGAAAATAATCTGCTAAACTTAAAAACAAATCCACTAAGGAGCTGCCTGCTCTAATAGTAAGCATCTGTCTTTAGTACAACTTGACTCTACATTTGAGGAGTCAAAATTATAGATGCATCAAAAGTAAAAGTAATGCAGCACAAAGAAAAGAGAATGCTTGGGAATTCAGATCGAACCTCTTGAGCCACAGGAGGAAGATTTCAGCATGTAACCTGAACTAAACTCAAGGCTTTTTTGGCAGTTTTCAGCAAATGAGAGTGAATTTGCTGCAGTGCAGCTCCATTTTACTAAAACATGTGGAAGCTACTACTTTTATTGCCTTTATTAGAATTTTATATAATGTCCTAAAAATGTAAGAACACTCTCTTCCTACCCATTAATGGGCTAATAGCTTAGACAGAATTTCTTTATGTCGAGTATCAAAATAATTGAATTTTTATTTGTTCATATTTCTCTCCCATGTTTAAATTTCATATTTGGAACCTGAAAAATTGAGTTTTCATTTGTAACTAATGATGCAATAAAACTCAGCAGGAAAAGTAAGCTTAATTTGAAAGGAGGCAGGAGAGGAATTGAGAGCACATGGCTTCTTAAAGCTGCAGGAGGCTATCAGGATTAAGGGTCAGTCATATTTCTGCCAGACACATTCATGGATTGCCTTTTGGTATTTCTCAGTGTAGCTCAGCCCAGCACTGAAAGTAGTCGAGACCCACGGCAAATAGTTACAGTGATTTCTACACATCCCTAAAGCTAGCCTCCCATTTCAGAAAAAGGCATTTTCTCAGATGCTCCATAGAGGTTGGTTAATGGAGTCTCTGAGGATAAAGGAAGAAATTTCTTAAGATCAGACAGTAGAGAAGAAAGACCTCCGATTCTGCACATCCCTAGAGGGAGCATTCGGAAAGAACCTCTCTCAAACTGACTCCAGCGGAGGAGAAATTCTAACAGTGACAGGGATTTTTGCAAAATAAGGAAGTTCAGAATTAGGGGAAGAAGCCAAATTATGTTCTTTTTATTTATTATATTTTATAGAGGCAAGATTTATTTTAGTTATAAACTCATTTTGTATAAATATAATTGCATACTCGGTAATGTAGTAGATAAGTGGAAGAAATTACAATGTTTTGTATACTATTATATCATATACACAAGTATAAATATAAAATTATTCTCTAATATATTATTTCTTAGCATGTGAGGTACTCTTGCAGTACTTCAGCATACTGTGCTGACAAGGAAGAAAAAGTCTGCTCTGGCCCACTGCATCTTAGAAAGGTTTATTGATATTTTATTGCTACAACTATTATGGGAGCAGAGGCAGTAATTTCTCAACCCTCGTTCCAAAAGGAGTAGATACGACCAAGATTTATATAAGTCAGAATCTCCATATTCTGCTGCCATCACAGAGGAGCGTCCTTTCCAGCTTCACCTTACCTCCCATTACCAGGTCAGGAACTAATGGGGCTATTCCTATGTAAAAACATAAAGGGAGCCATGCTTGCCATGCTTTCGTGATGCTAACACTGGAAAAGTATTTTCTTGGTTAAGGCCTCACATAGCAAGTGATTGTTTTGTTTGTTTGTCCGTTTTTGTTGTTGTTTGTTTAAGATTATTTATTTATTTATTTATTTGACAGAGAGAGAGACACAGCAAGAGAGGGAATACAAGCAGGGGCAGTGGGAGAGGGAGAAGCAGGCTTCTCGCCCAGAGGGAGCCCAATTTGGGGGCTCCATCCCAGGACCCTGGGATCATGACCTGAGCCGAAGGCAGAAGCCTAACGACTGAGCCACCCAGGCGCCCCGCAATTGATTGTTTTTATGGGCTTGTGGCAGGCCCTGTATACCAAATAATCAGAAGGTTTCCTAATATATTCAATTATCCTTACTTCTCAACTGCAAGGGTGACATTTGAGTTTTGTTTTGTTTTGTTTTGTTTTCTATGTCCTGTATCAGGGGAGTGGGTGAATATCAATATTAAATTTAATATATGGAAAAGGTTAAGAGAAATTTTTTATGACAGAAATATCTAACTCAGAGTATCTACCACTATTATCCTATTCCCATCCTACTACTGTATTTCAGGAACACACAACTTCTTTCCTGAGTTTCACAGGTCCATCAGTTGTGTCCCAGGATGGATCATAAGCAAAGTTTCACTCATGCCTGACATACTTAATCCAGATGATTTAGATAATAAGATGCAAGGCTGGTGAAATTTATATGAATGTTTGGACTTTGAATTGATGCTATAATGGATTGAGACTTAGGAGACCTGGAACAGGATGGATGTATTTTGCATGTTGGATGGACATGAATCTTTGGAATCCAGAGGGCAGATGATGGTAAGCAGGATAATGGCTCCAAATAATCTCCATGTCCCAATTCTCAGATCTTAAAAATGTGTTACTTAGTTGGCAAAAGAGACTTTGCAGATGTGATTAAATGAAGGGCCTTGAGTTGGGGGAGATTATCCTGGATTATTTGGGTGGGCTCAAGGGGTTTTTAAATCAAAAACTTTTCCTGGCTGGAGTCAGAAGAATATTAATATTATGAAAACATGGTTGGAGAGATACAATGTTGCTGGCTTTGAAGATGGAAGGAGGCCATGAGCCAAAGACAGTGGATGGCCTCTAGAAACTGGAAGACAGTGAAATGGATTCTCCCTGAGAGCCTCCAGCATGCAGTCCTGCTAATGCCTTGGTTGTAATTCAATGAGACTCTTGTCAGACTAGTCTTGTCTAACCTACTGAACTTTCAGAGGATATATTTATGTTAAGACACCAAATTTGTGGTAAATTATTTTAGCACTAGTTGAAAACTACTATAGATAATAATATGAACTACTTGTAGAGATTACATGTATGATATGTGCAGAGGTTTGCCATGTATGATTATTTTTTTTAGTTATCAACATTCCCTAACTCATCCCAATATAACTTTATTTTTCCTAATTCCCTCAGCAACATATGATTTTATCCTTCCCTAGACTCCATCTACTTTACTTATGATAAACTTTGAATAGGCCTTAACTTTCCCACTGAACTACATATTTGTTAATATGGCAGAGTTGAGGTTTATTCATCTTTGTATTTCCTTTAAGCTTTTGGTACTTTATTGTTCACTCAATAAATATTTGGCAGAAATATTAGATTCTCTATAATCTATATAGTCTAGTCATTAAATTACTAAAATAATAAATTAGATTCTCTGTCACTTTGTACCCATCCATTCTTCATGGTAGGATGATAATTTGCTTTTCTATGAGTGTTCTCAAAGGAAAACTTCTTAACATTTTACTCCCGTCCATCACTGCTGCCATTGCTGGTTATTGATATATCAGTGCTGCTTTGTTTTAGAACCAGAAAATATTGTTGGTTCTAAACTTATTGGCTTTGATTTTATAAATTTGCTTTTTATGAATAATAGCATTATTTTTACTGTAAAAATATGCATGAGCATTGTAAAACATTTAACAATACAAAAAATACAAAAAACACAATTGAAAACCATCTCTATAATCATAATGAAGAAACATCTATCATTACCATTTGGTGAATATCATTTCAGATATCCTGAAACAGAGGGAAATCAAGAAAAACAGATAAAATGATTTTATGATGAGACCATATTATCCATTTATAAAAATACCAGCATTAGAACTATTATTTTATACCATATATTATATAATTAAGTTATAAGTCTGTTCCAAACAGAAAAACTGGAGTACAATTAAGATGAGTATTAAATGTGTCATCTTTGCTTTTTTTTTTAAGACTTTATTTATTTATTTGTCAGAGAGAGAGAGAGAGCACAAGCAGGCAGAGTAGCAGGCAGAGTGACAGGCAGAGGCAGAGGGAGAAGAAGGTTCCTTGCCAAGCAAGGAGCCCGATGTAGGACTTGATCCCAGGACCCTGGGATCATGACCTGAACTGAAGGCAGCTGCTTAACCAACTGAGCCACCCAAGCATCCCTGTCATCTTTGCTTTTGGCTATGCAATCATTTCACCATCTCTGAATCCATGTGAGTTTGAAGTGTCCCAAGGATGCCTTTTTGCTTATCTTGCTCCATTCATTTGCTATCAAATAAAGTGTGTAAAACAAACTCTTTAGGGTTAATCTACTCTTCATCTCCTCACGCTGTATTTGGGTTACACTTTACTTACGTGGGTAGAAAAAGTCAACAGTTCTGAAATGAGTATACTTTAGTATTTTGCTACTGGAAATAACCTATTGCTGTTACTTCAGTGGCTGCTGGTTAACTCTTAAAGACTGAAGTGCTGAGAAAGGATAAATGACTTCTCATTAGCACTAAGGCCACTAGACAATATGAATCACCATGACTCAGAACACTCTCTGATGCTCTTGGCTTCAAGAGATTAACTCTCTCTTACTCATCTGGACCAGCTAGCAAGGGTGGAGAATATGTCCATCCTTTTAAGTCTCATGCTTGAGAGCAAAATATCCCATAAAGGTTCATGCAATTAGATTTTCTTCCTGAAAAGAATATAATCCCATGTCCATCTATTTACTCACTTAGTCATATATACATACATATATATGTACATATATATATATAGAAAGAGGCAGACAGACAGACAGACAGGGAGAGAGAGAAGACAGCAAGATAAACAGAGATAGAGAGAAAGAGAGAGAGAGCCTAAAATATGCCTGATGTTATTGTGGATTCTTGTGATATAGGAGAAAAACAAAGATACAAAAATACTTGCCATCGTGGAGCTTACAAATCTAATGAATAAGCAAGATAAATAAATTATTGTCTAAATGAGATATTAAGAAATAATAAAAGATCAATGAAACAAGAAGTTAAAATAAAACACAGAAGAGATAAGTAGATTAAAGGAGGTTTATTATTTTTAATAAGGCAGTGAAGGATTAAACTATTTAGTAGACCCTATAAATATGGTTTATATAGACTAATCAATTAATCCTAAAAGGAGCTCAACTATTAAATGGTTTGTTTCTAGAGAAAATTTTCCCATATCTTCTAAGGATTTTAAGTAAATTTAATATACCAGATCATATTTATTTGTTTCCTGGGATGAAATTTCCCAGAAAAGCCTTAAGGAAGTTTTTCCACCTACTTAATCTGAATAGCGTGTGTGTGTGTGTGTGTGTGTGTGTGTGTGTGTGTCTGTGTGTGTGTGTGTATTTATTTATAATACATTTAATATTTATACTTATTATATAGATGTATATATTTAGTATATAGAATAGTACAGAAAGAGTGAATGCCTATAAATCATTTTCACATGCTCACAATTCAATCGATTCATGCCATCAGATCACAGAATGTTACTCAGTAGCCAGAGAGCCTAAGTTTGAAGGTCTTTCCTATGCTAGCTGCAATAAATACCTAAAAGCTCAAAGGAGGTAGATCCTAATGTTTGGTGGGTCTGATGTTACAGTGCAAATACATAGATTGCAGAGTATGAATAGGAGCACTCTTAGTACTCTCAGGTCTTTTGGAGTAAGGCATGAGAATAAACTTTGAGATGCATTTATAAGAAGAGCTTGAGTATAATCCATTAGGTCATCTTAGCTGAATTCTTTCCTTTCTCAAAACAAACTGGAAAAAATTGTTTAAAACTGTAGTATGGTTGCTGATCTCTGATCAATTCTCTTTGTATAATAACTCATTGTCAACATCTAGTGAACAGTTTTGTTACTGCTAGGAGAAAGATGAAGGCAAAAGTAGACTCATTCATTACACTTGAAAAATTTACAAGTGAATTGGGGAGAATGATCAACGTGAGAAAAAAATTTTAAGTACAAACTTAAAGTGAATAGAATAAAGCCAACATCTTAGATGAACTGGGTTTCAGAGACAAATCTAAATCCTATTAGATATTTTGTTAAAACAAGATATGTACAAAGTATCTTTTTATGTGAACTATGTACCAATCATAATTTTATGGCAGTTGAAATGTTCAGATCTCTATTTTCATGTAATGAGTGATACATTTTAAGCATCGAGAGGATTTTCTTTATGTTTTGTCTAGACTGTGATTTTGCTTGGTTAATCTGTATTACTAAGTGCATTTTATCATGCTTATTGGTCAGGAGTTGAAATTTCAATTTTATGTGTACTTTGTTGCAATACCATAATTTCTGCCTGCATTGAGGAATTAAAACAGAGTTATGTTGGTGATACATTTAGATGGGCCGAGGGATTTCCAAAAATGCCAAACCAAGGAGCAGGATGTCAGGGGGAGTAAGTGAGGGATAATCTAGAAAACCCTATAAAATATAAGTACATTCTGAAGTAGAAATAAGTTAATATTGCCCCCTTGGAGACCTATAACCTCCACGGAGTTTAATGTTTTACACTGGAGACACTAGCCCCCACCAAGCCTAAAGCACATTTTACGGGAAATAGTAAACCCAAGTGTTAAACAGAATTTGAGGTAATAGCACATTATTCTGGTTGGGTAAACATGAAGTTTATACTTTGGAAAATACAGTAAGTGATATATATGTTTAATTTCATTTTCCAAAAATGTTCATTATTATCACATAGAAATGCAATTAATTTTTTATATTGACTATGTATCCTGAAACATTGTTAAATTTACTTACTTTAATAAGTTTTTAAAGCACATTTCTTAGAACTTCCTACATACAGAAGCATGTTCCAAGCAAAACACTTGTATTCCTTTCAATGTCTGTACATTTTATTTTATTTTTCTTGCCCGTTGCACTGCCTAGAACCTCAGGTGTTGAAGTGATGTGAGTAAATGCCCTTGCCTTTTTTTGAACTGTATGAACAAAGCTTCACAATTTCACTGTTGAGTACTGGGTGAGCTGTTGAAAATAATAAATTATGCTTACGAAGATGAGTGAGTTTTCTTTACCTTAGGTGGCTAAGAACTTTTATTATTAATGGTTGTTGAAACTTACTGAATAGTTGTTTTGTATCCGTTGACATAGTGATATGGTCATAACTTGCATTTCTCTAACGAATAATGATGTTGAGTAATTTTTCGTGTGCTCATTGGTCATTTGTATATCTTCTTTTTGAAGCTGCTGTTCAAGTTGTTTGCCCATTCTTTTGAGTTGTTTAGTTATATTATTATTGAGTTGCAAATGTTCTTTATATGTTCTAGATTTGAGCCTTTTGCAAGAGGGATTTTTGAAAATAATCTCTTTCACTTGGCTTGGCTTTTCATTTATTAATTGTGTGTTTTGAAAATAATATGTTTTTAATTTTGGTGAAACTTAGTTATGTTTTTAATAGTTGGTGTTTTTTGTGCCCTCTTTAAGAAGTATTTGCTTATCCCAATTACAGCAATGTTTCTTCCATATTTTCACATAAAATGCAATAGCTTTAGAAATCAAAACAGTATGGTACTGGTACAAAAACAGACACATAGATCAGTAGAACAGAATAGAGAGCCAAAAATAAACCCATAATTATATGGTCAATTCATCTTTGACAAAGGAGGTAAGACTATCCAATGGGAAAAAAACAGTCCCTTCAACAATTGGTGTTGGGAAAACTGGACAGTTACATACAAAAGAATAAAACTGGACCACTTTCTTATACCATACACAAAAATAAACTCAAGATGAATGAAAGACCTAAATGTGAGACAGGAAATCATCAAAATCCTAGAAGCAAGCACAGGCAGTAATTTCTTTCACATCAGCCATAGCAAATTTTTCTAGATAGGTCCCCTGGGCAAGGGAAACAAAAGCAAAAACAAACTATTGGGACTACAACAAAATAAAAAGCTTCTGCACAGTGAAGGAAATAACGAACAGAACTAAAAGGGAACCTTCTGAATAGGAGAAGATATTTGCAAATGATCTGATAAAGGGTTAACGTCCAAAATATGTAAAGAACTTAAACAACTCAGAATCAGAAAAACAAATAATCCAAATAAAAAATGGGCAGAAGACATGGACATTTCTCCAAAGAAGACATTCAGATGGCCAACACACTTATGAGAAGATTCTCAACACCCCTCATCATCAGGGAAATGCAAATCAAAACTATAATGAGGTATCACTTCACACCTCTCAGAAGAGCCAAAATCAAAAACACAATAAACAAGTGTTGGAAAGGATGTGGAGAAAAAGGAACCCTTATGTACTGCTGGTGGGAATGCAAACTGGTGCAGCCACTATGGAAAACAGTACAGAGGTTTCTCAAAAAATTAAAAATAGAACTACCCTATGACTCCAGTAATCGTACTACTGGGTATTTACCCTAAGAATAAAAAAACACTAATTCAAAAGCGAGAGAGGGAACATAAGCAGGTTTCCCACTGAAGAGAGAGGCCAATGCAGGGCTCAATCCCAGGACCCTGGGATCATAACTTGAGAGCCAAAGGCAGACACTTAACGACTGAGCCACCCAGGCATCCCAGATGAAGGGGATTAAGAGTACGTTTATCTTAATAAGCTTTGAATAATGTATAGAATTGTTGAATCAGTATATTGTACACCTAAAACTAATATAACGCTGCATGTTAATTACACTGGAATTAAAATTTTAAAATTATAATAGTTTTAATTATGGGTAGATCTATGATTTGAATTTTTCTTATGCATGGTTTGAAGTAAAGGTTGAGGCTCAACCCTACCCTTCGCCCCCCCATATGATATTCAGTTGTCCTAGTATCATTCGTTCACAAGATTTCTTTTCTCTACTAAATTCTGTTGGCAATTTTGTGAAAACTCAATTGACCATGTAAATATAGTTCTATTTCTGGACTCTATTTTCTTCCATCGCCCTATTGCTCCAATGCTTCATCTTGATTACATTGTCTTGATTATTGCAATTTGAAATAAATCTTGTAAATTGTTCTGTTTTTAGAAAATTGTTTTGACATTTCTAGATCATTTCCCTACATAAACAAATCAAATCAACTTGTTAATTTCTTCCAAAAACCCTGCTAGAATTTTGAATGGGATTGAATTTCATCTATAGATAAATGTGGAAAGAATGTCCATTTTTAACAATATTGAATCTGTCAATCCCCAAATATAATGTATCCCTCTATTTTCTTTCAGCCCTGTAAATTTCTTTTATAATGTTTTGTAGTTTCCATGACTAAATCTTAAACACTTTTGGTTAAACTTATCCCTAGATATATTATTTTGGTGCTATTAATAATTAAGCTTTAATTCATTTTCTATGTTTTTATCATGAGATACAATTTAAGAATTGTATTTTGAATGCTTATCTTGTTCCCTAAAACCTTCCTACATTCATATATTAGATTTGGCAGCTTTTTAAAAATAGATTCCTTAGTATTTTCTACATTAACAGTCATCATTACCAAATAAAACAGCTTTACTTCTTTTGTTTCCCTCTGTATGATTTTTTTTTACCTTCCTTTATTGCACTGGCCAAGAACTATAGTTAAATGGTGAATAAAGGTGAAAAAAATAGATTCCTTACTATTTTCTACATTAACAGTCATTATTACCAAATAAAACAGCTTTACTTCTTTTGTTTCCCTCTGTATGATTTTTTTTTTACCTTCCTTTATTGCACTGGCCAAGAACTATAGTTAAATGGTGAATAAAGGTGAAGAGAGATAAAAGGCATACATTTTTTTCCCCTGACTTTTGGTATTCATATTTTAAATATTAGGGGTGATTATATGCTTTATTCTTCTATTTCAGTAGATTCTAAGTATCTGTTGAGTAACTTCTCTTTAATTTGTAGGTTACTGAGAGATTTTTTTCATCAATGGACTTTGAATTCAGTCAAATGCTTCTTTTGGCATCAATTCAGATGAGCACTTTGTTAATATGGTTAAATACAGTGATTAATTTTCTAATGTTAATTGACTGTTTTTGAATGTTTGTGATAAGCCACATTTGGTCATGGTGCATTATTTTTATTATGTAATTACAGAAATTGATTTGTTAACATTTTATTAAGGTTTTTAAAAATCAGTTTCTCAGGGCTTTCTTTTTCTTTTCTTCTAATGTAAGTGTCTGGTTTTGGCATCAGAATAATGGGAGCCTAACAAATGAGTTGGAAAATGTTCACTTCAAGTCCATTCTCTAAAGAGATTTTGAGATTGGTATTACTTATACAGTAAATGTTTCATAGAATCCACCAGTGAAACCACCCTGTGTCTTGAGTTTTGTTGGGTTTTTTGCTTCTTTTTTTAGTGAAAAGAAGGGCCATATGTACCCCAATGTTCATAGCAGCAATGTCCACAATTGCCAAACTATGGAAAGAACCCAGATGCCCTTCAACAGACGAATGGATAAAGACGTGGTTCAATTAAGGGCGCCTGGGTGGCTCAGGGGGTTAAAGCCTCTGCCTTCGGTTTGGGTCATGATCTTGGGTCCTGGGATCGAGCCCTGCATCGGGCTCTCTGCTCGGTGGGGAGACTAGCTTCCTCCTCTCTCTCTGCCTCCTCTCAGACTACTTGTAATCTCTCTCTCTCTGTCAAATAAATAAATAAAATCTTAAAAAAAAAGATGTGGTCCATATAAAATGGATTATTACACAGCCATCAGAAAGGATGAATACCCAACTTTTGTATCAACACAGACAGGACTGGAGGAGATTATGTTGAGTGAAACAAGTCAAGCAGAGAAAGTCAATTATCATATTGTTTCACTTACTTGTGGAACATAAGAAATAAAATGGAGGACTTTAGGAGAAGGAAAGGAAAAGTTAATTGGGATAAATCAGAGGGGGAGACGAACCACTGTGGACTCTGAGAAACAAACTGAGGGTTATGGGGGGGCATGAGTGAGCCTTGTGGTGGGTATTAAGGAGGGCACATATTGCATGGAGCACTGGGTGTGGTGCATAAACAATGAATCTTGGATCACTGAAAAAATAAAGTAAAAGAAAAAAAAGAGAAGGCTTTTAATTATATTTTCAATTTATTTAAGTGGCATAGACCTATTCAGACTTCTATTTTAAATCTCTTCCTGGATCAGTTTTGGTAATGTGTGTTCTTCAAGAATTTCTTTTGCCTGAGTTAACAAATTCGTGAAAAATTATGCATAATATTCCCATATAATAGCCTCTAGCATTTGTCATGATCCTGTAATTCAGGATTTAACATAGGATCTGTTATGATAGTCTCTCCCATTCCAGATATTAGTAACATATCTTAGGCATGATTTATTAATCTAGTTAGAGGCTAATTAATTTTATTAATCTTTAAGAACATCTTCTAATTTCCTTTATTTTCTCTATTTTCTAAGTTTTGTTACCGTTCCTTCGTATTTCCTTCCTCCTGGTTACTTTATGTTTACTCTTCCTCTCATTTCTTGAAGTATGACTTGTATCATAAGGTCATTAATTTTTAGATCTTTCTTCTTTTCTAGTATATATATTTAACATTATACATTTCTCTTTACACAGATATTTTTATATTTTTGTTACTACAAAAATATTTTTTAATTTTCTTATAATTTGTTCTTTGACTCATGGAACATGTAGGGGGTCTGTGTTTAATTTTCAAGTATTCAGGCTTTGTGGTCATCTTGTTGCTATTGACTTCTAATTTAATTCTATTATGTTCAGAGAGCACACTGTATGGTTTTAATCTTTTCAAGTTTATTATTTTTTATGGGCTGCATATGATCTATCCTGCTAAACATCCCATGTACATCCCAAAACATATGTGCTGTAGGTTTTTGATGTACTGTTCCATAAATATCAGTTAGGTCAAGGTGGTTGTTTGTATCTTTCAGACCTTTTATGCCTTTGCCGATTCTTTTCTCTAGTTGCTCTACCATTTGCTTAAGAAGGGTAATTCATTTTCTATTGCTGCTGTAAAAAATTATCACAGATTTAGTGGCTTAAAACAACATCTGTTTATTATCTCATAGTTCTGTAGGTCATAAATCTAGGCACAGCATGGCTTTGCTGTTTCTCTGTTTTTCTGTTTTCGTAAGGCCAAACAAGGTGTCCCAGGGCTGTGCTACTTTCTGGGTGCTCTGGGGATGAGTGCGCTACCAAGATCCTTCAGGTTGTTGGAACAATTCATTGTCATGCTGTTGTAGAACAGAGATCCTCACTTCCTTGCTGTCTGTCCTTCAGAGGTTGTTTTCAGCCATTCCTTGATTCATCTCTCCCTTCCTCTGTCTTAAAAGCCAGCAGTGATATTTAGAGCCCTCTCACACCTCAGATCTCTTTAACCTCCCCTTCTGCCTCATTTCTACTTGCTCTTCTTCTACTGATATAGCTCTCTGACTTTTCTGCCTTCCTCATCTGCTTCTAAGGTCTCCTGTGATTGCACTGGGCTCACCTGGATAATCTAGGCTAGCTGATTAGTAACTTGATTAAATCTGCAAAGTCCCTTCATAGCAGTACCTAGATTAGTGTTTGATTGGTTAACCAGGGGACAGAAGTCTTGGGGAATTTCTAGAATTCTATCTCCCATTGTTATTAAAATTTCCAATCATTATGTGGGTTTTGCTCTTTCTCCCTTTAATTGTGGCCTTTTTGGTCCAGGTACCTTGAAGCACATTCATTACGCCACACACATTTATTTCTTCCTTATGGATTAACACTTCCATTCATAATAAATGCTGGCTTTGTCTCTAGCAATACATTTGGTCTTGAAATGTGTTCTGTGTGGTATATATCCCTTCTTGCCTTTTTATTTCTTATTTTTCTGATTCCATGGCCTCTTTCTTCCATCCATTTACTTTCAGCATCTCTGTGTCTTATATTTAAAATGTTTCTCATATAGAGAGTATATAGCTGGATGTAACATTTTACATCTAATCTCACAAGACAGCTTTCCTTTTTTTTTTTTAACTTTTTTGTTTTATCGGTGTCAAAATGTCTCAGGCACCAATTTTCTGTTTGGCCATTTCATATAGGAGGAGGACACAAATAAATCCTCCCTCTTCAGATCATGGCAATTTTAATCTATCCCATAAGCATAGCCACCAAAATCTATTATTGGGAGAAAATGTGGTAGTCAACTGGGAAACAAGACAGGTTTCTTAAGGAAAAGTTAGTAGGTGGTTCTCTTAGGGTTTGGAAAACCAACATGCTAGCCTGCACTTGGCCTAAACATTTGTTTAAAATCCAGCTTTTTTGTTTTCAATCTCCATCTACAGCAGCCCTTACCTTCTCCCACTGCTCATCTAAGGGTAAAAGCCAAGGCAGATCTCTTCTCTACTAGGAGGGTCTGATGTTTTCTTATTTGGGTTCCTTTAGTTTTCTATGCATTCTCAGCTTTCTGATGGGTTTTAATTTTTTTTTTAAGTTATGATGTGATTTGTGTTTCTAGCAAAGACAGAGTAAAAGGCATCAGGTTTATCCCCTTACCTCAAAAAATTGTTTTGACATCTGGCAATGGAAGACAATGATCCTGAGAGACAGGAAAAGATGAGTGCTACTTCCACAAGCTAAAACCCTGAAGACAGTGTCCAAACAACAGTGCAGGTAAGAGGAATCCAGGAGAAGACCTGTGGTATATGCATCAGAAGAGGACTAAACCATTGTAAAAATTACAGTGTAGCAAAAGGATAATAAAAATGCCACAGATCGAAACTGTGAAACACAGACAATGCAACTTTTTGATAAGTGTGTGTAGTCTTGTACACTTATAATAAAAATTACATAGGATGATAATGAATAAAGTATACTCCCAACTGTGTAACTTAGAAAAATAAAAATAATAAATCTAAAGAGGGGAGGAAGGAGAAAGTTTGAAAAGATAATAATAAAAATTAATAACTAGAACACAATAGAAAGTTCTAATAAAAACAGAATTCAGTATCTGAAAGAAACTAATAATATAAATCAACATTGGGAAAATTTGTTCATGAAAAAGAGAGAAGACTTCAAATAACCAATATTAATTTCCAAATGCAAACAGTAACTGAAATATATAGAGAGGGTTACTACTGTAGATAGTTTTTGTAATATAAAGGCTAACTTTGTCTGGGGTTTGGTGGGTGAAGAAAAAAATGACTCCATAAAGGTTTGGAGTAGAAGACCAGGTCCAGCAGAAGAAACCATTCCAAAGTATTTTAGGAAGAAAAGAAATGCATGCCTTTATGGCATGCATCTTGCAAAAGTGGTAATGTACGTGAGTATTTGTGTTAGGAGGAGTTACTGAAAGAGATTATGATAATCAAATGTCCGTATAAAGTCATCTCCCGGCTTATCATAACTTGATGGTCTTTTATGTGGATCCAGTATAGTACGGAATTATTTGAACCCTCTAATGTTGGGGCCCTCCTGGAGGAATCCCAGGACAGTTTTGATTCATAATTAACTGTTCCCTACAGTGAGTAGGGTTATAGAACATCCCATTGCCGTTTCACCGTGGGCTTAACTGTCATTATTCATGAAGCTCTTATCCAGATAATCTTTGTCCATTTTCTACCACTTGAAAACCAGTTAAAGATTCTTGCATATTTTCTCCTGCAAGTCATTTACAAATGACAGTATCTGGGAGGGTATTTTACAAGGATTGTCAGTAGATTGTCTTTTATTAAGAAACATAAATTCTCTCAAAGATCCAATATACCCCTAGGAAAAAGCTGATGCTGACACACTTTCAGAATCCCTGCAGTTGACTAGAAATGACATTTCAACTAAAGGCCCAGAGAGGTTTGACAGCGTTCTCTCGAAAGCATTATGACAGGAACTCCTTTAGTTCTATGAATTTTATATGAACATTTTTTCTCTGAAACTGACAGTTGGAGATAGATTCTGTTATTACTGAAAAGTACAGACCTGTCCTTTTAGTTCAAAATGAAAACAACCATTAGTTATAGATAAATGTTTCTTTTCCCCTCTACTTCATCTGTTTTAAATTACAAACCCTCAGGGTAAATATGCCTAGAATGTAAATAAGGTTTTTGTTTGTTTGTTTGTTTATTTGTTTCTATAGCAAATGTTACTTATGGTATGGTATGTCCAAGATGTACCTAATTCTTTGTAAAATACTTAACCTATTCTGCAGATCAGTTATCACAGTGCTGCCCTAGCTTATAATGAAACAAAACTAGAAGTTTCCTGAACTCATCATATTTTTCATGCACTTCCCTAGTTAATAACTTTTCATATGACTTGCAGTTTAGAAAGACATTAACTGACCAAGCATGAAAAAGAGAAAAGTTGACAAAACATATTATAGAATATTTTAGAATATCTAAAATGAGTATCTAAATATCCAGAAAAAATATTTTTTAGTAATATGGATTTTTTTTCCCATTCAAAATAATGGGAACAAACTTGTTAAATGATAGTAGATAAAGTGGCATCCCTTTGCCTAAAATGTGCATAAATACATTCCATAGTTATTTTTTACCTTAAAAATAACTAGAATAAAATGAACACTCCAAATAATAAAATAATAGAAATTGTCCTTATTTTGAGAGTGTCTGTGCAATGTTTTAGTTCTTACCATTTTGGACTTAAATCTTTATAGTTTATACTGGTATCTTCTTTGCCATTTGAGTTTTTATAACTTATACCAATCAGATTGATAGCTACTATTTTTATAAATGGAAGCAATTGTTTCTTTTCATGTTTTGCATTTTATATTATCTAAGCTGACTATGCACTTTCTCTTCTGAATTGCATGAAACCAATTTTTCTTTCTTGCTTGTAAAATTATTGAGACTGTGATGAATTTCAAGGTATGCATTATTGAATATCAGTTCCAGATATTATCTTCAAGAGAATATGTGCATAGAGAAGTAGTTTGAAGAATTTTACTACCAGTGGATCTGAAACTTTATAAGTGTTTCTAGTAAAGACATAGTTATCCCATTGTCAGGAATATTAGGAATGGCTTTTGATGATTTGAAAATATGTTTTACTAACTAATAAATAATATACATTATTACACAAATGTTGATAATAACTAACAAATATCATGGTAATTAAAATAGCATAGTCTTTAAAGCACTTGGCTAATTCCACTTAGTTTTCATTTTAAAAAAAAGAGATGAACCTAAAATTTTCTAAAATGACTCCCTTTTCATTGACTATGAAACAAGTGTAAATAGCAATGCAATGAATTCTGTATACACACACACACATACATACGTATTTCAGAAACAAAATTAGATACACAACAATACAGGAGACTTTGAAAAATCAAAGTTTAGGCTCCAGCCTGATTTTTTATACACTGTTGTGTTGATGAAACTTTTGTAGAATTCAGCTAAAATAATATGTAAAATAACATCACTCTGTTGTTTAACAAACAATGCACTTACAAAGGGGAAATTTTATGATTGAGAACATTTTAACTCAATTTGGAAAGCAATAAAATCAAAGTAAAGCCTAAGGCCATAATATGGTTAGTCATAGTACTGTCTTTCACTGTTTACTTCAATTCTTAGTATTTCTCTCTTATCGTACACTAAAAATGACACGATTTTTCCCCTTCATTATTTCCTCAAAAATTAACCTCTGGGTTCTCATCATTCTGAGGGCCATAGTTTGACCTGGGAAATAAATGAAGAAAAAAGAAAAAGAAAGCTGCTCATTAAATGGAATTCAAATGAGGCATGGTCCGGGAATATTGGCTGTACTGCCTAATATATACCAAGGAATATCAAGCTTACATAGATCATCCTCTGCAAGTCAGGTAAAATCTATTTATACTTGTGAGTCTTTGGAGATTGAAATAAGTTAAAGCCTCAGTAAGGTTGCTGTGTCTGAACTCCAGGATGAATATTTATCAATATTTCCTTCACAGTTAATTCTATTTGTGTCCTGTTTAAGACATCTTCACATCCCAGAAGGCCATGAAGATGTATTCACCTTAGATATATATATTTTTGAGGTATTCTAGAAGTTTTATTATTTCATCTTTCATGACTAGCTTAAAATACAAATGTAATGGTATGGATTGGAGTCAGAAAATATAAACCACTCTTTTAAAAGTTGGGTTTTTTTTTTCTTTTCTGAAAAAGGTAGCAGAGAATTGAAAAATAGCAGAATAGCTAGAGTATCTAAAGGGTTTATGTTTGTTTACTGATGCAGTTGATCGATTAATGGATTGATTTTACAGACATCAAAGCTTGTTATCAGCTTATAGAAAAGATCCAGGAGGAAGGGAGAAATTAATGATATCAGCAGAAATGAAACATGTAAGTTGAAGAGCTTGGGAATGTGAGGAATGAATAGTTGGGACCTATTACCTAGATGTGGGGATTTTCCATTGACAGGAGCACAGTGTTTTCTTGCCTTGTGTAAGAGTGAAAAAGAACATAGGTACATGAGCATAGTGCAAAGAGAACTTCTGCCTAAGTAATTTCATTTTCTTAATAAAGTATAAGGCAGTGTCATTAGCTGAGAGGGGTCTGTAAGAGCAGGATCTCAATGGAGAAGTGATATTACATCATTTTTTTAGGAAGTGGGAATGTGAATTATTGTTCTTTCCCACTGTTTGTAGTCCCCCATATTTTATGCTTTCCTGTAAGGTGGGGGGACTGTTTGAGGATGTGTGTGCGTGGGTGTGTGTAGGGGTGTGTGTGTGTGTGTGTGTGTGTGTGCAGACTAAATGGGATAAATGTAGAATTTAGCTTTGTTTTGATAAGTGACTTCTTATCCACTGTCTATAGCCTTACACATATCAGATAAACAGGATAAACAGCACTTTCTATTCTCAAGAGAAGATTTACCAAAGTAAAAACAATGAGGTGAAACATGAAGGGACTTCAAGTGAAGGATGATGGTGCTTTTGACCCAGAACCATCCTGGAGTGCAATGAGGACTGATTATGAATTACCACTATGGTGTAAGTCCTTAAGCCATGACCTGCTGGCCCACCGAGCGCTATCAAGTGAACGTGGCAACAGTGTAATTTCCTACCAGTATGTAAGTCCCATATTAAAAAGGTCCTGGGCATTCTAGTACAACTGTATTGTAGCAACTTGAAAGTTCTGCAGCAGATGGGAAACATTAAGAAACATAAAAAGTTTTTTTTAAAAAGAATCTTTCAAGGAAAACTTACATATAAAAATTGTAAATTTCAACTCAAATGTCTTTAGGGCTTTTATATTTTACTTATCCTTGGGATACATTATAGTGTGTTGCTTCGGAATTTGTTTTAATTTGCTTTTCTTCTTTAGCATGACTAAATGCCAGGCTTATAAAATTATCCTAAAATCATACAATAGAGGGGCTCCTGGGTGGCTCAGTCAGTTAAGTGTCTGCCTTCAGCTCAGGTCATGATCTCAGGCTCCTGGGATCAAGCCCCTTGTCCAGCTGCCTGCTCATTGGGGAGCCTGTTTCTCCCTCTCCCTCAGCCCCTTCCCCATTCTCAAATAAATAAAATCTTTTTAAAAAAAAGTCACATTTTTTTAGAGATTTTATTTATTTATTTGACACACAGAGAGAGATTACAAGTAGGCAGAGAGGCAGGCAGAGAGAGGAGGAAGCAGGCTCCCTGCCGAGCAGGCAGCCCGATGTGGGGCTCAATCCCAGGACCCTGAGATCATGACCTGAGCTGAAGGCAGAGGCTTTAACCCACTGAGCCACCCAGGCCCCAATAGAAAAGTCTTAAAAGCCTAGTAAACTTTATACAAGGTAAGGCAGGAGAGAAATTTCTCTTTGATATTACACTGAGCCCAGAAATTATTTTTCTTTTTCCTTAGTTTCATTTGCTTACTTTGCTGGAAATTTTCTTGGTGTCTCTCTCACTCTCTTTTTCTCTCTCTCTATTCCTTTGATCACTTCCTTCTTTCTTTTTTCTTAGAATTCTTCCCAGATCCTTTACGTATAAAGTCCATAGACTAGGTTTTCAAATATAGGAGAACTGAAAAATCAATTTCTTTATTCCTTTTTACTCTTTTTTTTTCTTTTATCTCCTTGATTCTTCCTTTCAATAATTAATTTGGACAAGATTAACCCTACAATTATCTCTTAGATCATCTACTTAAAAAATAAAAGTGACAGATACATTACTATGAGTAGTTGGCTTAACATACAGACATTTTACTAACTTTCAAACTCATTAATTCTTCACAAAATATTTATTGAGGGTATCTACATGACTGACACAATAGAAATGGTTTTCCCACAGCCATAGCTGAGGATAATTCAGTGGTTTGAAGCAGTAGAAAATCTTGGTGATAACCATCAGATCCTGAGCTAGATTGCCTGAGTTTGAATGTTAGTATTCACATTTAATATTTGGATGATTGTACAAGTTACTGAGGCTCTCTGAGACTCAGTTTCTTCATCTATAAGTGAAGACAGCGCTAGTATTTTCCTTATTAAACTATTATTGTGATTTCATCATATGATACCAGAAAGGACTTTCACTAATGACGGATAGAGAATAAAGGTTGAATAATGTTACTTATTGTTATTATCAAATTGAAAATATAATCAGTTACTTCTTTCTTAAACATTTCCACAAATTAGTGGCACCATTTCCCCATCTTTTTTATTGGTGATATGGTAGGCAATCAATCACAGCATTTCTACATGTATTATGTGATTGTATATATATATATATATTTCAATCAATTATCTCACATTTGTGTTGGTCTCCATAATGATACTATACTTCAAAGTGTAAACAGCGATAGAATGTTTCTGTCCATGAAAAACCATAAAATCATAAGAATGTTATGAGGAATATTATGCTATAATGTGAATTAAAATGTAATATATGATTATATTAAAGTATAATCTTTTTATGTTTGTGAAATATGGGGCAATACTGGAATAAAATATATTAATGTTTATACTGCTCATCTCTGACTTAAGGAAATATAAAAGTTTTTATATCCTGTTTTTTAAAAGTTTAGATTCAATTAATTAACATATAGTGTATTATTAGTTTTATAACATATTTTATAGACATCACTTTTTTAGGGCAATTTTAGATTTACCAAAGAAGTTTGTAGTAAGTACAGAGTTCCCATATCCTCCTACTCTCTTTATGTCTGCACATAGTTTCTCCTATTAATAAAATCTTGTGTTAGTGTGGTGACTTTGTTACAACTGATGATACAGTATTGATAAGTTATCATTTGCTACATTCCATTGTTTACATTAGGGTTTACTTTTTCTGTTACATAGTTCTATAGATTTTGCCAAATCCATGTTATGATCATTCTATGCATCACACAGAATAGGTTCACTGCTCTAAAACCTCTGAGCTTCCATATACATTGAGAAATGAAATGATTCCCACAATCAAGTTAACACATCCATCACCTCACATAATTACTTTTTTTGTGAAGGGAAAGTGTTAGCCCTCTTAAGATCTACTCTTTCAGCAAATTTCGAGTATACAAAACAGTTTTATTAACTATAGTCACCATGCTGTATGTTAGATCATCAGAACTTATAACTGTAAGTTGGCCAACCTCTTCCCATATCTCCTACCCCCAACCCCAGCCCCTGCCAACCACCATTTTATGGTGGTTTCTATGGTTCATTTATTTATTTTTTAACATTCTACATATAAATGATACCACACAGTATTTGTCTTTCTCTTTCTGGTTTATTTCACTTAGCACAATGCCCTTCAGATTCATCCACATTATTGCAAATGGCATGATTTCCTTCTTTTCTATGGATGAATAATATTCTATTTTATGTATTTACCACATATTTTGATCTGTCCATTGGTTGATAGATATGTGGGTTGTTTCTACTTCTTGCCTACTGTGAATAATGTTACAATGAACATGGGAGTAAGATATCTCTTAGAGATAATTATTTTGTTTCCTTTGGATACGCAAAAGTGGGTTTGCTGGGTCATATGGTAGTTGTCTTTCTAATTTTTGAGGAACCTCCATACTGTTTCTATAATGGCTGCACTAGTTTACATTCCCACCAATAGTGTAAAAAGGTTTCCTTTTCTTCACATCCTTGCCAACATTTGTTATCTCTTGTTTTTCATAACAGAGTTTTGCTCTTGTATGAGGTGATATATCTTTGTGGTTTTCATTTGCCTTTCACAGATGATTAGTAATTTTGAGCATTGTTTCATGTATCTTCTGGCCATTTGTATGTCTTCTTTGGAAAATGTCAATTCAGGTCTTTTGCCTATTTTTCAATTGGATTATTTGGGGTTTTTGTTTTGTTTTATTTTTTTGCCATTTAATTGTATGAGTTCCTTATATATTTTGGATATTAACTCCTTATTGGATATACGGTTACATATATTTTCTCCCATCCCTAAGTTGCCTTCAATTTTGTTGGTCGTTTCCTTTGCTGTACAGAAACTGTTAAAGAAGAAGGAAGGAAAATTTCCAAACTAATTTTAGGAGACTTAGCATTGCCCTGATACCCAAGCAAGTCAAGAACACTACAAGAAGATAAAATCATAGGCCAATAACCCTGATGAATATAGTTGCAAAATTCTCAACAAAATATTGACAAACCAAATTCATTGGCATATTAAAAGATTAATATACCATGTTTAAGTGGTAATTACCTCTGGGCGACAAGGATGTTTCAACATATGTAAATCAATTAATGTTATATGCCACATTAACAGAATGAAAGATAAAAATCCTATAATCCATATGATCTCAAGAGATGCAGGAAAAAATTGAAAAAATTCAACATTTATTTATGATAAAAACTCTCAATAAGCTGGGTATAGAGGGAACATGCCTCAGTATAATAAAGATCATACATAACAAGCCCATAGCTAACATTATACTCATTAGTGAAAAGTTACAAGCCTTTCCTCTAAGATCAGGTATAAGACAGGAGTATCTACTTTCACCAATTCTATTCAACATAGCACTGGAAGTCACAGCCAAAGCAATTAGTCAAGAAAAAGAAATAAAAGCCATCCAAATCAGAAAGGAAGAAGTAAAATTTTCTGTTTGCAGAGGATGTGACTTTATATGTAGAAAATCCTAAAGTCTCCACAAAAAAAAACCTCTTAGAGGGGATAAATGAATTTGGTAAAGTTGGAGAACACAAAATCAACCCACAAAAATTGGAGGCATTTCTATACACTAACAAGGAATTATCATAAAAAGAAATTAAGAAAAACATTCCATTTATAATAGCATCAAAAGGAATAAAATATTAAGGAATAAATTTACCAAGGTACTAAAAGATCTGCATGCGGAAAACTGTAAAACATTGATGAAATAAATTAAAGAAGACAAAAATAAATGGTAAGTTACTCCATGTTCATGGTTGGAAGACTTAATATCATAAAAATGTCCATACTATTCAAAGTAATCTCCAGATTCAATGTAATTTAAATCTAAGACCTGAAATTGTAAAACTGCTGGAGAAAACATAGGGGGAATGCTCCTTGACCTTGGTCTTGGCAATGATTTTTTTTGGCTTTGACACCAAAAGCACAAGAGAGAAAAGCAAAAATAAACATATGGGACTTCATCCCTTTACTTTAATCTATTTGTATTTTTACAGCAAAAGCAGGTTTCTTGTAGATAGCATACAGTTGTATTGTTTTGTTTTTATAATCTACTCTGTCCTTCTCTTTCAATTCATGTACCTAGAGCACTCAAATTTAAAGTGACTATTGATAAAGTCACACTATTGATATAGTCATGAATATCTCATCTGAAACTGTTTCTATTACCTTGTTTTTGCTTATTTTTTTTATCTTCCACTCTTGTTCTGCTTTCTCTACTTTTAATCAAACATTTTATGTGATTTAATTTCTTTCTTTTCTTAGCATGCAAATTACACTTCTGAAAATGTTTTTGGTGGTTGCCATAGAGTTTGCAATATAGATTCATAACTAATATTAGGTCACTTTCAAATAACACTAAATCCCTTCATTGGTGGTGTAGGTATTTTACAATAGATTATTCCCAATTCCTTCCTTCCATTCCATAATATTGATGCCATACATTTCACTTGTCCAAAAATTACAATCATCCAATATATTGTTATTAGTATTTTAATAAACTGTGTTATGTGTTAGATCAATTAAGAATGGTGTTCTAAAAAAAAAGAATGG
>LNAC01000024.1:72091-170077 GCA_002007465.1 Ailurus styani | reverse complement strand
AAAAAAAAAAAAATAAAAAAATAAAAAAAATAAAAAAAATAAAAAAATAAAAAAAAAGAATGGCATTCTAGACAGGAAGATATTTACAAATTATCTTACAATAAACAATTTACCATAAGGGAAAAAAAAAAAAGATTGGCATCCTTACCACACTAGAAATAAAATCCAGAGTCCTCTTTTATTATGTCACAATATGTTAGCATGTGTTTAAATATTTCTTTCACATGTGTTCCAGTTTATAGTTTCCTACCTTGATAGGTTTTATTTTAATTTTTAAGGTTTATTTTGTTCATATTAGTTTTAAAAGTTCTCACCTTTGAAAAATAGCATATAAAAAATGTTTTCCCAAATGTAAAGGTGATCCAAAGTAATGTGATGACATTAACACATGTAAGGACCTCATCAAAAAGCAACTCTAAAAAAGAACTGAAACTCAACAAAACATCTTTTATAGATCGTTGAAAGAGACAAGCAAATTGATTTAAAACCAATTTACAGAATATACAATGGGAAAGAATGAGCATGTTTTAAACTAAAAAATGAGTTTGTATTTGAAAGAACTCTACTATTCAGATTTGTAAAATGTACTGTGCCCATATTTGACATCTACCTTCTCTAGTTAAAAAAAGAATGGTGCTAAAATAAAATCAATTTTAGAGAGTAATAAAGTATGGAAAGTGCCAGGTATGGAACTGAAAGAGCTAACTATGTAAACTGAGGAGCTCAAGCTTAAGAATTTAAAGATTTGAAGAAGAGTCAAAATTATAATTTAATAAGACAATAGATTTTTAATGAAAGTCAATAAATTCAAGCAAAGGGGAAAAAATCAATGAAAATAAAGTTTTGGTTGCTAGTCTTCTCCCTAATTAAAGCAATTAAGATTTATTAACATACAGTTATATCTAGGTAGAATATTAAATTTGCACAAAATAAGCAATAGTCTAATTTATTACAATATTTATATCCAAGAGAATTTAAACCATTACTTGCTTGTTTTCAGTTTCTTTGTTTTAATGGAGACTAAGGCATTCATAAGTTTACCTTTTTATTTTTTAAATATTTTATTATCTTTTAATTTTTTAAAAAGATTTTATTTATTTACTTATTTAGAAAGAGAGAAAGTGTGTGCAATTGTGAGCAGGGGGAGGGGCAGAGGGAGAGAGAAAATCTCCAACCCACTCCATGATGTGGCAGAGCCTGACCCAGGGCTTAATCTCATGACCCTGAGATCACCACCTGAGGCAAATCAAGAGTCAGTTGTCTAACCAACGGAGCTACCCAGGCACCCCATAATTTTATGTTTTTTTTAAAAAAAATTTTGAGGGTTAAGGGTAGAAAAATGGAGATCCTTTCTCCAAGACAATTTGAAATACTTCCCGAATGGCTCAAATAGGTCACGGAATTAGCTAGGTAATTTTTCCAAGAAGAGGAGAAAGTTCATAGCATGAGAATTTTGTACCAGTGGGGTGAAAGGCCAAAGTTAAAAACAAAGCAACGCAAAAAACATTAAAAAGTTCTATTTATGTTAAGAAAATAAATTGGAAATACACATTTTTAAAGAGGAGATTTTTCTTGTGGTTTTAATTTCCTCAACTCATCATGATCTGATATTTTATGAGACTAACACTGATGAAGAATTTCAATAAATCTCTGAATGACAAATAACAAGGAATTAACTAATTCATTCAGTTTAGGGAACATTAATTATGTAATTGTGTGTGGGGGGAGTATTGGTAAATGAATTTGTCTTAAAAGCTAAGGAAAAAAGTTACCCACGCTTTTTCACAAAGAGAATGTTTTCATATTAATTGGAAAGATACAATTTCAGTATGCTAGGTCACTCTTTACTGTAGCAGGTTCCCAGCCTACCTGACCTTGAGATCTAAGTGTTTAATAAACAGATCCTCAGGCCCCTCCCCCTGGAATTCTGAATCGGTGAAGGGGGTGGGACTGGGAAGGGGGCTCTAGAATCTTTCTTTTGAAAGACACAGGTGATTTTTACAATTAAACGATCACAAGTTTCAGAAAGCACCATTTTATAGGGCAGTAAGAATCACATTCGCGGTCCCACATATTGTTCCAGTAATGTCATATTGCTCAATTCATTTTCTCTTCTGAGGAGTCCCTCTTCAGATCTCTGTTCATTTGAATTTCTTTTTATTTTCCTAAAGCCAGATCAGACATCAGCTCTTCAAACTCATTTATTCTGTGTTATCTGTGTACCTTACACATAATTTTGTTTTTCACGAATAAAACTTTTTAAAATAAATGATTAGCTTATATTTATTTTTATGAATACCAATATCTAATGCCTATAGAGAGCTAACAGTATGCCATGAACTTCATACTTTATCTCACTGGGTATTCACCAAGTCTCAGTGAAAGAATGTATCAGATCAGAGCTCAATTAGAGAAGCTGAAACACTAGGAGCTTTTTAAAGGATTTGTTACAGGATGTGTCGGTTACCAATTTATTGCCTGATAGCTCCAAATACCCCTTCAATATTTGCTCTGGGATAAACAGCCTTTAAGCGTTTCTCCTTGAAAGTGAGCTCAATGTTAAGCTTTCTCGACAGAGGGCGCTGAAGGGACATTGCAGGAGGAAGGGGCTCTAGGCCATTACCAGGGCAGTCTGGGCCTCAGCGGGTGGGGAGTAGGAAGACATGCCCCGGGAGTTAGCTCCAGGCATCGTCCAGACTTTGGACATTCTGTGACCTTGCAGCACCAGCCTTGCAATAACCTTTTCTCAGTCCTCTATACATGCAAACTAGACACCTCTTCTTCCCAATTTTTGTGCTCTGAAGTCTTCCTGCCAGCTCTGGCCCCCAGAAGGAGGCCAAATCTGTCCTCCTAATCTTGTCCCCACTATCTGCTGACCATCTTTTTCCCACCTGCACCCCGAAACTCATTGCAACTGGAGACCAGCTCCAACCCTAGCCAAATCAGTGAACATTTCATTAAACAGTGAAATGAACTACACTTTCTCCAACAAAATCTGAATCCTTCCAAGTTTGTCCTTCCTTGCTTATTTTTGCAAAGTAGAATTATTACAGGCCATCTCCACAGGTTAAGCCAATAAATGACAATGTGTGTAAGCTTCAAAAATGGCCGTCGCTCCCCTTCCGCCATCCAACAGTCTCTGGTAGTCCATCCTAACCAAAATCATGCAGAGCGATGTCTTTCTGTGGAATTTAGTTTAGCCTAGCCGAGTTAATACCTAACAAACCCTTCACAGTCCGCCCCTTATCAACATCCAAAAACCTCTCTTTAAATCATACTTAATCTCAAAATAAAGGCGAGAGTAAAGGGAATAAACTGCTCTAAGAGATCCAAGCAGGCAAGTTGCTTTTCAGTATTCAGGTAACACGCAAATGTTGCCAACTTTCCCTGAGTGGCATAAAGGATGTGTTTCTTTTTTCAAAGGAGAGAAAGCTATAACCCCTTGATCCCCCATATCTGTCACATATGGAAAATCTGGAGTTAATAAGCATTTTCCAGCAAACTGAGTGATGTGTTGACTGCCATCACAAATATTTGTGCTTTTTTTCCTCACCAGTACAAACCCAGGCCAGGGCCATCAGTGTCTAGCACAGTGCCTGACACATAGCATCTGCTCGATGGATGTTCACTGACTTAGTGGGGGCTTCTGCCGACTCCAGCACTCAACACTACGCACACAACAGATATCTAGGAGAACAACCTATTGATTTGCTTACCCTTACTTTGCCATTTTAAATTAAACCCAGTGCATTCAGAGAGAAACTGCACTGACCGTAGCTATCTGGTATGTGATTCAGATTAATTGCTGCTGTAGTCATTCATGAGTTTTGGCACTGTTCGTATTTTGGTAAGCAAAACTAGGGGAATTTATTTTTGGCCATCTACATCAATCTTTATTTGGACAACTAAACGAATCACTATAAAACCCCACTGTCAAAATGGTCGATGTGATTTGGTACCACACAGAGTTAGTGATTACCTGGCCTTATAGTTCCTTTGGGTTTTCTGCTGTTGAGACTATCACCTGCATCTTTTGATTGCAAGTATTTGGGGCATGAAGCCAGTTCCCATTTCACTACATAAAGCTGTTCTGGGCATGCAGAAACCATACCAATCAGCACTTTTTAGAAAATGAAACAATTTGCAAGGTCCTGAATGATAGATGGCAATAAGGAAATGCATTGTACTATGCTTCTGAAGTAAAATTTCAACAGTAACTTTGCTTATAAATATGAGGAGCATACATACCTGTTTGCCCTCAAGGGTCCTGGATTACACCAGATATCTTGCTATAATTATTAATAGCATTAATTTTTGCTTCCCAAATTACACCTGTTTGATTGTAAATTACATGGTCACACTTATATGTGATTGCCCTCTCTGGGGTTTCACGAGTGGATAAATTCTAGCACACTGCAAAGAATTAGATGCAAATATTTACATTCTTCTGGAAGTGGCAAGACAAAAGAGATGTAGTATATGGTACACAGGTTCAGGTAAAGGAACAATGGGTCAAGGAAGGTGGATAGAGAACAAACAAATATATCCAGACAGAAAACAGAAATGAGAGATTGTAAGTTGAGAAAGAATAAAAAAGTATCATGGTACTAGAAGGGCTAAGAGAGTTCAAAAATGGAAAGTCAGCAAAATTTGGGAACAGCAATTCTATAGGCTACTGCTTATTGCACATCTATTATGTGCTGGAACCCGGACTTAATGGTTTATGCACAAAAATGTATTAAATCCCCA
The DNA here is from genome assembly GCA_002007465.1 of Ailurus styani. NCBI lineage: Eukaryota > Metazoa > Chordata > Mammalia > Carnivora > Ailuridae > Ailurus > Ailurus styani. Next base: position 165,328 of record LNAC01000024.1, on the reverse strand, counting down.
TATCAACCTAGGAAATAAATATTTCTGTCCATATTTTATATATAAAAATGGACTCAGGAGAGTTTAAATAATTGCTGAATGTGTTATATGGTGGGGCCAGTTTATGAAACTGGATTCATGTGGAATTCAAACCCCTGTCCTTTGAATATAGCACTTTATAACCTTTCACTGGGCTCTATTACTGATGACTTCTGATCCCAAGGCCTTATACTTTGTATTGTATGAAGCCTGGCAAAGTCTTACAGTATTTTATGAGAAGGCAGAGGAAAAATCTGAGAAATGGCAGGTAAATAATTTTTCCAAGGCCTCTGTGGGACCAGGCTAGGACCAAATACAAGCAACGTTAATATGGTAATAATACTCCTACCTAGTGATAGCTCAGCAAAAGATAAAGGAAATAAAGTTTTAAAAATAAATATTTAAAATCATGGTTTCAGAATTTTGCTGAAATTTACATATAGCAGGGAGTCCTTGTCAACAATTTATTCATGGAAGTACTATTGGGGAAATTCTAGTTACTTGTAAGTTTTATATTTAGTCTTAAATATTACTTTAAAGACCTTTAAAAATTATGTCTTTGATCAGTGTTTTTCAATATGTGGAATTAAAATGTAAATTTTTTCATGGTCATTGATTCCTTGACCACTCTCAATGATCTGTAAGTCTCAGTGCAAGCTGTCTTTGAGGTTGTCCCCAGTTTTCTCAGGACTCATTTGCAATGTCTTCGTTTAGAGTCTAGACACTTAATGAACTTTCCATACTCTGTTAAATCCACAGGTGCCTTCTCAGCAGCTCAGAAATCACATGCCACCAGTATCTCTATAAGTAAAACACAGAATTTTATCATAAGAGGAAAGACAGTGGGAGAAATGCATGGCTCTAGAACACTGTTGGGGATAAAAGTGGTTTCTACTGGATAAAACAACACTTCTACTTACTAAGCATGGACACTTATTGAATTTGTACCATCTGCAGTGCATGGACAAATGATCATAGAATTTACGAGGAAATCCCTTTCCTCTAGGGATTTAGACCACATATTTTCTAAAATTCTCAGCCAGTAGGAGGTACCACTGACTACTTCAGTAAAGGCTCTAGGATCCACATGTAGCAAAACTCTTCCTCATTATTCTTTTCTTCATATTGCCCCAATTGTGTATTCAACAAATCTCCCATCAAGTCTTTCTCAATTACTGCATCATCCTCATGTGCCAGAAGTACTGCCACTGTCTCGCCACTGGGCTGCCTGCTTCTATTTCTTCTTTTCTTAGATCAGCAAACTTTTCCTATAAAGGGTCAAATAGTTCTAGTATTGCAAGCCATCTGTTTTTCTGTCATAGTTGCTCAAATTTGCTGTAGTAGCATGAAAGAACAGTAGATCTGTAAATCAAAAGGGGTGGCTGGTTCCAATAAAGCTTTATTTACAACAACAGGAAGCAACCAGGAAGTCCTAGTTTGATGATTATAGAGTGTATTAAGTTATGTCTCTTAGGAAAACACACACACACATGCAAACGGATGATATTTCATGGCTTAGAACAAAGTCTCATATTTGGTGCATATTGCTCTGCATAGTCCATTAAGGCTGTATTCCTATTATTACTGACTTGTATTTCTTCTTTTATCTCCTGATACTTCCACTTAGGTAAACTATATTTCAGTTACTCTACCCTTATAATAATTGTTTCAATAAGATGTTCAATCTTTTTATTATTTATTTATTTAAAATACTTTATTTATTTATTTGTCAGAGAGAGAGAGATAGAGAGCCCAAGCAGGGGGAGCGGCAGGCAGAGGGAGAACTAGGATCTCTGCTGAGCAAGGAGCCCAATAAGGAACTCAGTCTCGATCATGACCTGAGCAGAAGGCAAATGCTTAACTGACTGGGCCACCCACGTATCCCATCAGTCTTTTTAAAGAACTTTCATAAGCTTCTCCTTCTGTTGCAATGACTTTATGCTTTTTCACGTATTAGTCTTACTCATTTACCAAGTCTCACTATAAATTGTTCTTTGGGGATCTTCTCAATTTTTCTTGGCTTAGTGACATTTCCTCCACTGAATACTCAAAGCATTGTGTGTATACCTTCTTTATCAGTTTTCATCCTACATTCCACTTATTTGTATCTAGAATCCCCATTTAAACAAGCTCTTTCACAAATCAAGAAATCATCATCTTTGAATTCCCAACAATAGCATAATACCTAGCGTGTACTAAATACTCTGCAATATAGTTAATTTATAAGTCAGTCAGTCAGTCTGCAAATGTACAATGAGTTCCTATCATGTACAGGCACTGTGTGAGGCTCTGTAAATAAAGCGGTGGACAAAACAAATTAAACTTCTGGTCTCAGGGAGCTTATACGCTGGTAGGAAGGAAATGTGTAATAAGCAAGAAGATAAATAAAAGGATGTCAGGTCGTGTTAAAAACAATGCAGAATAAGTAAATAAAGAGTGAAGAAGAATGGTGCTTTATATTAGATCAAGAAGGTTTTCATGTATGAATTGGCATGTGAGCATACTTGAATGAAGCAGGAAATTAATTCAATATCACAACAATGAGTGTTGAATAAACAAATTAATTACAAGGTGCATTTAAGTTTGCCATGGTTTTCTGCATGTATTTGACTCTTTTTCCCCCCCAAGTTTCTGCTTTTCCCATATTGAGATAATAAGCTAGTTAATTATTTGGGGGAGGATCTTTAATATGTCTGAGTGATTTAAGTTACTCCCATAAGTTACATCAAATCACTGTGACCATGGGGAGTTTTTTCACTAGTAGAAGAAGTACAGCATCTCCTCTCCCACCTCACAAGAGAAGTACCAGAATATTTGGAAACAGCTAAAATTTAACCCTTCCCTCCTCAAGTAATCCCAATATGCTTTACTGATTAGACCTTGATCTCCCTAAAACGGGCCTAATTAATTCTTCAGCTCTGTTCCAAGAGCATTTTTATAATCTGCTATTATAACACTTAGTACATTGTTTTAAAGTTAATTGCTTATACATATATCTCATCCCTTAAGCGTGGGAGCTCTTCCAAAGCACAGACTCCATCTTATTCATTTAGAGATTTTATCAGGATGCCTGGCACAGAGTTCCCATTAAATAAGTGTTTGTCAAGTTAAATTGATGATTTGCCAGTTCCAAATTTTCTCTACACCTGTCATAACACTGAACATGCAAATAAATCCAGTGGAGAAAGTTCTTCTACTTTTCATTCAAGGACCTCCTGAAGTACAACACTTAGTTGAGGAATGTTTTAATATTATTCCATGTGTGTGTGTGTGTGTATGTGTGTGTATGTTTAAGTAGGAGTTTTAACACGAAATGAATCTTACATCTAATTGGCACAAAATAATTTAAAGGTTTATTTTGAGGCTTGGAAGTTTGAAATACTATATAATATTGCCAGGCTTTGGCCACTGAAGAAGCATCAATATTCAGAGGTGATTTAAAAGAGGATACACTGCCCTGTCATTTCTTCCTGCTCTACTAACAGGGTTATTAATCAAAGAGATCAATTGAGAATATCCTTTATTCTATTTAATTCTACACATAACATATCTGACAGACTGCTGACTGGAATAAAGGAAAACTGAAGTAAAGAGAATAACTTGGCTGAATTTTCTTTTTCTTTGCCATGATATGACTGTTGGAAATATTTTCAGATGTCCAAGGCTCAGATTCACATTGGCATATAGAAAGTTCTCTTATTCAATAGACACACATAGAATTTCTAATAGATAAATATTCTTTTCTCATATTTTACTAAAGGCCACTCATTTTGTGTGTGCCTTTCTGTAAATACATCCTGCCTGAATCCATACTGTTCAAGTCAATGGAAAACAAGACAAATTTTATAGAATATATTTATATCTTTATGACACAGTAAGATCACAAACAATTGCATTGTGTTTTCCCATTGTTTATGATGAGATGTAATTGATTTCTTCTTAGAATTGAAATGGACAATTCAATTTTATGCTCAACTCATATTCAACAAAGCAGGAAAGAACATCTAATGGGAAAAAAGACAGTCTCTCCAATAAATGGTGCTGGAAGAACTGGACAATCACATGCAGAAGAATGAAACTAAACCATTCTATTACACCATACACAAAGATACACTCAAAATGGATGAAAGTCCTCAATGTGAGACAAGAATCCATCAAAATCCTAGAGAAGAACATAGGCAGTAACCTCTTTGACATCAGCCACGGCACGTTTTTTTCATGACACGTCTTCAAAGGCAAGGGAAACAAAAGGAAAAATGAACTTCTGGGACTTCATCAAGATAAAAAGCTTCTGCACAGCAAAGGAAACAGTCAATAAAACTAAGAGGCAACCCACGGAATGGGAGAAGATATTTGCATTACAGATAAAGATATTACAGATAAAGGGCTGGTATCCAAGATCTATAAAGAATTTCTCAGACTCAACACCCAAAAAACAAATAATCAAGTCAAGAAATGGGCAGAAAACATGAACACTCTCCCAAAGAAGATATACAAATGGCTAACAGAGAAATGAGAAAATGTTCAATATCACTAGCCATTAAAGAAATACAAATCAAAACCACAATGAGATCCCACATTATACCAGTTAGAACGGCCCAAATTAACAAGATAGGAAACAAGTGTTGATGAGGTTGTGGAGAAAGGGGAACTCTCTTACACTGTTGGTGGGAATGCAAGCTGGTACAGTCACTCTGGAAAACATCATGGAGGTTCCTCAAGATGTTAAAAATAGAGCTACCCTACAACCCAGCAATTGCACTACTAAGTATAATAAAAAGAAGGAGCACATGCACCCCGATGTTCATAGCAATGTCTGCAATAGCCAAACTGTGGAAGGAACCGAGATGCCCTACAAAAGACAAATGGATAAAGAAGATGTGGTCCGTATACACAATGGAGTATTACTCAGCCTTTAGAAAGGATGAATACCCACCATTTGCATTGATGTGGATGGAACTGGAGGGGATTATGCTAAGTGAAACAAGTCAAGCAGAGAAAGACAATTATCATATGGTTTCACTCATATGTAGAACGTAAGGAATAGCACGGAGGACCACGGGGGAGGGAGGGAAAAGTGAATGGGAAGAAATCATACAGGGAGACAAACGATGAGAGACTCTGGACTCCAGGAAACAAACTCAGGGTTACAGAAGGGAAGGGGGTAGGGGGATGGGACAACAGGGTGATGGGTATTAAGGAGGGCACCTGTTGGGACGAGCACTGGGTGTTATATGTGACTAATGAATCATTGAACACTACCACAAAAACTTATGATGTATTATATGCTGGCTGACTGAACATGATAAAAAAAGAATTGAATTGACAACGAAAAAAAGCATTACATTCCCATATTAGGAACAAATATAACTTTTCTCTCAATGTCAGGAGAAATGACACAAATAACGAAAGCTTACAGCTCTAGCCATTCACTCAGGAAAGTTTTGGCAATCTGTTCCTAGAGAAGATTTACTGTGGAGTAGATTTAAACTTAAAAGGATGGGTTTCTGACCAACATGTTTGACTGAACAGAATGGAAAGTGCTTTCCTGGCCCAAATCATAAAAAATGCTGGATGACGTATATTTAAAATATTAAAAACGTATGTCGGAACCCACAGATATGGAAGGGAAATGCCTAAGTGCCCCCAAAACAAAACAAAAACAACAACAAAAATTACCTTATAACCATTTTTGCTAATGAGGAATCAAAATTGAGCAACCCAGAAGACACTATAACCAGACATATAACTTGTAAGCTAAAGGAAAAACAGCTAATAGGGAGTGTAAGGGGCTGTGTACATTAAGCAGTAGGAGTAAGGATCCTATTCTGAAGCTGGATTTCAGGAAATTATGACCTCATACATAAATGCTGGTCTAGAATTGTATTCTGGAAGTGGGAGAAATGAAGTCATGAATAGTTGAAACTCTGAGCATAGAATATAGTTTTAAGGATCAATTTTGTACAAACTATATAGTACAGAAACCCTAAGTCTGAAAGTTTCACATATAATTTACTTCAATATTGGTGAACCAAGTAGAAAAGAGTCAGTGGTAACCAGGACTGTGGTAACCAGGTGACTATGTTCTGGAAGGCACCTACACAGGCCACCGACATAAGACTCCTGAGATCTAAATCCATGGAATTTGAACTCTGACCACAGATATGTGTAACCAATGTGCATATGAGAAAGTTCAATGCTAAGGAAGACAACTATAAATTCAATAACTGGGAGGATTTATGACTGGGAATTAGAGTAACTTGAGAGGGACTTTAAAATACATATTCGATATGTATAAAGAAGTAAAGGGATTAATAACATCCTTAAAATAAAAAGGGGAAGATTATGAAACAAGATCAGATAATTTTGAAAATAAAGTAGAAATCTTAAAATTATTCACTCTGTGACCTTAGACATGTTACTTAACCCTCTCCCTCTCAATTTCTCAACCTGGAAAATAGGATAATTTATGGAGTTGGTGTAAGATTTAATAATTGAAGCACTTAGAACAGTTCCTGGTACAACATAATGAGTCATTAGAAATTAGTGCTTATTACTATTGGAAACAATGCACATGAGGGCACCTGGATGTCTCAGTCAGTTAAGTGTAAGACTCTTGGTTTTGGCTCAGGTCAGGTTTGGTCTCAGGGTCATGGGATCGAGCCCTGTGTCAAGCTCTGGGCTCAATGTGGAGTCTGCTTGAGATTCTCTCCCTCTCCCTCTGCCCCTCCCCCTGCTCGCTCACTTTCTCTTTCTCTCTCTTTCAAATAAATAATCTTTAAAAAAAGATTCTCTCTCTTTGTCTCTCCCTTTGCCCCTCCCTCCCTTGCACACTATCTGTAAAAAGAGAAAAGACAAAAATGATGGCACATCTATTAAATATGAAGAGACTGAAAAAAATTGCACTTAAAAAAAGTTCATGTCTAGATTAAAACATTTTAATAGAAAAGTTGAAGACCACAGAACAAACAAGTTTGAAGGCCAATATAATAATAGTATATATAAGTTGAGGAAATTTCAGAGAATTTAAAATAAATACACTTAGAATTGGAAAACATAAAGTTTAAGATACACAGGATTAGTTTCAGAAAAGCTAGTATATTGGGCGCCTGGGTGGCTCAGTGGGTTAAAGCCTCTACTTTCGGCTCAGGTCGTGATCTCAGTGTCCTGNCGCCTGGGTGGCTCAGTGGGTTAAAGCCTCTGCTTTCGGCTTAGGTAGTGATCTCAGTGTCCTGGGATCGAGGCCCACATCAGGCTCCCTGCTCAGCAGGGAGCCTGCTTCCTCCTCTCTCTCTCTGCCTGCCTCTCTGCCTACTTGTAATCTCTCTCTTGCTCTGTGTCAAATAAATAAATAAAATCTTTAAAAAAAAAAAGAAAAGCTAGTATATTCCTAATATAAATACAGAACAGAGACAAAGAATAAGACAAATTTATCAAAACAATGTTTCCCATTAAAAAAAATCATATTCAGTCCCAAATATCAGTAAAATAAATCCACAAGTAAACTGTGGATCATCAAGAATATCCAGAATTGCATGAAAGAAAAAACAGGGGGCACCTGGGTGGCTCAGTCGGTTAAGTGGCTGCCTTTGGCTCAGGTCATGATCCCAGGGTCCTGGGATCGAGTTCTGCATCGGGCTCCCTGCTCAGCCAAGAGCCTGCTTCTCCCTCTGCCTGCTGCTCTCCCTGCTTGTTCTCTCTCTGTGTCAAATAAATAAATAAAATCTTTAAAAAAAAAAAGAAAGAAAGAAAAAACAGAACACTTACAAAGAAACAGAAATTAACATTTTCACCAGCAGTAATATATGTTAGAGAAAATGGGATAATGTCTTCAAACTTTGAAGTTTTGAAATAATCTTAGCAATGCCTCAACAGCATGGAAATTTGCCTAGTCTCTTCCATGGAGCTCATTTGGCTATTCTGTATTGCAAACCTGACTAGGCATTGAGTTAAAAGGTTTTGATATGGTTTTTAGAGATAATGGGATCAGAACATCCCCTGAAACTGAGCATCCTTAGACATCAGTGTTTGATGATCTCCAATTCTGAGAGTTTACTTTTATGGACAGAGACAAATACCAAACAAATGTTCACATCACTGAGCATAAAGTAACTATTCTAAGTACTATGAACAGAAAAGATAAGTTTCTACTAATATATGGGACAGGGAAACCTACTGTAGCCTGGAAGTCAGAGAAGACCAAAGACTAGAACAATGTGTAGCTGCTAAATATGTGGGATTAATATGTGAAAGAGATTTAGAGCTCCATGTATTAAGATGAGTTCCAAACAGAGAAAGGGGTAACTCCATCATTTATATAAAATATGTTATAATAAAAATACATAATCAATTCATGCCAAAATTAACCTAATCTACCCATGATATAGGCTAACTGACTATTTATTCCCATACTGGCACTTCAATCTTTCAAAAAATGGCTTTATATACTTGAAATAGTAACTTTCTATTATTATTGTATAGACAAGATTGAAGATTCTTTCCCTCGTAAAAGATCTTATAAAGGTCTTTTTTTTTTTTTAAGTAATCTCTGCATCCACTGTGGGGCTCAAACTCACAACCTTGAGGTCAAGAGTCACATGCTCCACTGAATGAGCCAGCCAGGCACCCCTAATAAAAGTCCTCTTGGATTGAACATCATAGGCTATCTCATTTTCGGTCTCTAATATCTCATCAGATAGGCTATCAAAATATCTAAGGAAATCTGATACCAATCTGTTCTACCCAATGATTTCTGCATCTTAGCCTTGCTATTTTCCAATAAAGTTGTCCCCAGGTTTTCATCGTTCAGTTAAGAGTGAGAAGATAGGTGACTTCTGTTTTCTTTTAAGTCAGAAAGTCTCTTCCATAGGGTAGTAAATAAAGATTTTTAGACAAAAGTTAATAGAGAAGACTGTATAATTGTTTCATCACTATTCTGTTGTGATGTAAGATTTCCATCTTTTATATATTTATTTAAAATCTTAAAGATTTTATTTATTTAGAGAGTACAGGCATGGGGAGGGGTAGAGGGGGAGAAAGAGAGAAAATCTCAAGCAGACTGTCCACTAAGCACAAGTCCTACACAAGCCTCCATATGGCAACCCTGAGATTATGACCCAAGATGAAACCAAGATCAGATGCTTAACTGACTTTGGAAAAGCTCTTACCTTCATACATGCCACCTACTTGTTACAGTGTATTTCCGTAGGCAAAAAATTCACTATTAGCCGGTTTTGAATGTGTGCAAAAGGGGATAGTCATACTTTCTTTTTTATCTTAGAAATAAATTTCACAAAATATCATTATAAATGACTGAAAGAGTCCCTGAAGACAGGAAAGAGTGGAGGAGTAAATAATGACATGTTTTGAGGACACATTTTCTTGGGAACTTCTGAGACAATTTCCTCTTCTATCGTTTTATTTTCTTTATGAATGTACATAGTGTATAGAGTGGGTATAATTAGCCAGCACATATTAGAAGGGACACTTCTCTCCTTTGGTGGAAAATTCTATGTGCTCATGCGATGACTCACCATGTCCGAGAGGAGAGTCTAGTCCAGTATTTCTAATACCAGATAGGGCTATCCCAAGATACATCCCATTATTTCTCCCAGTCACCGTTCACACATTCTGTAAGTAAATCTGGAAGAATAAGTTAAAATGGTGGAAGCTGGAGACCGCTCTAAGGTCAGACAATGCTCAATTCAGTCCGCACAATTTTGGTGATGATGTGGGCGTGATATAATGGATGAAATCAGAGAATAATTCCCACCTGGTCAATCTCTTATGAGTGTGAAGAGATACGGTCACAAGAAGGTGAATCTGAGAATTTATATGAAGCGATTTTAAAGAGAACTTTTAAAGGTGATAAAAAAAGAACTGTATACACACTTCCACAGCTATCAATTTCACCTACCAATTTCAGAGCAAAATACCTTAACCGTACCTGAGTAATATTAAATTTGCTGCCAGGAGGCTGAGAATCATCTCCCACCTTGGGAGAATTTATAGGAAATAACAATACATACTTGGTGCTTTAAACTCATGTCCATACCCATTATGTATTGCTACCTATCGTCAATTACTGCCATTAATGTATGATTTGTATTTATGTAGGATGCCTTAAGTCCCTTTGAGTCATTTAAAGTCAAAATATGACATAATGTCTTTAAAAATCTTTGCAATAAAATTTATTGGAAGGTGTCTGCATTACACATGAGATATTAAAGGTGATTTAAGGCAGGGACTGTGTTTTCTCCATCATAGTATACTGAATATAATAAAATGCTGGGCACATAGTACATGTTCAATTAATATATTCTTTTTTGCACAATTTGCTTATTGACTTACCACTAGGTATAATACACTATGCTAAGAATTCTTTTATTTATATAATACTCTCCGTATGATTGATGGTAATGATTGATAAAGAAATAAGGAATATCTGAGCAAAAAAAATCCATAGTTTTTTCTTTTGTTCTGTGAAGTTTTCAGGTTTTAGTATGGTTGAAATACTAACCACTTTTATATCAAATCTTGCCTTAAAAACACTGTCTAATTTAAATACAATCCCTTTGAATTTATATATTTCTTCCCTTTTAGGCCCAGTTCTTTTGAATTATTTAGGAGAATATTCTTAAGGCAATTAAAGGGATCCATTCAGCAGGATTTAAGCCAACAAATCAGTCAGCAGTTTTGGGTCACCTCATAAAGCAGCTAAGCATTACATCCAGTCCATGTATTTGAGATTTCACATGCCTTCATAATAGAGCTATCAATTTTCTGATTTGCAAGCCAGCTGACAGAGTTAATACCCCAAAGGGCTATTCCAGTGTTAAGCTCCTAAAATTGTTTTAGACTCACCCATAAATTAGACTATAGCCCAATCATGTACAATTTTATCCTTGTGCTCCTTGAAAAAGCATGAGCTCAGTGTTCCAGAAACAACACTCTTTAGAAGAAGAGCCTACTGGATCTATTAATCTTTTTTTAACTTTGATGCTGACTAAATATTCAGTTCACCATAATATGCTGTAAGTTACACAAGTAACACTAGGACACTGCTTGACCTATTATTTTTGAAGGTGGTGCTTTAAATATTAACAGAGCCTAACATAGCTTAGGACACATGGAGTATTCAAAATACGTGAGTAGGAGGTTGAATACCTGAGCTGTCTATGGTCCTTTGCACTGGTTGGCTTAAGTTTCATATACTCTGAGTAAACCACATAAAGATTTTGACCAAAAATTATCTCTCCTGACAAAAAGAAAAAACATAAAATATGACAGAGTATGTTTTGTAATTTTCGTGTTTCATACACAGGATTGTCCTAGGCAGTGTATTTTTGTGGTTTTCTAAAAATCGGTTCTGTGTCTGATACGAAGTTTATTCCAGAATTAGCATTATGGTTATAATTGCTGATCCCAGTCATATAAAAAATAAAGGAACACTTATACATTTTGTATCACTACATTAACTTACAGAAACATTAATTTAAAGAAATCTTGCCCTAGGATAATTTTAACAGAGATTTTTCTTTGATTCAAAAAATTTAAGATGAAGAACATGAAAATATGCTTACATCTGTTTACACACATGGAGAGAAAAGCCCTGCTAAATTTAATGATAACTTTAAATTTGTATGTCCAGTCTCATTCTCCATTTTGATAGGTAGTGCCATGTATTCTATAGACTGAAGGATATTTTTACCCAGATTTTTAATAGAACCTTTAAATTCAACACATTCAAAATTGAAATTACCATATTTTATCATCAATCTGCTCATCTTCTTGTGTCCCCATGTCAATGCATAATATATTACTTGATCAGTTTTCCAAATACAGAAAAATAATAGTTCTTTCCTTCATTTCCTATATCTTCCTGGTCAATAAAATGTATCATGTCTACTTATTATCACTTGATCTGAACACATTTCTTCAATGCCTTTTATCATTGACTTATTCAAGTTGTCTTAAGTTCTTATCTTTATACACCAAGGACATCTAAAAATGGTTTATATCTCTAGCTATTCTACAAAGTTTTCTCTGAAATGTACTCAAAGTGATAGTTGCAAAACAAAAATATAAATGTAATAATTATTCTTATGGTGGTACTGATAATGATAATTTCCTTTTACTCTGTACTTACTATGTGCTGGGCACAATCTAATATAGGTTTTCTTGTTGATCACACACAGACAAACACACAGAATGATATAGGTAACAGTGTTAATCACTGTTTTAAAGGTGAAAAAGTTGTTTTTTGCCCAAGGTCAGACTCTAAGTAGCAGTAACAGAAATCTGACTCTAGATAATCAGCACTTAACCATTATTGTATGCTATCTGATTTAAAATGAGCAACTTAATAATAAAAACTAATAATGACTTTCTTGAATAAAGTTTTTAAATGGCCTCTGTTGCCTTTAAAATAACATCAAAAACTCCTTGACCCCAAATACTTTGTGATCTTACTCAAACCATCAATCCCTCTTACCTTCTTTACTATCCAAATATCTTTAATATCTCACAGTTCACTTTCACTATGACACCATGTTATATACTACTTCCATAGTCTTGTGCTATTCTCTCTACTTTGAAAATCCTTACATGGCTTCTCTACTTGGATGATATAGGAGTTCTTGAAATTTTCCATAGTTAACCCTATCTTCCTTTTCCTCTAACCAGTGAGAAATGATTTATATTATTTTCAGATGCTGTGATATAAATGGGACACATTTATTATAGATCAGGTCACTGTTGACTTTGGAGGTATGTCTGCAGGAAACACTCAGGAGCTACCGCCATGTCCCCAGCTCATACCTGCACACATACTCGTTCACTCTTTGGTGTTTTCTTCTTTTGTACCTTGTGGCTTGCAAAGTAAGGTCATATAAGTAGCCTAACACCTACCTAAGACCCTTCCTTCTCCCCTGAACCATACTGAAGTAGTAAACTCACTTCCATCAGAGCATGTCTGGCCAACTTGGGAACCCTCATTTTCCATCTTCTAAATTTGGGCCTCATGTGTTTCCATCACTGGTCTCTAAAAGTAAGAAGAGAATTATCTTGAATTCAGAAGACCAGAATTTGAATCATGGCTTTGTCATAAAAAAAAAAAATTAAAGATTTATTTATTTATGGGGAGGGGGAGAGCAAGGAGGGGGGGGGTAGAAGGAGAGGGAAAGAATCTCCCTGCTGAATGTGGAGCCTGACAAAGGGCTTGATCCCACAACCCTGAAATCATGACCTAAGCCAAAATCAAGAGTTGGATACCTAACCAACTGAGCCACCCAGGTGCCCCGGCTTTGCTATTTATTTGTCATATAGCTGTGCAAGTCATTTAGCCTCTCCATACTTCAGTTTTCTCACTGTAGAATGTTTACAGAAATATTCTACTGTATAGAGCTATTTTGAAAAGAAACTGGGATAGTATAATTAAAAGCAAACAATTGCCTGCCCTAAGAGAAGATCACAATATATGCAAATTGCAATGAGCATATAAAATATACATGTAAGTATATAGTATTATGCACAAAATGATTGAAAATGATTCATTGAATTACTGGAATAATTAAGAAATTCTCAGTCAGGTTCAATTTGGTGATATGTTCCATCATGTCTGTTCTCAAAATACTGAAAATCTAATTGTGATAATGGCCTTTATGTGATGAAGTAAAACACTAAATGACTTTGACTAGAACAGTGATACTTCATAAATGTGGAGATAATTCTTAATCTTTCTCAAAAAAAATGGTTTGCAGCCTTATCATTTGATTTCTCAAGGCAGTAAGGTTTTTAGGAGAAGAGATAAAAAAAGGGAAAGAATTTGTACTCAGACTAGGCTTTCTCAAACATGGCACTATTGCCACTATTTAGGGCCAGATATTTTGTTGTTGTTGTGGGGAGTCCATTATGCATTATAGGATATTTAGCAGCTTCCCTGGGATCTACTATGTGTAAGAAACTGGTAGCACTTGACCCTCCTCCCACTTTCAGTGTGACAACCAAAAATGTCTGCAGACAGTGCCAAACGTCAGGTTGACAACCATGAATTCATGTGAATCCAAAATAACTATATAGGTGTCCCTTATAAAGGAATTTGGGGCATTCTTGATAAATGTCAAAGTACTGCTGAGTTTGAGGTCAAGTTACTAGTGTAGCAACTATATCATTGTCAGTGTACTCCAGAAGATTTTGCTCTATTTTCTGCTTCCTTTCTTATTATGTAAGCCCACATTAGCAGTATTTCTCATCCTCCAAACAATTTTATAGCAACACCTGCTGTTCTCTGATTGGCTATTCATAAACTTAAAAGGATAACATGTTGGGAATAGAAATGCTTTCTTCATTTGAAGTAATTGAGACATATTAGCTCTTGAAGGTCCCTGGGTAGGACCTAAATTCCTTTTTCCCCCTTTTCTTTCTTTCTTTCTTTTTTTAATGGTCACATGAACAAGTTTTGATAGTTGGTCACCTGGTCAGGCACTGCATTGACAATTTTCATTACCACCGGGTTTCAGTTAGTTGAGTGTCCAACTCTTGATTTTGGCTCAGGTCATGATCTCAGGGTCATGGGCTCACACCCACCTCTGGCTTCCTGCTCAGTTGGGAGTCTGCTTGAGATTCTCTCTCCCTCTTTCTTCCCCTCCCCCTGCTTGCACATGCACTCTCTCTCAAGTAAATAAATAAATCATTTTTAAAAAAGAAGACATTTTGTTTAATATTAGAAAAAATTCTCTAATTAGAAAATAATTTCTAAAATGGTACAGTTAGAAAGAGTTCATGGAAGTTAAAAACATGGTTGCCAAAAGACAAAACAATTCTACCAATATACAAAATAAGAAAAACAGACATAGCTAAGTTCAACATAGGCATGTCAAAGATAAAGGTAAGGAAATTTTCCAGAATTGAGCAAAAATTCAAGTTGATAAAAAGTGTTAGAATAACATTAATCATATACAATATTTGTTTAATATCACTAATTCTAATAACAGAAATGAATGTGGGAGTCAACAATAACCTCTTCTTAAGACATAAAATATGCAAACAATGTAGTCCTTTAAATTAATGAATTCTTCCAGTGTTAGATACATGAAGACTATATAAGATTGACAAATGTGGGGATGCCTGGGTGGTTCAGTTGGTTAAGCCGCTGCCTTTGGCTCAGGTCATGATCCCAGGGTCCTGGGATCGAGTCCCTCATTGGGCTCCTTGCTCGGCAGGGAGCTTGCTTCTCCCTCTGCCTCTGCCTGCCACTCTGCCTGCTTGTGCACTCTCTCTCTCTCTCTCTCTCTCTCTCTCTCTCTCTCCCTCTCTCTGACAATAAATAAAATCTTAAAAAAAAGATTGACAAATGTGATAAATGAAAATACACACACACACACACACACACACACACACACACACACACACACCCCTTCTCTTTCCTGGCTTCCTCCAGTTCAATAATGTCTTTTTCATCCTCAACATTAAGATGACTGCTAGAGCTCCCTCCATAAAACTCCAGTTTCATGGAAATAGGGGGAAAAATCAAAAAAAGAAAGGCATTTCACATTCTTAAGGAGAAATTCCTCAAATCTAATTTTAATGGCAAGTCCTTAGTTTCTTGAATATTTAACAAAAATAAGTTGAAGTGAGTCAATATATTTTAAAAATATGGAATTAAAATGTTAAATGTGTCCTCACTGTAACAACAGAAACAACAAAACTCAAACTTAGTTCATCTCCTAATTACATTGTCAACTAATGGCCTGACCGAGGAAGAGACATTTTAATTTTTACACATAAATAGTATTTAACATCAATCCATGCTGTTCTACAAATTATGCTCAACATTCAATAAAAAATGAAAGACACACAGGAAAAGCAAAAATAATCCATTATCAAGAGTCAAAAAAAAAAGTCAGTAGAACCTACTTATAGATAAGTAGGATATTGGAAATATAAACCAAGGACTCTAAAACAACTATGTTATGATACATTAAACCTTATTGTGGAAAAAGGTAGATGATGGCTTGAATGAGCAGATAGAGACTTCCAACAAAGAGATGAAAAATATGAAAAAGGAGTCAAATAGAAATTCTAGAAATAGAAAAACATGATATTAGAGATGAAGAATTTCTTTGATGGACTCCTCAGTAGACTAAACTTAAGAAGAAACCAGTGAACTTAAAAATAAGTCAAAGGAAAACATCAAAATTGAATCTCATGGAAACAACAACAACAAAATAAAACAAAACAAAACACAGAATGGAGCATCTAAAAACTATGGATTGTGGGGCAATAGCAAATGGCTAAACACAGGATTAACTGGAGTAAATGGCAGAGAAAGAATAGAGACAGAATGAGGCAGACAAAACATAACGGGCAGGAATTTTCTAAAACAATGAAGCTATCAAACCACAGAACCAAGAGGTTCCAAAAATAACCAACAGAAAAAATGTAAAATAAATGAATCTAGATATGTAATATTTAAATTATAACAAACCAAAGATAAAGGAAAGAAAGCTTGACAAAGGGGGAAAAAAACCATACTACAGAGAGAAGAATTAAGCTAAGAAATACAGCAGATGTCTTGTCAGAATATATGCAAACTACAAGAAAACATGTGATGCTTTTTAAAATCTAGGAAAAAAAACCTTTAACCATATTCTAAACCCACTAGAACTATGCTTTAAAATGAAGATAAACTAATGAATCTTTGAATATTATATCAAAGATTAATGATGTACGATAAGCTGGCTAATTGAATTTAAATAAAAAATAAAGTAGGTAAAGAAGGTAAAGTAGATACTATTAGGAAACACAAGAGACAAGACAATTCATAGCCAAGAGACTTGTGTTACAATAATTATTAAAGAAAGTTAAAAAAAAAGACCACAAAAAAACAGGAAATGATACCAGATCAAAACTTGAATCTCCACAAAGATTTGAGAAAATTTAGAAATGGTAAAAATTGTACAAAATATATTTTCATTAATTTTTATTACTCTAAATGATAATCATCAAAACCAGAAATAATAGTAATATGTTGTAAGATTTTAATATGTATGAAGGTGAAATATATAATAACAATCATAAAGCATAAAGGAGGGGATAGAAGAATTTGGATATATTTTAAGAGATTATACTAACGATGAAGTGGCATAGTACAATCCGAAGGTAGACTGATAAGTTATATTGCAAACTCTAAGGAAACCACTAACAAGTAGAAAAAGAGGTATAATTAAGAAACTAACAATGGAAATTAAATGGAATAATAAGTAATGTACAATTAATCCAAACTTAGGCAGAAAGAGAGAGAAGAGAAAAACATACACAAAGAGTGGATGAGCAAATAGAAAAAGAAAACCTTGAAAAACTGTACATTTGATTCAATCATAAGGATAACTACATTACTAGTAAGTCATCTTTAAAGAGCAATTAAAAGACAAAGATGACAGATTGGATAAAAAAACAAGACCAACCATAAACCACCTACCACAAATGTACTTAAAATACACAGGCATAGATAGGTTAATATTAAAAATATGAAAACAATGGTATATAATGAAAACAAAAGAAAGAAAGCTTATTATCTGTTATGGCTTTTTTTTTTCTTTTTTTACACACGAGTGTTTTTTGTTTTTGCTTTTTAAGCAGCTCCATGTACAATGTAAGGGCCTGATTTCTTGATCCTGAGATCAAGAGTCACATGCTCTACTGACTGAACCAACTAGGTGCCCCATGGTTGGGTTTTTAATTATGATTCTTCCCACTTATTATCAAGTTAACATGCTGTGGTGCTTTCTGAGTTATAGAAAGATATTAAAACTTTCTAATTCAAAGAAATTATCTTAGTTATTTCCAATCATGTCAAATATGTCTTCTATAATTGTACATAAGATTTATATATAATATTACAATAACAGTACAATATATAATTCAATAATATAGAATATAATATATGCAATATAATATTTTTCATTTATAATTTATGAAATTTTGCAATTAGAGAGCTAAGCTAACACATAAGCTAAGGTGTAGATCTAGTTTCTTAAAAAGATCTCACTACTTTTTACATAGTTTTACTTAATGAGATAAAATCAACTATATTAGTATTTTGATGATTCAATGTGACCAGTTAACTCCAAGAATTTCTCCACTTTCAGAGCAAATAATTTGTGAAGTTTTGCATAGCAAGAGCCTAGATCAGTGATTTTAAAATCAATTAATCTCTTTCTAATTGGAGTAGATTCCAAATAACTCATGTTGATGAATCAGCAAAATAATAGTGGCTATGTGCTCATTTTATTAAAATGAAATCTCTTACTACCTTTTCCTAGAAATAGTTTTTCATATGTAATTATCATCTATTTTATGTCCCACAAATATAACCTCCACTAAATTTTTCCTAGTCATGGAATAGTCTTATGAAAATGTCTGCAAAACTTGGTAGCCTATAGAGTTGTTCCTGCAATGGTGTGTTGCTGTGATTATAATGCTAACAAACTTGATATGTTTCACAACTTGTTATTGAAATATTTTTAATAAAATGAGTGATTATTTTTCAGGTTTTTTTTCCACTATGGAAACTACAAACCCACCCCCTCACAGTAAAAATTTGATTGAGGTGGGGGAAATGCTCACCATAAAAAGACAAATGTAAATAAACATGAGGTTTTGTAGAAAATAAACCACAGTGGTTGGAGGAAAGAAAACATGTTTTAGCAGTTTACAAATATTGATGAAATGGATATGCCATTAGTAATTCTATTAATAATTAATTTATAATTTCCCAAACTTCACAGATGACAAAAAATTTAGAGTTCTGCAGAGAACTCTAATCTTTTATTTAATATGAACATTTATATTTGAAATCTAACCAAATCAAGTTTAGTGGATGATGAATCAATGTTCAAATGATTGGCACAGTATCTTAAGAGTCACTCACTGTGGCCTCATCAGCTGCACCATAGAATTTTTCAAGACTCATTTTAATTCATGAAGTTTCATAGGCTTTACTGTTGGGGTCATCAATATCAGGTGCTAAAGGGTTGTGAATTCTACATTTCACTTTTAATTTTATTGAATGTCAGTGTTGTATTCTAGCCTTAGAATGTGGTTAATTGTGTTTTTGAAGGAAACATATTGTGACTTAAAATTACAATTAATTAATATATAAAGCATTGAATTCAGGAAGCAATTTTAAATATTATTTATAATAAATGACTATTAAAGCATTTGAGAAGATATTAAATATATTTAAGTATTTTAAATTGCAATCTTATTTTATAGTAGAAATTTTAACACATATTAGGGAAGGATCTATTTTTAAATAAATGTACATGTCCAAATTATTTTTCCCATTTGTAGGGTATTTGGATCATAAACATTTTATTATTTTATTTTTTAAAATATTTTATTTATTTATTTATTTATTTATTTATTTATTTATTTGAGAGAGAGAAAGCAAGAAAGAGCACAAGCAGGGGAGCAGCAGAGGGAGAGGGAAAAGCAGGCTCCCAGCCAAGCAGGGAGCCTGATGTGGGACCTGATCTAAGGACTGTAGGATCATGACCTGAGCTGAAGGCAGATGCTTAACCATCTGAGCCACCCAGGCACCCTGGATAATAAATATTTTAAAGATAGAGAAAGATCCTACTCCCTTTACTCATTTATCATATATTATTTCAGATGATACTCTTGGGAAATTTACTATGTCTCAAGGCAGATGTTTCCTTCATTGGATAAATGTGACTATGAGCAATATCTTCCCTGTAATCAGCCAAGACCCATGTCTTCCTAAGTCACACATTAAACCTGATTTTGCCCTCAACAGTGACAAAGAATCATTCTATACTCTTTCTCTGTCCCTTGACAGTGCTTCAAATATTTGAAGACAGCTGTCATGTCTCCACTAAGACCTTTTTCCTCTGGGGAGAAGGTCTCTTAAGTTTTGTTTTGCTTTGCTTTGTTTTGTTCTCTCTCTCTCTCTCTGTCTCTCTCTCTGTCTCCTTTTCTTTTTCCCTACTGTGCCTCTTACAAAATTTCCATCAGTTCACTGTTCTGGTTGCCCTTTACTGTACCTTTCTGTGTGTCAATTCCTCTTTTAAAATGTGACACTCAGAATTTAACATAATACTAGTTTATTCAGTCTGACTGGTGTGGAACACAAAGATAATAGTTCTATGCTCTGTTCTCCATACTTCAATTAACATAGCCTGAGTTCATATAAGTGATTTTAATACTAATTTACACTGCTGGCTTATTTTAAGGTTTTATTTAAATAACTGATAAGAGAGTGATAGCTACATGTTGATAGTGTTGGACAAGGTGAAGCAAGGATGGAGCTGCTATAGATTAGGCCAATAAGTGTGTAAATTGGACTAAATGGCCTACCACAAAAATCACAGGAGCAGAGAAAGTTGTCAGTGGCAGGGGCTAGACAAAAGATAGTAGTAAAAAGACACATACTGAAGAGGGGCAGGTGTACTGGAAAACCAACATTTTGGCTAATAATGAGGAATTAAGAAATCTTCATGTACTGAAGAATCAGAATACATTCAAGACTTTTGGGGAAAGGATCATTCTTGGAGTAACTGGATGAGCCCAGTATTAAAAATTAGCGTTCTAAACCTAAATTTGTATTGTGAATTTCAATACCTTACTTGGGCCCATTTTATTAATAAAGAAAATTTGACATATGTTAATTTATTAATATAATAACTGATGGTGAATTTTTAATTATCACAACCATTTTGGGCAGCAGTTTAGTGATCGGTACTAATGCTGAAGATGCACAAATTTGAACCTGGAAGTTGTCAGTGTCCATTCAAGATTTCTCTCAAACATGAAAACAAGAAGATGTATTTAAGCATGTTGCATTGTAATGAGGAAAAAAAGCGAAAACAATCTTTCTCCTTAGGGAAATAAACAACAGATTATTAATTGGGGTCAAAATGACTGTATTGGATCTTTATATATCTACATTGTAAATGTAGAAAAATCTTAACCAAAACATGGTAGAAATACTACCAAATATATCCATAACCAAAATAAGTACAAAGAGTATTAACTTTTGTTAAAGAGAATCGGATTGCAAAACAATAACAATAAAAATAGCTAAATGTAATTTAAAAGAGACATACCTAAAATATTATAATGCAGAGTTTAAATGTAAATGGGAAGAGTGAGAGTAGACTTCCCTCTCTTGGTCCTGGCCTTAGAGAAAAACCCTCTTGTTGAAGGTTTTTATGAAGAATGGATGCTGTACTTTGTAAAATGCTTTTCCTACATCTATTGAGAGGATCACATAGTTGTTCTTATCCTTTGTTTTATTAATGTGGTGGATTACATTGATTGACTTGTGATTTGTGAATATTGAACCATGCTGCATTTCAGGAATAAATCCCACTAGATTTTGGTGAATAATTCTTTTAAAGTACTGTTGTTTCCATTTGCTAGTATCTTGTTGAAAACTTTGAATCCACCAAAAAATTTCTAGAACTGACATGAATTTAGTAGAGTCACAGTACAAAAAATCAAGTACAGAATTTGTTGCATTTCTATACACCAATAATGAACTAAAGAAAGAGAAAGCAAGGAATTGATCCCATTTACAATTGCACTAAAACCATAAGATACCTATAAATAAATCTAACCCAAAAGGTGAAAGATCTGTACTTTGAAAACTATAGAAGACGTATGAATGAAACCGAATATGATACAAAGAAATGGAAACACATTCCATGCTCATAGATTGGAAAAACAAATATTGTTAAAATGTTATACTACCCAAAGCAATCTACACATTTAATGCAATTCTATCAAAATACCACCAGCATTGGGGTGCCTGGGTGGCTCATTCATTAAATGTCTACCTTTAGGTCATCAACCGAGCATCCTGGGATCTAGACCTGTGTTAGGCTCCCTGCTCAGCAGGGAGTCTGCTTCTACCTCTCCAGCTCCCCCCTGACTCTGTTCCCTTTCTCCCTGTCTCTCTCTGTCAAATAAATAAATAATCTTAAAAGAAAATACCCCCCAGCATTTTTCACAGAGCTAGAACAAACAACCCTAAAATTTGTATGGAACCACAAAAGACCTCACATAACCAAATCAAACTAGAAAAAGAAAAGCAAAGTTGGAAACATCACAATTCCAGATTTCAAGCTATCTTATAAAACTGTAGTCACCAAGGCAATATGGTACTGGCACAAAAACAGTCACATAGATCAATGGAACGGAACAGAAAGCTCAGGCATGCACCCACAACTATATGGTCAACTCATCTTTGACAAAGCAGAAAAGAATATCCAGTGGTAAAAAGACAGTCTCTGGGCGCCTGGGTGGCTCAGTGGGTTAAAGTGTCTGCTTTCGGCTCAGGTCATGATCTCGGGGTCCTGGGATCAAGGCCCGCATTGGGCTCCCTGCTCAGCGGGGAGCCTGCTTCCCCCTCTTTCTCTGCCTGCCTCTCTGCCTCCTTGTGATCTCTCTCCCTCTGTGAAAAAAAAAAAAAAGAGTCTCTTCAACAAACGGTACTGGCAAAACTGGACAGCAACATGCAGAAGAATGAAACTGGACCACTTTCTTACACCGCACACAGAAATACATTAGAAAAGGATGAAAGACCTAAGTGTGAGACAGGAAACCATTAAAATCCTAGAAGGGAAGAGAGGCAGCAACTCTTTGACGTCAGGCATAGCAGCTTCTTATCAGACACACCTCCAGAATCAAGGAAAACTGAAGCAAAAATGAACTATTGGGACTTCATCAAGATAAAAAGCTTCTGCACAGAGAAAGAAACTGTCCACAAAACTGAAAGACAACTTTCAGAATGGGCGAAGATATTTGCAAATAACATATCTGATAAAGGGTTACTGTCCAAAAATCTATAAAGAACTTATCAAACTTGGGGCGCCTGGGTGGCTCAGTCAGTTAAGCATCTGCCTTCAGCTCAGATCATGATCCCAGGGTCCTGGGATTGAGTCCCACATCAGGCTCCCTGCTCAGCAAGGGGTATGCTTTTCCCCTGACCCTTCCCGCCTCACGCTCTCTCTGTAATAAATAAAAAAATAAATAAGTCTTTAAAAAATAGAACTTAACAGACTCAACACCCCAAAAACAAATAATCCAGTTAAGAAATGGGCAGAAGATATGAATAGATACTTTCCCAAAGAAATCATCCAGATGGTTAACAGACACATGAAAAAAAGTTCAACATCACTCAGCATCTGGGAAATACAAATCAAAACCATGATGAGATACCAGTCACATCTGTCAGAATGGCTAAAATGAACAACACAGGAAAAACAGGTTTTTTCAGGTGCAGAGAAAGGGGACCCCTCTTACACTGTTGGTGAAAATGAAAATTGGTCTAGCCACTCTGGAAAACAGTATGGAGTTTTCACAGAAAGTTACAAATAGAACTACCCTTGGACCCAGCTATTTCACTACTTGGTATTTGCCCAAAAGATACAAAAATGCAGATTCAAAGGGGTACATGCACTCCAGTGTTTATAGCAGCAATATCAACAATAGTCAAACTATACAAGGATCCTAAATGTCCACTGAGTGATGAATGGACAAAGAAAATATGGTATACATATACAATGGAATATTACTCAACCAATAAAAGAATGAAATCTTGTCATTTGCAATGATGTGGATGGAGCTAGAGAGTTTTATGCTAAGTGAAATAAGTCAGTCAGAGAAAGACAAATACCACATGATTACACTCCTATATGGAATTTAAGAAAAAAAAAAAGAAGACGAATATAGGGGAAGAAAGAAAAAATGAAAAAGAAAGGGAGGCAAACTGTAAGAGAACTCTTACCTATACAGAACAACCTGAGGGTTGCTGGAGGGGAGGTGGGTGGGGAGGACAGGCTAGATGGATGGTGGGTCTTAAGGAGGGCACTTGTGATGAGCACTGGGTGTTACATGCAAGTGATGAATCACTAAATTCTACTCCTGAATCCAATATTATACTAAATGTTAACTAACTAGAATTTAAACAAAACACTGAAAAAAGAAAAAGTGTAAACGGGAAGAAAACTTATACTAATAGATGATAAAAAATGGATTAGCTGTTTTAACAATATCAGAAAAAATATACTGAAAATTTAAAACAATAAGGACAAAAAGAGCCACCATATATTGAAGAGAAGCAGTCTACCAAAAGTATATAATAATTCTTAATGAATGGGTAACACATGACAAAAGAGCTTCAAAATAAAGTAAAAAGGAAATTATCAGGAGAAATTAGGATAATCATATATCAGAAGAATTTTAAAACATCTATCTCAGTAATTGAACGACTAGGCAAAAACAAAACAAAACAAAAACAGAAAAAGAAATAAAGAAATGAAATAAGAAACAAATGATGAATGATTAATACAATAATACAGGATATTAGAACAATGCAGTCTTTTAAATGTGCGTATTTAGAATCCTTCAACCAATGACATTTTCCTAGATATCTAGTAGCAAAGCCAACTATGTACTGGACCATAAAGAAAGTAATAAATACCAAAGAATGAATAACATACATATAATTTTCTTTAACTATAAATCAGTAAAATTAGAAATCAATGTAAAACAAATTATAAATGTGATTTTGGAAATTTAAAGAAAATACCACTAAATAATTTAAAAAATTAGTGAAGAAATAATAATGTCAATTAGAAAATATTTAGAACTCAACAATCTGCAGAGTAGATTAGGGCTAGTGAATAGGAAGACTCAGTATGGTCACTTGTTCCCTAATTAATATCTAACTTCAACATGAAATTTGAGTACCTTTTCCTAAAGCTTTACAAAAGGTTTACAAAATTCATATAGAAAATAAAGACCAGTGCCAATGCAATTTCGAAGATATGTAAAGGGTTACTTGCCCTCCAATATCAATTGTTGATAAATAAACTTGTTGATAAACGGAATAGGAAGGAAAATGCGCAAAAACAGCCCATTGTAAAAAACTGGAAATTTGCATATGGTGGAGACATTGCTTATTATCATTTACAGATGAAAAAAATAGGCATAGAGAGGTTGAGAAAGTTGCTCAAGATTCTGTAGTAAGCAAATAGCTCAGACTGCTTTGACCCTAGACATTCTGATATGAGGATTTGAGATCTTGATCTCTTTGCTGCTGAAAGAGAAAAGGTAGTATATGACATCAGCAACATGGGGTAGTCATTGGTCCTGATCGTTTCTGGTGCTCTGTCTTCCAGTGCACATGGTGGATTGCACTTCTCCATTGATTTTGCAGTCAGGCATGGTAATGAGAATAGCTTTGGACAACAAAGATACCTTAAATCAGATATCTCACTTCCACACAGAGGGTTAAGAGTCAGTGCCTGATTTGGATTTCCTGCATTTCTTTCCTTTTGCTGTGATGATTGGGTCTCTGAGTGAATTTGCTGAACCATGCTGTTCATGCAATTTGAGAAAAAAAATACATTTTTGTTAAGTGAATCCATTGAATTCGGCAGCATACTCCAGCTTATATTGACAAAATAAAATAATTATGGGGGGGAGGGGGAGGAAAACAAGGTAGGATTGAGAGATATATGATTCTATCTCTTTACCTAAGTTAAATCATGAGATTTATTTTTATTTCTCCCAATGCAACACTTCATCACACAGACCAAAGTTAATCCAGTAGAAGAATCTGTTCAACCTAAAATGCTAAGAAGTAATAAATTAGTCTCCCAGATTCAAAATGTCACAGAAAGCCTGGCTTAATGGTTAGAGCTCTGTATGGTTAAACTCATGTTTCAATTCATTCTTTCACAAGAGAGACTTTGAGTATTTAAGAGCCAAATCAGAAGGGTATCAAACGGTGTTGGTGTTTCTTCTCAGTTCCTCTGAAAAGCCATACCAGAGGGTGATGCTGACATACTGCATTTAGGTGCTCTCCTGGGAATAAATTAAGTGTTTAATTCCTGCATATGATTCAGAATCATAAAGCCAAATCACAATCTATGTTTTCAGAGTCAACTGTCAGGATAATTTATGGAAAGAGCCCTTCTTTCTTTTCTGTTAATACCAAAAGTGTACGAACTATTCAGATTAGCTGGCTGGCTTGATGCAAATCACCAGAAAATTGGTTAAATTTCTATTATTCCACCTGTGAGCAATTTTCATTTTTTATTCATAGAACTTAGTAAACCAGGTTGGTGATTTCTCTTATTATCAAAAGCCATATTTTTGTCATATATGTAAAGTGTTAAGTAGCATTTGTGAGTAAGTAAAAGGAGGGAGATATTTTAGGGCAGTTCATGGAGAGACATAAAAAAAAGCTAATGTAAATATTAAGAGAAAAATTGATCAATGAACGTTTTATTTTTTTCAAAGTTAAAAAATGAAAATCCTCCTATTTGAGAGTATTTTTTAAATACTTATGCATTCATTCATTTAAAAAATGATGATGTAGGTATTACTTCTTTAAATGTTTGGTAGAATTCCCCTGGGAATCCATCTGGCCCTGGACTCTTGTTTTTGGGGAGGCTTTTGATTACTGCTTTAATTTCATTACTTGTTATTGGTCCATTTTCAATTTCTTCCTGTTTCAGTCTTGGTAATTTATAGTTTCCAGGCAGGCATCCATTTCCTCTGTGTTGCTTAATTTATTGGCATAGAGTTGCTGATAATAATTTCTAGTAATTGTGTCTATTTCCTTGGTGTTAGTCATGGGTTCTTTCTCTTTTCTTTTGGATAAGTCCAGCCAGAGGTTCATCAATCTTGTTAATTCTTTCAAAGAACCAGCTTCTAGTTTTGTTGATCTGCTCTACTGTTTATCTGGTTTCTATTTCATTGATCTCTGCTCTAGTCTTTATTTATTTTTTTAAAGATTTTATTTCATCTTTATTATTTCTCTTCTCTTGCTTGGTTTAGGTTTTATTTGCTGTTCTTTCTCCAGTTCCTTTAGGTATAATGTTAGCTTGTGCATTTGGGACTTTTCTACTTTTGTGAGTGAGGCTTGGATGGCTATGTATTTCTCCCTTAGGACTGCCTTTGCATTATCCCATAGGTTTTGGAACAATGTGTTTTCATTCTCATTGGTTTCCATGAATTGTTTAAGTTCTTTAATTTCCTGGTTGACCCATTCTTTAGCAGGATGGTCTTTAGCTTCAAGAGTTTGAATTCCTTCCAATTTTTTTCTTGTGATTGAGTTCCAGTTTCAAAGCATTGTGGTCTAAAAATATATGAAAATATATGGTCTTAAAATATGTGGTCTGAAAATCTTAATCTCTTGGTATTGCTTGAGACCTGATTTGTGACCAAGTATGTGGTCTGTTCTGGAGAAAGTTCTGTGTGTGTTTGAGAAGAATGAGTATTCTGTTGTTTTAGGGTGGAATGTTCTGTGTGTGTCCGTTTCAAAAAATAGAAACAGACAGAAAACTTCCAAACTCATTCTATGAGGCCAGCATTACCTTGATCCCAAAACCAGGAAAAGATCCCATCAAAAAGGATAATTACAGACCAATAACCCTGATGAATATGGATGCCAAAATTCTCAACAAGATCCTAGCCAATAGGATCCAACAGTACATTAAAAGGATTATCTATCACGACAAGGTGGGATTTATTCCTGGGATGCAAGGGTGGTTCAACATCTGCAAATCAATCAATGTGATAGAACACATTAATAAAAGAAAAGACAAGAACCATATGATCCTCTCAATTGAGAAAAAGCATTTGACAAAATATAGCATCCCTTCCTGATTAAAACTCTTCAGAGTATAGGGATAGAGGGAACATTTCCCAATTTCATAAAAACCATCTATGAAAAGCCCACAGTGAATATTGTTCTCAGTGGAGAAAAGCTGAGAGCTAAGATCAGGAACACTGTAAGGATGCCCACTCTCTCCACTACTGTTCAACATAGTACTAGAAATCCTAGCATCAGCAATCAGACAACAAAAGGAAATAGAAGATATTCAAATTGGTAAAGAAGAAGTCAAACTTTCCCTCTTCACAGATGACATGATACTTTATGTGGAAAACCTAAAAGACTCCACCCCCAAATTACTAGAGCTCATACAGCAATTCAATAATGTTACAGGATACAAAATCAATGCACAGAAATGTGTTGCTTTTCTATACACTAACAATGTAACTGTAGAAAGAGAAATTAGGGAGTCATTTCCATTTACAATAGCACCAAAAACTATAAGATACCTAGGAATAAACCTAACCAAAGAGGAAAATGATCTAGAAACTATAGAACACTTATGAAAACATTGAAGAAGACAAAGACCCCAAAAGGTGGAAAAATCTTCCATGGTCATGGAATGGAAGAATAAACATTGTTAAAATGTCTTTGCCAACCAGAGCAATCTGTACATTTGATGTCATCCCTATCAAAATACCATTGGAATTTTTCAAAGTGCTGGAACAAATAATCCTAAAATTTGTATGGAACCAGAAAAGACCTTGAGTTGCCACGGAAATGTTGAAAAAGAAAAACAAAGCTGGGAGCATCACATTGCCTGATTTCATGCTATCTTACAAAGCTGTGATCACCAATTCAGCATGGTATTGGCACAAAAACACATAGGTCAATGGAACAGAATAGAGGGGCCAGAAATGGACCCTCAACTCTATGGTCAACTTATCTTTGACAAGTCAGGAAAAAATATCCAATGGAAAAAAGACAGTCTCTTCAATAAATGGTGCTGGAAAAATTGGGCAACTATATACAGAAGAATGAAACCCAACCACTCTCTTATACCGTACACAAGGATAAACTTTAAATGGATGAAAGACATCAATATGAGACAGGAATCCATCAAAATCCTAGAGGAGAACATAGGCAGTAACCTCTTTGACATCAGCCACAGCAACTTCTTTCATGACACATCTTCAAAGCAAGGGAAACAAAAGCAAAAATGAACTTCTGGGACTTCATCAAGATGAAAAGCTTCTGCACAGCAGAGGAAATAGCCAACAAAACTAAGAGGGAACCCACAGAATGGGAGAAGATATTTGCAAATGACACTATAGATAAAGGGCTGGTATCCAAGGTCTATAAAGAATTTCTCAAACTCAACACCCAAAAAACAAATAAGCAAGGCAAGAAATGGGCAGAGACATGAATAGACACTTCTCCATGGAAGACATACAAATGGCTAACAGACAAATGAAAAAATGTTCAACATCATTAGCCTCAGGGAAATTCAAATCAAAACCACATTGAGATATCACCTTACACCAGTTAGCAGGGCAAAAATTAACAATGCAGGAAATAACAAATACACTGTTGGTGGGATTGCAAGTTGGTGCAGCCACTTTGGAAAACAGTATGGAAGCTCCTCCAAAAATTAAAAATAGAGCTACCTTATGACCTAGCAATTGTACTGCTAGGTATTTGCCCCAAAGACACAGATGTAGTGAAAAGAAGGGGCACATGCACCACAATGTTCACAGCAGCAATGTTCACAATAGTCAAACTGTGTCAGGAGCTGAGATGCCCTTCAACAGATGAATGGATAAAGAAGATGTGGTACATATATACAATGGAGTATCACTCAGCCATCGGGAAAGATGAATACCCACCATTTGCATTAACATAGATGGAACTGGAGAGTATTATGCTAAGTGAAATAAGTCAAGAAGAGAAAGACAATTATCATATGGTTTCACTCATATGTGGAACATAAGGACTAGCCCAAGGGACATTAGGGGGAGGAAGGGAAAACTGAAGGGGGGGAAATTAGAGGGCGATATGTACCATGAGAGACTTTGGACTCTGGGAAACAATCTGAGGGTTTCAGAGGGGAGGGGGGTGGGGGGATGGTTTAGCCTGATGATGGATATTAAGGAGCGCATGTGTTGTAATGAGCACTGGGTGTTATACAAAAATAATGAATCATGGAACACTATATAAAAAACTAATGATGTACTGTATGGCGACTAACATGATAAAAAAAAATGATGATGTAGGAGTCCCTGGGTGGCTGTGGGTTAACTATCTGACTTCAGTTGGGCTCAGGGGCTCAAGTCATAATCTCAAGGTTGTGAGATTGAGCCCTGCATCAGGGTCTGTGCTGGCTGTGAAGCCTGCTGAAGATTCTCTCTGCCCCCACCACTGCTCATTCTTGCTTGCGTGCTCTCTCTCTCTCTACAAAAAGAAAAGAAAGATTATGTAGTAGTGAGAGGTTACTACGTATCTTCATACAGAGGTAGAGAGATGCATGGCACCAGTGCCTGTCCTCAGAGTGCATGGGTCTTTTAAAAAACATAAAACTTCAGATAAAAAAGAAGAAAGTAAAGGAGCTAGGAGGCTAAGGGTGGACTGTCAAAGAAGTTTTAAGACCTGAGTGGTTGCATTCAAGGTAAACAAAAAGCATTAACAACATTCTTCTCTCACATTTCCTGAAATCTTCATTTTCCTTTTACTGTATTTGCCATAATTTTAGGTATGAAAAAATTTCCTCTTTCAGCATATTTTAACAGAAAGAGTACAGAATTTGAAGTCAGATAGAACTAGGTTTTGAATACCAATTGACAGTCACCATTTGGGGCTAGTTTCTTCCCTGATCTAGAAAGAATATTGTGCCTCTGCTTTAATAAAAACACATTTTTGCACCCAAAAAAAATTAAAAATAAAAAAAAGGATATTTACTCCATGGATTTTACTTTAATTCTAGAAAATTTATATAGAACATCTGAAATGCCTCGGACATGTTAGGACATGCCATTTCCCTTAATTTCAGCAAGTCAGCTCCTTAAGAAACAATAAAAACCTGTTTAAGGCAAGAATCTATAAAAACATTGTTATTAGATAATGGGAAATACTAAATAATAGATATTATTTTACAATACTACATGTTATTAGATTTAGAGATAATAGATACTATTATTGTCTATTAAAAACATTACTGAGTGTATGCTAAGTACTATCTAAGTACAGCACTAAAATGTAGGAGACAATAAAAGACTGAGAGAGTCTAGAGTCCTCTTTTTTTTAAGATTTTATTTATTTATTTGACACAGAGAGAGATCAGATCACAAGTAGGCAGAGAGGCAGGCAGAGAGAGGAGGAAGCAGGCTCCCTGCTGAGCAGAGAGCCCGACGTGGGCCTCAATCCCAGGACCCTGAGATCATGACCTGAACCGAAAGCAAAGGCTTTAACCCACTGAACCACCCAGGTGCCCTAGAGTCCTCTTTAAGGTAGTTTATATCTGTCTTTCACAGCTTAACTGAAGTGAATTTGATTTCTTTCATCCCTTTGTGGAATTAGTCTTCTTTTATTTTATTTTATTTATTTATTTGACACAGAGATAGAGATCACGAGTAGGCGGAGAGGCAGGAAGAGAGAGAGGAGGAAGCAGGCTCCCTGCCAAGCAGAGAGCCCGATGCAGGCCTCGATCCCAGGACCCTGAGATCATGACCTGAGCCGAAGGCAGAGGCTTTAACCCACTGAGCCACCCAGGCGCCCTGGAATTAGTCTTCTTAGAAAGAAAAAAATGTTATAATTGAGGAGAATTAGAATTTCAGAGTGGAGTGGGAAGCACAATGCAGGAAGATGGGGCTGGTATAGGCCTGGCCCAGGCAGCATAGGAGAAAGCAGGAGTGTGGGAAAATGGGTTTGAGGAAGTGAAGATGAAGTCCTTAAATGAACAGAATAAATGACAAAAATCACAGTTCTCTGTTTTCAAAATTCTATTTGTATTTATCCTAGGCAAAGTTGATCTTTCCCCTTTTTCATTCTCTTGTACATTTTAATGTCACTGATTCCAGGATATAGAATTTGCATTAGTAAAATCTGACTGCAGAACCACAATTTATTACATTGATTATTTGGGAAATATACTTTAACTTCCAGACAACCAACTTACAAATGAATTTTCAAGACTGCCTTTATTGACTGCCTATATACTATTTAGACAGAAACTAAACACTATGTAGAACAAGGTATAAATCCATGCCATATTACTTAACAAACAGACATTTCTTCAACAGTAACAACAACAACAAAGAATACAAGAAATGATAACATGCACTGTGAAAGTGTGAAAGAATTAGATTCTCTCAAATATTTAATTTAGAAAATATCACAATATACATTATGTGCCAGAGGTCTCAAGTGATGGAATGTGCCAATTTCAAGGGAACCATTAGTGGCTGCAGAGTGCATATAAACCTTCATGTCATCCACTGTACCGAAGTTTATTTAGAACAAAAGCACTTGGATAAATAAGCTGTAGAAGTTTAAGGATAAATCTACTAGATGCCTTTATATCAGAACATGTAGTTTCTAATTCATATGCCAGGAAATGTGATGTGTTTGTCAGATAGATTTTGCATGTCATTAATGCAGCAGTATAGCAGAAGTTGGGAAAAAGGAAAGAGGTAGACTTCAATTTTTCTTGTCTATAAATCTCCTAGTCAGCAAGGAGTACCCATCAAGACAGGGAACCACATCACAGTGATCTACCCACTTTTTTTTTTTTTCTCCCTTTTTATGTCCTCCCATCTTATCCTATTGCCTTGGCCAGGATCCAGGACAGAAATTAAATCCCTAAATGATTTCATACCCAGAAACAAATATTACCTAAAAACATATCTTGTTTTGTTTTTAGATTTTATTTATTTCTTTGACACAGAGAGAGAGAGATCACAAGTAGGCAGAGAGGCAGGCAGAGAGAGAGGAGGAAGCAGGCTCCCCGCTGAGCAGGAAGCCTGATGTGGGCCTCGATCCCAGGACCCTGAGATCATGACCTGAGCCAAAGACAGAGGCTTTAAACCACTGAGCCACCCAGATGCCCTAAAAACATGTCTTGGAGATGATCCTTTTGAGGGTGAACCTGCTTTCCCTGATTTGATTACTTTTATCACCAAAGAAAGAGACTTCTTTGTACTCTGACATTCACCATTAGATAAATTAGCACTTGGCCCAATCTGGACTCCCTGTTCTAGGCCCCTCTTTTCGAACAGAACCTAGAAGAGGTTAAGATGTAAACCACATTTTAAAATGTGTTTTAACACAAACACTACCTAGGATGTTTAAACCATATTAGAAACAAATGACTACATCATATGCCCTGTCAGGGCAGAAAACAGCTTACTCTGTGGACCATAGGTTTAATTACATGAGCAAAAATGATCAGGAGCCTCCGAAATGTGAAAATAGTTGAAGAAACTGCCCTGTTCAAATGCCTTTTCAAAGACCAATGGTAATAATTATGTTAGAAGCTCACACTTAATACAATATAACAATACCCTCCATGATCAAGAAAAAGAGAAGTCTATTTAGAATTATTACCTTCCTGCTGAATGTGACACTTTCAGCCTGCAAATATTCACATCATTACTTGAGGTTTGATCTGCACTGGAAACATATCCATTGTTTTCAATTCCCTTGAGTTGGATTAATATGTGCTATATTTTATACCGGAAGAGCTTTTTTGATTGTCATAGGGAGTGTCATTAGAACACAACCTTAACTCAGAAGTGACTAGTGACATTACTTTAGTCGTCACTACCAACTCTTATTGGCAGAATAGCAACCTATTCCTACTCACGATCTGTCAACTTCTTCTGAAGTCACTTAGCTCAGGCTCTGTGTGACAGAACTTAATATTACAGGCATTGACCTTCAGCAATTTTGTCTGAACGTGGTTGACAGGTATAATGGTCATAGGAAATTCAGATAATTGGGTCGAAAAAATGAGTTTCCCTGTACAGCAATATGCTCTACCCCCCGGTTTCACTGTTGACGGGTTAGATATAAATTTTGTTGGCTTTTATAGTCATTTTGCTGTCCTTAAATATTATAGCAATACTTGTCCAAAATCTCTCAATGACTGAGAGATGACTCTTTCATATTTATCATTTTCTTTTAAAAGGAAGCTAACACATGCACAACAGAGGTCCCAGAGGGAAATTTTTTTTTTTCAAGTGACAATTACATAACAAATAAGAAGAGCATTTCTCACAGAGAGAAATACTCTTGAAGCACACACAATAGTGAAACTTTTGGAAAGTCATCACAGTATTCATAGAAATTTTCAATAAGATTTTGCACTTTTTAAAAAAACAATTTATGAGTAGGGCGCCTGGGTGGCTCAGTTGGTTAAGCAACTGCCTTCGGCTCAGGTTCTGATCCCCGGGTCCTGGGATTGAGTCCTGCATCAGACTGCCTGCTCCTTGGGGAGCCTGCTTCTTCCTCTCTCCCTCTGCCTGCTGTTCCTCCTACTTGTGATCTCTCTATCAAATAAATAAATAAAATCTTAAAAAAAATTATGAGCATTCGTCACTGAGTAGCGGAGAAATAATTCTCATCACTGCATTTTTAGAGTCCTCAGTCCATTTAAACAGTTGGATTATTCTCTCTCTCTTTAGATATATAGTATTCCCAGTGTTTAATACACATATCCTATGATATTTAATATATTAGTTTTATATAACCATATAACGAGCTTCTGTTAAATACATAAGCAACAAGTATTGCTTAACAGTTAAGAGGTAAATATTGTAGTTTGACAACATGTTTTAGCTCTGCCATGTCCTAGTTGTATGGACTTGGAAATATTAATTAGTAAGTTAAAGCTTGTTTTCTTACATACAAAATGGGAATAATTGGTTCTTATGCCACTGCATTCCTATGAGGATTAACTGAGCCCACGTTCGTTAGCAAGTACCGTGCCTGCCCCACAAGCAACTATGTATCACTTTGCTGCTGCTGCTCCTGCTGATGGTGATGATACTGTGTGTAAGATGTTTACTCTTTGGTATTTCAACTTTAAGGCTTAGAAATCTATAAATTAAGTACATTGAAATCTAATGTACGATCTAAGCACATTGAGAAATTTAGGTTTGATTTTCAGAGTTTTGAGGAATATGAGCTCTCGATAGTCGGAATTAATCCTTCACCAATAGGTGAGGTCATGAGAACTATCTTTGAAGATTCTGTTTTCCAGAGTGGCTGCACCAATTTGCATTCTCACCAACGGTGTAAGAGGGGTCCCCTTCCTCTGCATCTGCAAAAACGTCTGTTTTTCTTGTGTTGTTCATTTTAGCCATTCTGACAGGTGTGAGTGCTATCTCATCATGGTTTTGATTTGTATTTCCTGGATGGTAAGTGATGTTGAGCACCTTTTCATGTGCCTGTTAGCCATCTGGATGTCTTCTTTGGGAAAGTGTCTATTCATGTCTTCTGCCCATTTCTTAATTGGATTATTTGTTTTTGGGGTGTTGAGTCTGATAAGTTCTTTATAGATTTTTGGACACTAACCCTTTATCAGATATGTCATTTGCAAATATCTTCGCCCATTCTGAAAGTTGTCTTTTAGTTTTGTGGATGGTTTCTTTCTCTGTGCAGAAGCTTTTTATCTTGATCAAGTCCCAATAGTTCATTTTTTCTTCAGTTTTCCTTGATTCTGGAGGTGTGTCTGATAAGAAGCTGCTATGCCTGACGTCAAAGAGTTGCTGCCTCTCTTCCCTTCTAGGATTTTAATGGTTTCCTGTCTCACACTTAGATCTTTCATTCTTTTTGAATATATTTCTGTGTATGGTGTAAGAAAGTGGTCCAGTTTCATTCTTTTGCAGGTTGCTGTCCGGTTTTGCCAGTACCGTTTGTTGAAGAGACTGTCTTTTTACCACTGGATATTCTTTTCTGCTTTGTCAAAGATGAGTTGACCATATAGTTGTGGGTCCATTCCTGGGCTTTCTATTCACTTCCATTGATCTATGTGTCTGTTTTTGTGCCAGTCCCATACTGCCTTGGTGACTACAGTTTTGTAAGATAGCTTGAGGTCTGGAACTGTGATGTTTCCAGCTTTGCTTTTCTTTTTCTAGTTTGATTTAGTTATTTGGGGTCTTTTGTGGTTCCATACAAATTTTAGGATTGTTTGTTCTAGCTCTGTGAAAANTCTTCCATTGATCTATGTGACTGTTTTTGTGCCAGTCCCATACTGCCTTGGTGACTACAGTTTTGTAAGATAGCTTGAAGTCTGGAATTGTGATGTTTCCAGCTTTGCTTTTCTTTTTCTAGTTTGATTTAGTTATTTGGGGTCTTTCGTGGTTCCATACAAATTTTAGGGTTGTTTGTTCTAGCTCTGTGAAAAATGCTGGTGGTACTTTGATAGGGGGATTACATTAAATGTGTAGATTGCTTTGGGTAGTATAGACATTTTAACAATATTTGTTCTTTCAATCCATGAGCATGGAATGTCTTTTTATTTCTTTGTGTCATTTTTGGTTTCTTTCATAAGTGTTCTATAGTTTTCAAAGTACAGATCTTTTACCTCTTTGGTTAGGTTTATTCATAGGTATCTTGTCTATTTGCAACTTCAAATGGAATCGATTTCCTTGATTTCTATTTCTGTTACTTTATTATTGGTGTGTAGAAATGCAACAGATTCATATATCCTGCAGCTTTACTGAACTCACGTATTAGTTCTAACAATTTTTTGGTGGAGTCATATGGGTAATTACATTATCTGCAAGTCGTGAAAGTTTGACTTCTTCTTTGCTGATTTGGATGTTTTTTTATTTATTTTGTTGTCTGATTGTTGAGGCTAAGACCTTCAATACTAGGTTAAATAGTAATGGTAAGAATGGACAACCCTGTCTTGTTTTTGACTGTAGGGGAAAAGCTCTCAGTTTTTTCCCACTGGGGATATTAGCTATGGGTCTTTCATATATAAGATCCAGATGATTTAATGGTGAACTCCACCAAACACTTTAAAAAATAAATAATACCAAATCTATACAAACTCTTCCAGAAAATAGTACAGGAGACACCTCTAAACTCATGAAGCCAGTATTACCCTGATACCAGAACCACATAAGTTCATTTACACAAGGGAAAAGAAAAGTAAAATTATTCTTGTTAACCTAAAATTACTGTTTTCATAGACAGTAGAAGATGAACAAAGATGGGAGCAATTAAAATGTTGTTCTTCTTTATCTTTCAGTGTGTAGTTTAATTTCTAAGTATTTTGATATTTTCCCATTATACTTCTGTTACTGATTTTTAGTTAAGACTGGGAATAAAGAAATCAATGTTATATATTTGAGCTTGATAATTAAAAAGTATATGTTTCGTTGAATAATCCATTACTTTATTCTATAGATTGGTAATCAGCAAAATTAAAATAGAATGATCTATCTGAAATAAGTAAGAGACTATCCAAGACTATGCATACTACAAATATAATCCAGGATATCTGACAACTATTCAAGTGAAGTAGTATTTATTTCACCTCTTAATTTGACCATTTAGCTGCATCACCTCTCGTGAACAACTTGTCATTTTACAAAGTTTGATAAACTATTAGGCTACATCTATGCTGCTATGAGTTTAGAGTCACCATCTAATGTCTTCATTAGTAAATATCTACAGTTAGTTCTCAAGTTTCCATTTTTCTCAAAAGTGAAATATTAAATTATATTATTTAATCAATAACTGGATTAAATTTTGAATGCATATCTTGTTTGACTAAGTACCAAGTCAACAGAATTTTCTCTTTTTTGTTTTTCTTCATTTCTCCTTAAGATGTTGTGAGTTTTTTGTTTTTTTCAAGATTTTTTTGTTTTAATTTGTAAATAATCTCTACACCCAACATGGGGCTCAAACTTATAGCTCTGAGATCAAGAGTTGCATGCTCCACTGACTGAGCCAGCCAGGAGCCCCAAGATGTCGTGAGTTCTAAGAGGCTTATATTATACATCTTAAGCACGAAGGATTCTTCTCTGTACAGTACTATCTGAGAATGTTGGGTTTTCCTAAAATGGACAGCCTCCAGTGGCTTTTGGTTATTTTTTACTCACTCAGGTGCATCTGCAGCTGACATAGCTGCATTACCCTTTACTTTCCAGATGTCAAATCTGTGTTGGTCACTTTTTCTTCCTCATATAAACCACATGTTTCCAATTCTTGTTGATATAATAAACAGTTGAATCTTCTCTCATAGAAGATGATCATATAGTCAAGACACACTAAATTTGCCTACTTAGGGCTTGCCAACTCGAATGTATTGGTTCTGCTGCACCACATGGAACAAGATTTCTCTATTAGACTTTCTGGCTGCATTGCTTTCTCCCAAGAAATAAATACTCTTTTCCCTCAGATCCCACAAAACTCTGTGATTTCTAATGACAATCCTGAGGCATAGTGCAGGAGATGAGACCTAGGCCCTTACTTAGGGACATTAATCCTTACATTTCATCTGAATCTCTTTCTCTTATCACTTAATCAAAATGTTCTCTCTCTTTGTATGAGGCAAAATTAGTTTTCCATTTTCACACTTTTTCATTCTATGAAATAAATATTATTTTCTGAGACTTCAATATACTTACTTACCTGGAACTTATATAACATATAATAATAACAGTAATATTAATATATTATAGGCTATAATATAAATAATATATAAGATATCTTTTTCAAAGGAGTTCTGCTCAAACTCTATGAGTCTCAAAAACTATCCTTGAAATCAAAGGGATTTACATCTGTCTTTGTCATATTAGCTCTCCCTGAGTGTAGTATACACACATAGCTAACAATACTGCCTTAATGTTTGATAAAGGATATAGGAATTACATAATTGCAGAGCTATTGTTGAGGAACAACTCTGCTTAATATCTGAAAATCTTATCCTGGTAAGCATCTATAAAATAGCAATTTAATATTTTTTAAATTAGGCTTTAAAATAATACTTTAAAATAGGCTTTAATATAATACTTAGATGGCAAAATAAAACTTAAATGGTTTTATTTTAATGGAAAATGGAAAATTATTAGTGATTCCTACTTGTACTGAAATGCATCTATATGCATACGTTAAAAAGGGATACTAAACACAGAGTATAAACTTCCCTTACCTGAGAGTGTTGTGTAATTTTTCATTTCTTAGTCTTTGCTATCTGTGCTTTATAAAATGTTTCTATGAAACCATTTACTTTTACTTTAAATATTATTTACTACTAAATATTTTTAGTATGTATTACTCAAATGCTATTTAAATAATATCATGTACATATACTATTAAAATTAAAAACATGTTAAACTGAAGTACAAACACCAAGAATGAACAAAATCCAATAAACATAAAAAAAGATATATATAATAGTAAATAAACCCATATGTTAACAAAAGGGAAGTTATAGCTGAACATAAGGGAGTAGAGACAGAATATAAATTTTATTAGAGTTTCAAATGTATCTTTGATCTCCAAAAGAAATTTAAGCATGTGACTATAGACCACACTAATTCATTAATAAAGATGTGAAATTTTTAAATAAATAATATTGACTTAAATTTCCTTATACTTCACTTAAGTACATTACCACAAATAAATAGTGCTTAGTTTAGTAAAGCAGTGATGATTTTGCTCCTACCTATTCCTGTCAGCCCTAATTAGAGCAATCCTCTTGTTTCACACATTGGAGCCATAGTAACAGTCTTTCTTTTACTTTTAGAACAGAACACACACACATCAACACACACAGAACCACACGCACACAGAAACACACACACTCACACACACACACACACACACACAGTTTCTATAATCCAGATTTCCCTTGCCCAATTTTTAACTAGCTAAATCTTATACATCCTTCAAGTCTCAGATTACACGTCACCCTTTGAGAGGCACTATTCTTATTATACCTACAGTCTAAACTTGGCCCAATCTCCATTCATTAACATAAAACCATTTTTCTCTTACAACATTTTTCATATTCATAGTTGTGGTTTTCATTTAAGATCCATTTCATCTACTATAATTTTAATATCCACGAGTCTACTTTTGGATACCAAAAGCAAATTCATTGCCAACGGAGGAAGAATAAATTATAAGAAGATGAATTATATTAATCTTAAGTAATAAATCTTATATTAAGATATGTATTAATACAATAATGCACACCAATATGTCGATTGATATAAAGTACATCAAAGTGTCAATGAAGGAAAAGAAAAGCATATAATTAATCATAACTTCAAACAAAAAACATTTTTATTTTTATTTATCTATTTTTAAAAATTTTATTTATTTTAGAGAGAGACAGAAAGAGTGTGAGTGGAGGTACAGACAGGGAGAGGGAGAGAGAAAATCTCAAGCAGACTCCCCACTGAATGCGGAGCTGGGTGTGAGGCTCCATCCCATGACCCTGAGATCATGACCTGAGCCAAAACAAAGAGTTGGACACTTAACCTACTGAGCCACCCAGGCATCCCAAACAAAAAGTGTTTTTCACAAGAATTCAAATTTAATACTCATTTGTAATTGGAAACCACACACACACACACACCTGGAAGGCATAGTTTAATTCTTGAACATTAGAAAGATGATTAGATTCAAGTAATAAAGCAAAATACATTTAAAAGCAAAATAATAAAAGTATTCCTATTAAACTAAGAAAAAACCATAAAAATGCTTGTTTTTTAACTCGCTAATTCAAAGAGATACATGCACCCCATGTTTACTGCAGCATTATTTTTAACAGCCAACTATGAAAGCAGCCCAAATATCCATTGATAGAAGAATGGATAAAGAAGATATATACACTGGAATATTATTTAGCCATAAAAAGAATGAAATCTTGCCATTTGCAACAACATGGGTAGAACTGGAGTGTATTATGCTAAGCTAAACAGGTCAGTCAGAGAAAGACAAATACCATATGATCTCATTCATATGTAGAATTTCAAAACAAAACAAATGAGCAAAGGAAAAAGAGAGACAAACCACAAAACAAAATGAACAAGTGGGCGGGGGGGAGAAGGAGAGAGGGTGAGGCAAACCGAGAAACAGACTCTTAACTTCAGAGAACAAACTGATGTTTACCAGAGGGGAGGTGGGTAGGGAGCTGGATGAAATAGGTAATGGGGATTAAAGAATACCCTTATCATGATAAAAAAAAAAAAGAGAGAGAGAGACAATAAAAAAAAGAATAAGAAAAAAAAAAAAAAGAAAGGTCACACTCCACACGTGGCTACCATCAGTGGCCTAGCTCTCTGTGGCTTGATGTACACCTTTGTTGATACAATAAATAAATAAATAAATAAGCACACTATTTTCATGTTCTGTTAAAAGGTATATCCAAATATATATATATATATAAAATAAAATTCTATGCAGCGTGACCTTGAGTAAATTACTGAAGATTAAAAAAAAGAAAGACTAAATGAATGAATGGTAAATATAATGCCTGTTCCTATGTGATTATATAATTTTAAGTTTTAGATCAACCCACTATGGCCTGAAATAAAGAATTTTAATGATGAATGGAACACAAAATTTTGACCACCTGTAGATACCATAATTATATGCTTTGAAAACTTCAGAAAGTCAATGAAAAGTAATTAGTAATAATCAACCAACTAAAAGCCAAATCAAATATATGTAAAAATAATTAGTAGCATATATTCCTGTAATAAGCAGTCAGAAACATACATGGAAATAGAATTCACAGAGGTACAAAATATGAATTTCAAAACCCTTCTAACAAAATATATGCAAGACATATATGTGTGTGTTTGATTAAATGAGAATACAATATATTCTGATGGGGTAATTTAATACTATATGCTAATTCTTCCTAATGTGCCCTAGTAAGTATTAAGATATATTTCAGAGCCATAATAAGTAAAATGATAATACTCAGGCAACATACAGATTAAGTGGAGTGTCAATTAAAAGAACTTATTGCTTTAATGCTTTTAATAATATAATATATATGATTTTAATAGTTGTTAAACAGATCTTCCTGAATAATTTGGATAAGTGCAGTATTTTTTTAAAAGATTTATTTATTTATTTGAGAGAGAGAGAGTGAGTGAGTGGGGGGAAGGGAGAAGAGGGGAGAGAATCTTCGGACTCCCTACTGAGCACGGAGCTTGACATGGCACTCAATGTCAGGACCCATAAGATCATGACCTGAACCAAAAACAAGTTGGAGGCTTAACCATCTGAATCACCCACGTGCCCTGAGAAACTGAAATATTTAACAAATAGTGCTGTTATACCTTTTAGTATAAAAGACATCTTTAGATTTTTCTCTTCATAAGATAACATTTTCTTTTGGATGATCTATTTAGCATTCAAAGTTTCATCTATCGACTCTATGAATGACACCAAATCTATCTTTATCCCTGTTTTTTCTTCCCCAAAGTGAGGTATTTCCCAGTATCCTCATTGAGCTAAAAGACAGCGTGTCCTAAGCTATGTTCAGGCTTTTATCCACTTCGAATTGTGGGCCCACTGGAGGCCAGCTACCTGTCCCCTTCCTGTCTCCTCTAGGGTATTTAACACAATGGAGAAATCTTAGATGACCAGTAAACACTCATCGAAATGGTGTAATATGAAGTACGAAGACTTCACCCTTTGTATGTGATTCCATCCTCTCCCACCTCCAGGAATTGAGAAATAAAAAGATAAGCAGTTCACTCTTCTCCATTAGGAGGGAGAGGCATTTCAGTAATGCTGCTGTAGCCATGGAGACTCACCACCTCTTAGTATTCAGGCGCTAATGATATACAATACTGTTCTCTCTGAAAGATTTGTTAATGTATGCATCCTTCATGGTAAGTTATCTAAATAAATTGTTTCAAGTGTAAATTAAAAAAAAAAGGCAAATCACATATTCTTCCCAAAGCCTATGTGGAAGTATAAATGGTCATATTCATGGTGATGATACATTCTTCTTTATTATGAAACACCTATTTAAATAATTATTGATGTATTATTAACACATTGGACTATGACATCGACATAATTTTTTTTCTATGGAAATCAATTTCTATAGAGAAATTTCTATAGAGAAATTAATTTCTATAGAGAAATTGCTATTGGCATTTACAAAATCAGATATGGTGATTTCTTATAGCTGTATAATGTGTACTTTATTAAAAACTAGACTAGAGTCTTGAGAGATATTATTTTTAGAATTCTTGTACACTTTAAAATTGGGGGGAATGCTGCCTCATTTAATCAGGAAGACAATTAGGACTTCTACTTGGGAGTAAGATGAGCTAGCCAGCAGAGGACTGGAACATGACAAGAACAGTAAGTTAAGTTGTATGCGAGTCAGTTGTAGGAGAAGCCGTGGAGAGTCGCTGAGGCAAGCAGGACCTAGAACAGGTAACAGTGAAGACAGACAAACACTGAGGGGTAGTTATGTGCTAAAACTGACTATGGCGAAGGAGGCAGAGAATTCAGGGTCTGTGTAAACTTTCTCAGGGCAAAATATTTAGCAGAGCTTTTGGTGGAGATGCGGTGCTTCAAGTGGATGACCATTTTGCCATTCAAGGCATTTACCTCATTTTAGAATTGCATGGGGTCAGAATGAAAACTTCAGTGGGAAAAGGGCATTTTATGATGGGTTGGACCTGATTGTTTCAGAATTCCCCAAGAGATGAATATTTGGCTTGTATATTGCTTTGTCAGGATCCTTTGAATCACTGGAAAACTTGGTAAGGGGTAAAATGTATAATTCATGTTGAGCCTGATCTGACAATGCAAACTTTTGGATTATCTCACAAGTTCTAAGACTGAACATATGATTGAAAACTAAGAGAAAATAAAAGTAGTAGAAACTGGCCTACACATAATGCAGATACTAGAGTTGGCTGACTGGAAAGTTAAACAGTTGAAACAACTGTAATTGACTTCTACCTGTGGCCAGGATGGAAAGGCTCTGGAGAATAACTGAAGGAAGCAGTGCCTGAGGGGCTGTGGTCTTTGAGAAAGAGTATTTGCAAAAGGGGAGCTCCACAGTTATTTTGTGTGTGTGTGTGTGTGTGTGTGTGTGTGTGTGTGTGTGTGCGTGTGCGCATGTGTGTGTGTGTGTGCGCGTGTGTGTTCTGTTTGTTTTTTGTTTTTTAAGATTTTATTTATTTGAGGGAGAGACAGAGAGCACAAGCAGGGGGAGAGGGAGAAGCAGACTCCCCACTGAGCAGGGAGCCCATTCTGGGGCTTAGCCTCAGGACCCCAGATTCATGGCCTGAGCCGAAGTCAGATGCTTAACCAACTGAGCCACCCAGGTGCCCTTTAGGTTACTTTTCATGGAAGATATTTGAAAACTCTGTGGGAGAATGGTTCCCCTACAAGAAACCACCTTAAACACTGAGGAAACAAGCTTATAACAGATTTGCAAAATCGACAGAGAATTGAAGGGGGTATTCAGAACCAACCAAGTAAATTTTAAACACAGAATTTAGATTCTAAGCTCTCAGAACAAAGGAGAAAAAAGCCACTAAACAAATATTGAACATTAGTCAATAAGCTTCTTTTTGCAGAAGCCCAGGTTAACAATTTTGAAAATATTCTGTATATTCTAGTATTGAAGCAAATAAAAGTATTTGGAATTGAGATCAAATTTCTCAATATTAGAGAAATAAGTTACTAATTTGAAAGGGAGTGCCAGAATGAAATGCACGTTGATGGATTGAAATTGGTAGTATAGTGTCAATTAATGTTTGAAATTCAATGTTTTAATAGATATTTAATAAAGATAGTACATATAAATATATACAAAATTTATAATAAATATACAAAAAATAGATTGAGAAATAATGTAAAATATATAAATTGAATATATTTCAATTTTAATAGATAAGCATAAACATATATTAGTGTGCATTTGTCTATAAACACACAAGATAAATTTGTCTATTGATAAATGAACATTCCATTGTGTAAAGCAACTCATATGACAAAGCCCAAAATTAGTGAGCAGAAACGTATACTCTACCATAGGCAAGCTATGGTTAACAAAGGGAGAACAGGAAGAAAAATATGACAAATAATACAATCCATACCAGCTAACAACCCAGAATGATACCAACAATTCTTCTGAATTGACAATATTTTAGAAAATGAAATTCTAAATTATATTAAGAGGAAGTCATCACAGGCTGAAACACTTTTTGATAAAATATTTGCCGTGGAAGATGCTAGGTACTGCCCTGGAATCCCAGTATGACTTCTGCATTTACCTGACACTTGACTACTAC
The DNA here is from genome assembly GCA_002007465.1 of Ailurus styani. Classification (NCBI taxonomy): domain Eukaryota; kingdom Metazoa; phylum Chordata; class Mammalia; order Carnivora; family Ailuridae; genus Ailurus; species Ailurus styani. The sequence continues at coordinate 120,358 of LNAC01000024.1, read as the reverse complement.
TCCGAATATGCTTTTCATCCCACTTCATTTCACTTTGATTTCATATATGTAAACATTCTTCTCACTCATTTGGTTTATTACAAAGTGGTGCAATACTTACCCCTTCAATATGCTTCCAGCTATGTTAGATGTATCCTGGATTTGATACAGAATGGCATAAAGGTGTCCTTTGAGTCAATTTCGGTAGATAGTTCTGACTCCATTTCCTGCAGGCTATTCCCAGCCCTCAGATAAATCCAGGCAAACCACTGGTAAGGACAAAACTGTCCGGGAATCAAAAACTATACTTAATACGCTCCTACTAAAATAGTAGTCTATTAATTTGGGGATTAGAAGCCACAATATTTCAAATATGGTAATTCTGCCATGGGTTTGGATAAAATGTAACCCAGTAGCATTTTCCCAATTCCTGACAGTAGTAATAGGTTTCTGATTAGCTTTACTATAGAAATTTAAACAGCATTGTTTAAATGTTGTTTAAGTCTTTAGTATTCTGGAAAATCCATGCACAAACTTACTGGAAACAAAACCATGCCATTTAATGTTATTTCAAAAAATACTTTGAGTGCCTTGGGGGCGCCTGGGTGGCTCAGTCAGTAGAACACTTGACTCTTGATTTCCACTCAGGTGTGATCTCAGGGTCCTGGATCTAGAAAAGGGACTCTGTGCTCAGTGGGACGTCTGCTTGAGAATTCTCACTCCCTCCCTCTCTCTCTCTCTCTCTCTCTCTCTCTCCTCCCTTCCATCCTCCCACTTGTGCATGCTCTCTCTCTAAAATAAATAAATTTTAAAAATATAATTTGAGTGCCTGAGAGAATAAAACTTTATTTCTTGCACATATATAACAAACTGATTTCCCTGTGTTACTAATGGTACAAATTCCAGGTCTCAGAGGAAAAATAATTGTTGCTATATAGTACGGTGGTCTGGAAATACAAAAGAGCAACAAACCTTCGTATTTAAAGGAAACAAAGTTTACTAGCACACCAGTCACGGTGTTTAAACCTAGCTAGCCCTCTCAGCATGCAGGTGTATAGTGTTGGCTGTGCAGGGAGGGGCCCAAAGTATATGTGAGGTAGCTGGGGATGGACGGTAACCCCCTGGGGGTGTGGTGTTGGTGGCCCAGACTCCTGGGACCTGCAGTGGGGGCTCAGGGCCCCGTGTCTACTTTCAGAGCCCCCCTGGGGCTGCAGTTGAGGGCTCAGGTGGCTCAAATGCTGAGGGCCCAGTGAGATCACAAGAGAAGGTCATGGTCAAGTATGACCACAAAGAGTTATGAAACCTGAAGGAGTGGGATTCTGGAGCAGCTCACTCGTCTTTATGACTGCCAGATGCACTGATGCCTTCATTTCTGGCCTTGCTGACCAGGATCCTTGGCATGTACAAGTTGAGCACCCCACCCCAGAGGAAGTAAAGGTCCTTAACCCTGAGGAGCAGTGGCTCCCACAGGACAATGGCTGCCTGTCCCTGACCCCACCTCATAGCAACAGCAATACTGAGGGTCCCTGCAGCCTGGCCTGGTGCCATGAGCAGAGCTCTGCATGCCCCTGGCCCAGGATCTCCTCCTTGTCTCCTCAGTTTTCCACCTTTGTTAGAACTTTTTGTGTTCTTACATTGACTCTGTGGCTGGGCCCTTTAGCAGATCTGCCTCTGGTGCAACAAAACAAAACAAAACAAAACAAAACAAAACAAAACAACAAATGCTGATTCTTTCCCTGCCCTTGAATATGACCAGAAACAAGAAAGATATACTGTCTTCATTCTACTACAAAATATTAGATTGCTTTCATATTTGCATGGGTAAAAATTAGAACCTGTCATCCTTTAGGCTCCATCAGTTTATCCTTGAGTCTCTTAGGCTCATACATAACTAATCTAGTTCCTCTTTCACGTGACAATTCTTCCATTGTTTGAAAACATTTACTTAGCCCTTACCAAGGTATATTCCATTTTTCTATACTAAGCATTTTCACTTATTTCTTTTTTTCTTCTAGAATGATAGTTGAGTGACCATCCTTCTCCTCTATAATTCTCTACAAATGCACACATTGGTATGCATTATAAATTTGGTGTCTACAATGAAATATAGAAATCAAGATGTGGTATGGCTGGGAGGAATTATGCCTAGAGCTGACTTTATGCCAAAACAGCCCTTAAAATTGCTTTAGCATTATTATTATAATTACTCTATATCTCCCCATATTTTTTCCTATATTTTAAAATGTACACAATTTAAATTGCACAATTCAGTGAGTTTTGATAAATGTGTACATCCAGATAACCGTCACCCTGTTCAAGATTGAATATTTCCCTCAACTCAGAATGTTCCCCTTAGTCCGCATCTACTTTAAGATCCCCATTCCACACAAGTGGTAAAAATAAAAAAAATCAGATTTCTGCTCCTATTTATTAGTCTGTTTTGTTCATTCTAAAAATTCATGTAAACCAAAAACTATGGTATGGACTCTTTGGTGTCTGGCTTCTTTAGGCAACATAATCTTTTTTGTGATTAATACAGATCACTGTGTGTATTCATTTGGTTTGGTTGTTGTTGTTGTTAATTGTGATTGCTGTAGTAGTATTCTCTGGCTAAGATTTACCACAATTAGCTTTTCTATTCAACTGTTAATGGATATTCCGGTTATTTCCAGATTTGGTTTGTAAGGAAATCTGCCTTGAATGTGTCTATACAAGGGTCTTATTACCCACATTACTAGCACTTTTTTTCTTTTTACTAGAAGTAAAAAGTCCATCTCATAAGTTAATACTTAAATTTAGAGGAAACTGGCAAATAATTGTTAAAAGTGTTCATATCATCTCACACTCGTACGGGCAATGTATGAGTGCTTTGGTTGCTTCACATGTCACCAAAGTGGTGTGGTCAGTCCCTTTTACTTTAACCACTCTATTCTGCATGAACTGGTAACTCATTGTGGTTTTAAAATGCATTTTCTCAATGACGAAAAAATTGAGCATATCTTTTGCCCATGTTTATAGCATTTTTTGGCTTTTTACTATAGATTTGTTGATGTCCTTTACATATTTTGGACATGAATCATTTGTATTCTGAATTGAATTTATGTTCATGTGTTATATTTTTCCATTCTATAACTTTTCTACCCATTTTATTTTGATAGTAAAACGTGTATTTCTATATTTAAAGTTACTAGTTCTAAGAAATCCTTCCTTATTGCAAAGTCACTAAGATATTTTCCTTATTTTCTTTCATAATTTGTATATTTCTTGCTATTACATTTGGGTCTGTGATCCATCCACTTTGTATATAAAGTAAGAGATGAGTAAAATTTTATTTATTCATTTTTTCACATACGGATATTTCATTGTTCCAGCAACATTTATTAAAATTAATGAATTAACTCATGATTCAAAATCAGTTGGCAATGTAAGGATAAGTATTTCTCTGAGTTTTCAATTTGTTCCATTATCTATTTGTCTACATTTAAAATATTACTACATTACTATGATCCGTGATATATTTTTATATATCTAAAAATATAGTTATACTTTCTTTGTTGTTGTGTTGTTCTTCATTCACCTCTGCAGTTATGGGTTTTATCATACATATCTTTAGCTTAAAGGATTTCTTTTGGAATTTCTGGTAGTGGAAGTCTGGTGCCCATAAACTCTCTAAAGAATGGACTGTTTGAATATGTTTTTACCTTGCTTTCATTTTTGAAGGACCTTTTTTCTGCATCCAGAATTCTAGGTTGCCAGTTTATTTTTTCTTTCAGCACTTTGATCCTATCATTCCATATCTTTTGCCTCCATTTTTTCACATGAGAAATCTACCATCTTCTTACCTTATGTTGTATATAATGTATTTTCCTCTCTCTCTCTCTCTCTCTCTCTCACTAACATCTTTTAAGAAGTGCTCTGTCAAGGTGTATTTCTCCACCTACCCCTTAGCCTTAATCTCTTCAAATATTTCTTCTGTTCCATTTTTTTCTCTTCTCTTTTTAAAAATTCAACTGTGCGTATGTTAGGGCATTCAAAATGGTCTCATAGGTATTAAAGACTGTTCATTTTTCACTATTTTCTTCTCTTCATATAATAATTTTCCTTCAGGCTTACTCATGTTTTTCATGTTGGATTTACTCTTTTACTGAGTCCTTCAAGTAAGACCTTTATTTTTGTATCATATTTTTTTTCTAGCATGTCAATTTTTTTCCATGTTTTAAAACTTCTGTCTCTATACTGGTTATTTTCATAAGGTCACTAATGCTTTCCCTTTTATAATATATCCTTTATAGTAGTCCCCTCTTATCCACAATTTTTTCTTTCCACAGTTAGAGTTACCAGCAGTCAACAGAGGTCCAGAGATGATCCTCTGATCCTCATTCTGATGTATTATCAGAAGACGATCCTCCTTCTGATGTATTATCAGAAGGTCATTAGTAGCCTAATGCTACGTCACAATGCTTACATCATTCACCTCACCTCACTCCATCTCATTGCATAGGCACATTATCATCTCATTTCATTACAAAGAGGGTGGATACAGTACAATAAGATATTTTGAAAGAGAGAGACCATATTCACATAACTTTTATTCTGGTATATTGTTATAAGTATTCTATTTTATCATTAGTTATTATTGTTAATCTCTTACTGTGCCTAATTTATAAATCAAAATTTATCATAAATATGTATATGTAGGAAAAAACACAGTATATATAGGGTTTGGCACTAACCACCATTTCAGGCGTCCACTGGGGATCTTGGAACTCATCCCTCATGGATGGGGGCACTATTATAATATAGTTATCACAGTTACTTTAAAGCCTCTGTCTGATAATTTGTGCCAATTCTGTGTCTGTCTCTATTTACTCTCTTCTTTCTTGACCACGAGGCATATTATCAAACTTCATTAAATGTCTTGCAAATTTTTTATTGTATACTAGACATTGTAAAAAAGAACTATAGAGACTGGAGTAAATAATATTTACCCTTACTAAAAACATATCTTCTCTGTAAGGCTACAAATCTGGAGTGCTGTCAATCTAATTTGTAGCTGAGATAAGTCTTTGCTTTGTGGTATATTTAGTTTGGATTCATTTCACTATGAAGTTCAAATATTCTGAAGGCAGAATTGTGCCATTTCTTTTAGTAGGTCTTGAAATGTAATCATGAACAACATTCTGGAGACATTTTTTTTTTTTTAAATAACAACTCAGACCTCAACTTTCCAAACTGTGGGGGATTTCTCTCCACATTCGTTGCTTGACTATCAGTTTCCTGATTTCTGCAAATTTCTTACTACTCTCTCATCCTGCCCATAACTTTCTGACTATATAAAGAAATGACTTTCTGTCTTTCTACCTTACCTCAGCTTCAAAAGGTTGTTTTAATTCAGTGAGTAGGCCCAGAGTGTTTCAGAAACAGATCTCTGAGCTCTTCTGCCCTGAATTCCATCTTAAGAATGCCTTTCATTCTCACTGAGGAAAAACCATTTGGCTTGACAGCAAACTCTCTCTTTTACTATGCATCTAGTCTTCATCAGACTATGTCACGCATGTGAGAAGATCTGTATGAAAAATCTGGCAAGTAGAGAAAAACTGCTTCTTTCTCTGTTATTGTTCAGAATACTAATTCACCATGCTAATCCGCACACAACTATTACAAATTCATTAGATGTTTGTCTTTATTTCTGTTTTGGGGTAGAGTTTTCTTAGCACACTGACAAAAATGAAAGAAATCATGGTTCTTTTTTCTCCAAGATAGGATTATCACTTTCTACAATTTAGTTAATTTAGATTTATTTGTAATCTTGGCTTGTGCTTTTATAAAGTCTCTGATTTTGTAGCTTGACAAATTTTTGTGACTCAGTAAAAAAAAAAAAGGACATGCAGTTGTGACTCCCTTCATGCTAAGTGGTAGCAAAAGTTTTTGCTTCTCATCTACCTCCTTTTATTTCAACTTATTTTCAGATAAAACACATTTTTCTCGACTTTTCCTATTCTAAAACTATGGATTTGGTTTTTCTATACTGACTCTCAACAATCCTTTAGGAATTTAATTTCTATTCACCTTTGCATCTTCATATTTTTTCCACACTAATACTAGCTCCTTGAGTTCTCATCCTGTTAGCTTTCAAACCTTCTTGATGAGATCAATTTGAATGGTTTCTGAGATCCCATTAGATTTTTTTCATTTTGGGCATATCATAGTTTTTATTTATGTTGTGCTTAGTATTGTAAGGTATCCTGAAAGTAAGTTGTAATACTACTCTGAGAAGCAAAATCAGTATTGGTACATCAAATGCTTTTGAATGTTATTGCTTTTGGCTGCTTGGTCCTATATATTATATTTGCTTATCAGATCTAATCACAACTTTGATTCTATGCCTTCTAAGTGAATGATTTTTGTTAAACTGAACATCTCATTTTACTTTTCAAACTTAGACCTCAAAATGATATTTGTGTTTTTATCATTATACTAGTAAATACTCTTATTCTGTATTGTTTTTAAAGCACTAAAAATACAGTGACTATGTTACATTGAAAATTAAATCATGCAGAGAAATCATGAAGAAAATTATGCTTAAGGACAACACGTTAAGAATGAAAGTTATACACGCCATATTTTTCTGCTTTACCTAAGCCTAAATTTATCATTATATTTCTAGAGAGATAACAATTTTAGGTTACTGTTTTTTAAATATATCAGTACTTTCACGATACATGGAATTAAAAAATTTTAAACATACTTTATTAAATTATTAGATATTCAACTTTAAGGTTGTTTTATAATTCTGTATTATATACTTCTCTCAAAACTAAAAAAAAAAAAAGTTTAATGTTTCTTTTTATCTAGTCTCTTTCCCTTAGGGAATTCACCAACTTCACTGAATATTCACAGACTGCAGCAATGACCTTATTAAATCTTTATCCTATGAATTATAATGATATAAATATGACTAGTTGTATATGCTTTTTCTATTACTCAGGTATACATGTAAGAAAGCCAGTATAACATTTATCAAGAGGTTGAGGTTTTAATGAATAATCTACTGCTGTATGGCCTTCCTTATATCTACCTAGTTTGGAGTTTACTAAAGCTCTTTGGTGTGTTTTTTTTTTTAATTACATTTACAAAATTTTCAATCAATATTTCTTTGGTTATATTTTCTATGCCATTCTGTTTCTCTCTTTCTGAGATTCCAGTGACATTTTGTTAGTCTCCTTGACACTCTGTCATAGGTTATAGAGGTTCCGTTCTTCCAGTTTGGAGGTAAGTCACCTTCATAGCTATTAGAGGGCATCAGATGTGAAACCACAGGGACTGAGGGTATTCTTATGTTCAAGTTTGCACAAAGAGTACCACATACATTCACCTAAGGCATCTGTGTGTGTGTGTGTGTGTGTCTGTGCATCTGTGTATCATCAATTTTTATTGATGTAAAACTTTAATAAAGTAGGAGACGAGTCCTTTGACAGGTAGATGGAGGGCAAATATTTTCTCTCAGCCTGTGGCTTATTTTTATAATTCTTTAATGGCACAGTTCAGAAAAAGTACATTTTAATTTTTATTGTCCATATGTTGACTTTTCTTTTATGTTTAGTGTCCATTTTATCTAAACAAAGAAATCTTCACAGGTTTCAAGATTGTCACTTTGATTTTGAAACTTGTCAGTGCCCGGGCTGATGTTGCAGCCCTGAACTGTTCATCGTTGATGTCTGTTTCTTTAAATCAGAACTGCAGATAGCAACAAACCACATAAAATATCATGAAATCTTTCCCAACTTCACCAGGACCTCAGAAATGCTATGTCTGACAGTACTGAGCATTTGTGGCCTCAGGGAAGTGCTGAAATTGTTTGGCAAGTCTCATTCTCCATTTTGATGGTATTTTTATCTTGCTAAAGAAGCTGTACACACAGCGATTAGGCAGTAAGACTGGATTTCTAACTGATGCCCCGGCCTTTAAATCTGCCTTCACACAAGCTGTGATGTCTCAAAGAAACACCTTACTCAAGGGGCCATTAGGCAGAAATGCTCTCTCCTGATAAACGATGTCCTGCCCTTTCAATTTGTCTTTCTCAAGGTGGCTCTTTATTTAAGGGGTACCTTGAAGAAGGAGGAATGGGAAGGAGTGGGGAAGACTAAAATGCATTCCTGACCACTATCTCATGCCTAATAACCCATTTTCCTACATTTTTCTTAATCGAAGTGGGAACTTAAAAAGGAATCCCTTTTATCATGAGAAATTTCAGACCAGTGATGTCTGTAGTCAAAGCATTATTCTATGTGTTTCTTTTCTAAAGGAGAAGGATGGGTTGTCCTGTGCCAACCTCAAGTATAGTGAGAATGGCCTCATGGAAACCCCTCTTGAACTATATCCACTGGAGATATATGAGGACTAGTGTCTGACCTGGACCTGAGCAATCTAAATGTGTGAATGTATAAATGGATGGCAATGGGTCTGAGCTGGCAGAGGAGAAGGAGAGAGAGAAATTCTATTTATTGGGAAATAGCTACATTTCTAATGGCAGGAGACATGTGTGTGCCTCACAAAACAGAAGCTGCATGTGCCAGAAAAAAAGACTGCCAGAAATCATTTACTGTCCTATTCCAAAGGACCGATTGTAAAGGTATTTGTGATCCATTAGAAAACCTGAGAAAGGAGAAAAATAAAACCAAGGAAAGGACAAGGAATTGGGTAACAGAGAGAGAATTATCAATAAATTATTCATCATCAAAGGGAGGCAGTTGGATGCTACGGGGAAAGTTGTGGGAAGCAACCATGCAAACTGCTCTCAAGAGAAAGACTCAAATTTAAATACCTGTGTGGTCCAGAAAGGACAAATCCATCTACAGAAATTCCCAGGTGGCAGTGAACCTCACACTCCACTTACCCATTTGCTCTCCTCCCACTATGATACCGGTGGGATCACACTTGGTTAGCGATGTGAAGGAAGAAAAGAAATAGTAAGAGCAGGAAGGAGATGAGGAGAAACCACATCCTTAACCCTGAATAAATTACAGGAACACCTGTACAGCTAGAACTAGCCCTAACTGCTCTGACTGTTATCTGTGAACAGAGATGCATATTTTGGACAAGACACTGATAATTGTTCACTTGTGAATTAGAAAGATGGTAGAATTTCCTAAAAGTGATGGGAAAATCATGGGTCCATCTGAGTTTTTACTCAGTGGCAAGATGAGACTTAACACAACAGAATAAATACACAAGGTGGTGGAAGACAGAAATGAAATTGCATTTTGTATATATCCAATGAGTCCTGCTGCTTCATCACAGCAAGTTCATATCAGGGTCACAAGCACATTTAGTTTTCCTTCTCATCATCCAAATCTTATCTCAATATGACTTTTTCTGAAAGATTTTTCTCTGATCACTATAGCTAAATAGCTATTCTTAATCCTCTACCCCAATGCCTGTTTTGTATCACTTGTAGCCATCAAAAGTCTTCTTTCTCATGTATTTACTTGTCTTTTCCCCCAACTTTCTCAATAAAATGTAAGTTTCTATAAAGACAATATTTTTTCTATCTTATCCATTGCTATATTCCAGAGGCAAAACTGCATGAATGAATGGAAAGAATGTTTTCAAGACTGAGCACACAATCATGGGAGAGGACTGATTTGAGAGGAACCTCAAACATCTAACAAATACATGTAGCAGAAGATATTATAACAAATAAAGGTAGAAATATCTATGGAGCCAGGTATAGCTGTCCCAGCATGGTTTATTTAATTAGTTTTGTCTTGTGTTTTTCTGTAATACTGAGATTTTAATATGATTCCATAGAGAGGGAAGAGAACATGCAAAATAATTTAGATTGCATTTCTGGCTAGCTAGGTAGATGGAGGAACAGAGATTATTATTTTTTTTTCCTAGGGAAAAAAAGAAATGAATCCATTATTGTACCTTAACAATGTAAACAAAAATGCTTAAACATAATATTTATATGTATGAATACACACCTTATTTTCCAATCCATAGATAAAAATAACAGACACAGATATGGGCATATTAAAGATAGATAGACATAGATGATATACACTGGGTAGTAAAAATAGCTATGGGTATTTTAATTTCTTCATATTTCTAACTTCAAAAATAATGAATATATTCCTCAGGTGATATGGCTGTATTTACTTTAAATAGATTGCTATTAATACACATCTCTTAGAACTATAACATTTATGTATATGAATATGTATAATACACGAACATTTTTTAAAAGTTGATTTCATGAAAAACCCAATGACTTACTTACATGCAAAAATATTTTCATATTTAAGAGAAAAAATAAGGTGTTAATGACCCTTGATCTTGGGTTACTGGAGAACATCACAGGAAGTCAGACTTAAAGGAGAGAATCCAGACTTAAAGCAATCTGCCTAGTGGTTGGGATTCTGCAGCACAAATGAGAAAAAAAAAATCAGGTGAACATCAAGAGAAGAAAGAAGAAAGTAAATAGAGAATGATTGAAAAGAGATTAAAAAAAAGGATTAAGCACCAAGAACAGTTGGGAAAAAAGAAAGCAACATGAAATAAGATTTGACAGAGCTTCATATTCTTTTTCACAAGTAAATTTCCACAGAATTTTTTTTAAATAAAGGAATAAAGAAAAAAAAGTAATGACAAGTTCCTACTTAAGCATTGAACCTAAAAATCAACTTCCCCTGATTTGTTCCATATAAGGCCATCCTGTAAATACAAATATTTATCATCCATTGATTATGAATTTTATGAAATAAATTATGGATATCATAAGGTCATGTGGAACATGTGTTCTACAACTTTTCTAAAAATATTTCAAAAGTGAATGTGTTTTTCCTATGAGAGAAAATATTTTTGTTTGGAAAATAAAGGAAATGCCAGAAGCACTAAAAATTACAATAATAAAATCAAATAAACATCTTCCCTATAATTTATATTCAAGGCAGAAAATATAAATATATTTCTCCTTATAATCCTAGTAGATAATGGGTTTTATTAGTTTAAGGAAAAATTACCAAAATGCACATCCATCATCTTCAGTCTAGAAAGATAAGCAGCCTGAAGACCAACAACCCAAGTTGCCTGAGAATGAAAGCAGTGAAATAAAAGGTTATTTCTTTTAGATTCTCTTCTATGACATAGATTTTCTCTCTCTTTGATAAGAGGGAATATCAAAATAGCACTAAGATCCTGATGATACTTTACCGAACCTCACCATGGGAACTATTAATAACGAAGACGTATTTTCTTAACAGTTGTTGTTTCTCCAAGCAAGGAAACTGTCACAAAGTCAATGAGAAAGATAACAAATTAACCTACAGTCATCTTTTAAAACCATGAATCAATAAAACAAAGGTACAAAAAAAAGCAGTAATGTGATGAAATCCATGCCATTAAAACAACTATTTTTAAACTAATGTCAACGGCGAACATACATCCCTAAATGAATCTATTCCGCAAGGTTTAAGAGGCAGCAGAACGGTTTAATCATCAGTTAAATCAGTTTTTGTGAAGAAAGGATCTGTAAGAAACTGCAGTTTTTGATGGGAAAACATTCCTAGAAATCTGCCAATTCAAGATTTAGAATGGGAAAGCCAGAAATCGGATCACAGAGACACGGCTGAACCGGTGATCAACATTGTTGCCTTTGGATACAGGGCAGATATGGATTCTCTGAGCTCCAGGCGCTGACTACAGGAAAAAGTTTCCCCAAAGTCCCACAACAGAGCCTCAATTCTCTTAGGAAAGAAAATATTGGGATCTGTCCAACATCCAGTTTGGAGTAGCTATAGTATCCGTGGTACTTGGTTAGATCTGGATGTCTGGGAAACTTGAATAATAAATCATTACTGAGTCTCTGACCTTCAGGCAAACACTAGAGTGAAAAAGCCAGAGGAGAAGAACAATGCAATATGTTGTACAATGTTGAAACATGACGATAGCTATAATGAAGATGTCTATGAACACATAAACATAAAGCAGAAAACTCTGCATAAAGGACCTGGAAAAGACTGTGACTATTTTCTGGAAAGGATCTTGAAAAAATAAAGAGGTGTTCAACTGGAAGAGAAGAACAGGAAGACAAAAGTTAGAAAATTGCACAAAATAAAGCTTTGGATGGTTGGGTGAAGTGATTAGGGATGTTTCAAATAATTAATTTGAACATGATAAGATAATGTGAACAGAAAAGATGAATGATATGAATGACTTTATTTGTAGGAATAGATTTATAAATTACGATGGATAATGTATATAGAAAGGCTATGATAGGAATGTATATAGAACAGTCATTTGGTCCAAAGTTCATTAGAAATTAGTATTTTAACCAAAATAATCAACTATTTGTGCTTATAGTTTATTTCCACAGGATTTGATTCACTGAATATGCCTAAATGCTTTATTAATATTACTCAGCAAAGAATCAAATAGGAGCTTCAACATTTCTAGAATCCTCGATTCATTTAGTGTTCTAGATTTCCATTGGACTCCTTTTGTGAACATTGCAATGAAAATAGTTCCTGAATGATGATTTTATTTACCCATTTCTGCTGCAAAATATCACTAGTGTTAATTATCTGTTTAATAGTTACCTGCTCATTTGCAAAGATAAAATTTTTCCTCTAGTGTGTTAATAACACCCATGCAAGATACCATCTTTGATTTGATTCCATAAATAATATGTGAGCAATAGCAATCTCTGAAATTATTGAACTGTAGGAAAAATTTCCTTTAATCTTTAAGCAATCACTAGCCACATGGAGAATAATGTACCATTTATGGATCTATACTCACTAATATGGGATAGGATTATACAGATACAAAGTGATAAAAAAAGTAATAAAATCAGTTGATATATTAAGAAAGTTTTCCATCTGAACTGTGTATTTTCCATCTAAACTACATTGTTTCCATGAAATTTCAATTTTACTCCACAACTTTAGTACTTGATTTTTATCATATACTGAATGCACTGCATGTAAGAGCCCTAATTATCACCACAATAATTAAAAGTAAGCTTTATTTTCCTTTTAAAGATAAGAAATTTAAGGTTCAGATATATACATATATTTTTTTTAGATTTTATTTATTTATTTGACAGAGAGAGAGATCACAAGTAGGCGGAGAGGCAGGCAGAGAGAGGAGGAAGCAGGCTCCCTGGTGAGCAGAGAGCCCTATGCGGGACTCGATCCCAGGACCCTGAGATCATGACCTGAGCCGAAGGCAGAGGCTTAACCCTCTGAGCCACCCAGGTGCCCCCAGATATATACATATTATCCATGTAATAAATACATGGCAGAGTTTCAAACCATATCTCAAGAATTTCAGTTTATTTGCTCTACATGTTATGTGCTCCATCAGATATGATCCTAAATTATTTTCACTGATTCTGATACAGTTAAATAGAAAATAAAATTAGAAGAAAATCTATTTATAATAACTGAGTCTCTGTTGATGTGTTTTGTCTAACATGCCTTTTTTTTTTTTAACCATTTGAAAAGTTGTATTCACTGTGAGGACCACAAATGTATTTCTTATAAAGACTGTTATTACTTAGGGTTTCTGATTTGGTTTTCAATATTTTGGCTAATTGTTACCCTCACTTTCAAGGCACACAATCAGGAAAATTTTCTTTTAAAAGCCTCTGGTATAAAGACGCAGAAAGTGCATGTGAATATTTCATGACACCTGTACATTGGTAAGGGAAAGTGTGAGGCAGCTAGGAATTTAACAAATTACTAACCTGTTCTTTCATGAAAATAAATGAGGAATGCCCAGAAGAAGGCATGAGTCTAGGTGAGTCTTCAGAGTTATAGACCATGAATTCTCTCTCCGTGACTCTGTGAAAATTTTCATCTTATCCTTAAATTGTTTTCCTTTATTATTTTTTTTTGGAATTGACTTTTTGTATTTTGTTTTATTATTTTTATTCTGAATTAATTCAAATATTCATATGTAAAGAAAACAATGTACTCATCACTCATGACTCCCAAACCTCCTTTCATAAAACTTAGTATTCTGACATTCTAATATTACATATTTTGATTTGTTTGGTCTTAAGAAATGTAACATTACATATGAAGTCCAAAATTCCTAAGAGTACTTTTCCTTAATTCCCTAATAAAAGTAGACAGTAACCTCAGGTAAGAGTGTATAGTTTCTGTGGATTTCTCTTTTACTTATATGTTTGCATAAAAAGGTAGTTTTATATGTGGGTCTTTCTTTCTTTCTTTCTTTCTTTCTTTCTTTCTTTCTTTCTTTCTTTCTTTCTTTCTCTCTCTCTCCCTTCCTTCCTTCCTTCCTTCCTTCCTTCCTTCCTTCCTTCCTTCCTTCTTTTCTGTCTCTCTCTCTCTCTCTTTCTTTTGATAGAGAGAGAGAGAGTGAGCACAAGCTTGGGGAGCAGCAGAGGGAGAGGTAGAAGCAGGCTCTCCGGTGAGTAGGACCCTGGGATCTTGACCTGAGCTGAAGGCAGTCACCTAACCAGCTGAGCTACCTAGGCACCCCTATATGTGGGTTTTTAAACAAAAATAACAATGAATGACAAATTATATCAGTCATTTAAATTTGATTCCATATTAAGATTTTGAGATGTATTTATTTGTTCTTTTCAATGTGCCTCTATTTTATTCATTTTAACTGCCTTATAGTATTTTGTTTTTTATTGTTATACAGTTTACTTTAACCACATGTTAGCTGATGGGCTTTTATTTTGAATAAACATAGTGCTGCAAAGAACATCCCCAAACCTATCCCTCTGTGACTATGTACGAAGCTGTCTCTAGAACAGTGTTCCTCAAACTTCATCCTGCACATGGAAAGCCTGCAAAGCTTCTTAAACACAAATTTCTGGCCCCACCCTAGAGTTGTAGCAGCAACATTAGCGTCATCTTGGAGCCTCTTAGAAGTGAATATCAGACTTAAGCTCAAACTTCCTAAATCAGAATCTGTACATATGGAGTCCTGGAATTTTTGTTTTAACATGTTCTTCAGGTCATTCTTCTATACAATAGTGCTTGAGAAGAGCTCATCTACTGTATATAATAGGGAAACAAATCAGTCATGCTCAATACATGTACTTAAATTTTATTTATAGTACCAAATTGAACTCTACTATGATTTTATAAATGTATGCTCCCTTAAATGAGGTTTTTTTCCTTACCTACGTACTTGTCTACAATTAGTATAGGCAGGTAATTCTAAACTTATTTTACTTTTAAAACTTTGCCAGTCTGATTGGTATGAAGCAGGATTTTATTTATTTAATTTGCATTTCACAAATTACTAGTGCTCTTGAGGATCTTTGATGAAAGTCTTCCTGGTATCCTTACATGTTCATATTCTGGAACTTTTTCTTACTGAACTGCTTGTCCTTTTCATATTTATATCCAAGAGTAATTACTACACTTACGTTAAATATGTACATTAAAAATATTTTTTCTAAAACTGTCTCATTGCATAAATTAAATTTTAATATATCAGATTTGTCAATGCATTGCCCAATAGTGCATTTGGTATTATGTAAACAAAATTTGGTATTTGTAAACAAAAGAAACTATTCACTACTCAAAACTATCATGAAGATATTTTGCAACATTTTCCTGAAATAGTCAATGTTTTAAATTTTATGATGAGGTAATTTATTTATCTGAATTTTATTTTTTATATGTGCTATTTTCCAGGAATCTGAAATTACATACATGAATAATCACATCTTCTGGAAACATTTATTCATAACAACGTAGTCTCTATGCGTATCGTTATCTCTCTCATATAAAAAGTTTTCACGTTTTTGTGGGTATATTTTTTGGAGTTTTTACTTAAATTCCAGTTAGTTAACATAGAGCATAGTAATAATTTCAAGTGTACAATATAGTGACTCAACACTTCCATATTTCACCCAGTGCTCAGGTGCTCATCACAAGTGTACTCCTTGATCCCCATTACCTTTTTAACCCATATCCCCACCCACCTTCCCTCTGGTAACCATCAATTTGTTCTCTATAGTTAAGAGTCTATTTCTTGGTTTTCCTCTCTCTCTCTCTTTATCCCCTTTGCTCATCTGTTTTGCTTCTTAAATTCCATGAGTGAAATCATATGGTACTTCTCTTTCTCTGACTTGTTTCACTTAAAATAATACTCTGTAGCTCTATCCATGTCACTGAAAATTGCAAGATTTCACTCTTTTTTATGGCTGAATAATATCCCTGTGTGTGTGTGTGTGTGTGTGTGTGTGTGTGTGTGTGTGTGTATTCCACCTCTTTTTTATCCACTCATCAGTCAATGGACACTTTGCTATTTCTATAATCTGGCTATTGTAGATAATGCTGCTATAAACATTGGGCTGCATGTATCCCTCTGAATTAGTATTTTTATATTCTTTGGGTAAATACCTAGTAGTGAAATTGCTGGATTGTAGGGTAGTTCTATATTTAATTTTTTGAGGAATCTCCATAGTGTTTTCCAGAGTGATTGTATCATTTGGCATTCCCACCAATAGTGCAAGAGGGTTCACCTTTCTCCACATCCTTGCTAACACAACAAAACTAAAAGCAACCTATGGAATGGGAGAAAATATTTGCAAATGATGTATCTGATAAGTGCTTAATATTCAAAATATATAAAGAACTTATAAACCCCAACACTCAAAAAATGAATAGTCAGTTAAAAATGCACAAAAGACACAAATAGACATTCTTCCAAAAAAGGCCATATGAAAAGATGCTCAACACCACTGATAATCAGGGAAATGCAAATCAAAACTACAATGAAATGCCACCTCACACCTGTCAGAATGGCTAAAATCAACAACAGAAGAAACAATATATATATAGATGGAGCCCAATGCAGGGCTCAATCTCAGGACCCTGAGATCATGATCCAAGCCAAAATCAAGAGTTGGACACTTAACCCACTGAGCCACCCACGCAGCCCAATGGTATATTTTAAATCTCTATTTGATTGTATTGGCTTTCACCTGGGTTAATGACATAATAAATATCAAATGTTCTGTTCCTTAAAATTGTCTTATGTCTCTTCACTCATTTGTTCTTCTATTAAATTCTAAGTTTAATTTGTTCAATTAGGTTAAAAAAAGAAAGAAAACCTGCAGATTTTATGTAGGAATTAAACTAATTAAGATGAAAGAAATTTGTCATGGTAAGTCTCTTCATCAATGAAAATATTAAATCTTC
This sequence comes from Ailurus styani, assembly GCA_002007465.1. NCBI lineage: Eukaryota > Metazoa > Chordata > Mammalia > Carnivora > Ailuridae > Ailurus > Ailurus styani. Next base: position 103,181 of record LNAC01000024.1, on the reverse strand, counting down.
ATATTTATGTAGGTTTTTTAAAAATGGTATTTTATTTTTTATTATTATGTTCAGTTAGCCAACATATAGTACATAATGTAGGTTTTGTTTTAATGTATCCATTCGTAGCTTTATAATTTTCTTCATATAGTGAGTATTTTATACTTGCTACAATTCTAACCTAAACATTTTAGCTATTAACCAAATTATATTTACTACTATATAGGAATGTCTTTGAATTCTGTAAGCTTTTTTATTTTTTTGAACTTACTAATTAAGCTTTCTTATAGTTTACCATCAGCAACCTATGGAATGGGAGATCCACATTTTAGAGGCACTTTTGTCATATTGCTTTTAATTATTTTAAACCCAATGTACTCCACTTATGCCCAAAGCTCCTATTTCCAGTACAATGTTGAAAAATGGAAGTGATAGCTAGCATCCACCACTTCTTTCTGATAACACTAAAAGTTTTTCTAAAGTTTTCCCATTAAGTATATTTTCTACTGAATTTCAATAGATCTTTTTCATGAGGTTTCCTAATTAAGTCCTATCTATTTCTAGTTTTTTGGAGGTTTCTCTTCATTGAAAATAAGAATTGAACTTGATTAAATGTTTTCTTCATATATCATGACACATTTATTTTTTTCTTTAATATGTTAACATGATGGATTTCTTTTCATTGCTGGGTTAATCCTTTGTGGTTCTAATATATGATGAGAATTTTTATTCACTGAAGACATCAACTTTTTAACATTTAATCTGTAACTTTTCTTTGCATGATTAAGTCTGTTGTTTTGGTATGTTTGGTATAAAGATTATGCTATCCTTTTAGAATACTTATATTCAAAAATTATATTTAAATATATTTGTAATTGTTATATATGTATATAATGTGTATATTGTTATATCTGTGCATATCTACACACATACATACATGATATGCACTGTTTTGTTTTCAGTTTTATGTATATCAATTTATTTTATGTCATATTTTCTCTTTCAGTATCCTTTTTTCTTATTGATACATTAGTAGTTCATACTGTGGAGATTTCTGTAGGATAACTTAGTCTGCTTATGTTTAAAAATGTCTTTTCTTTTAAAGAATTTTTTTTTCTTTAAAGACAGTTTGGCTGACTAGAATTTTAGGCTGAGAGATAGGCAACCTTAACACTTGAGGATATTTTTCTATTCATTAGAAGTCTGTTTTCAACTTAAATCTCATTACAGGCACAATCTTCTTCCTGATAGTTTTTATATCTTCTCTTCATTCTTTATGCTATATATTTCACTATTATGAGTCTAGGTGTGGATCTGTTTCCTTCTAGAAAACCCTCTTCACGTAATGTTTTTCTACTTTTCCTTCTCTTCTATAGTTCTGAACTCCTATTTCATAAATGGTGGGTTTTTTTAATATTTTATTTATTTATTTGACACAGAGAGAGAGATTACAAGTAGGCAGAGAGGNTCTATTTCATAAATGGTGGGTTTTTAAAATATTTTATTTATTTATTTGACACAGAGAGATCACAAGTAGGCAGAGAGGCAAGCAGAGAGAGAGGAGAGAGGAGGAAGCAGGCTCCCTGCTGAGCAGAGAGCCCGATGCGGGCCTTGATCCCAGGACGCTGAGATCATGACCTGAGCCAAAAGCAGAGGCTTTAACCCACTGAGCCACCCAGGCGCCCTAAATGGTGGGTTTTTAAAATCTATTCTTCATATTTCTAAACCCTTCTCCAATATTTTCCATTTAGTTTTATCTTCTGTGTTAACTTCTGGGTGATTTCCTCAGTGAATTGATCAATTCACTAAATGTCCTTTAACTTGTCCAGTCTGAAATCAGTAATATCTACTGAGAATTTTTTTAAAATTTAAATGACAGTATTTTTCACTATAAAACATTTTACTTAGTTCTTTATTATAACTATCCATATTTAATATCTAAGGACCAACATCTATATTACCAGTATCTAAAGGACATATTTATTTTTTGTTGTTGAATATTGTTTCTAAATTCAATCACTTTGAAAATTATTTTTAAACTTCTTTATAAGTATTAGAATAGGGCACCTGGGTGGCTCAGTCAGTTAAGCATCTGCCTTCAGCTCAGGTCATGATCTCAGGGTCCTGAGATCAAGTCCAGCATCAGGATGCCTGCTCAGCGGGGAGCCTGCTTCTCCCTCTGCCTCTGGCCCCCTCATGCTCATGCTCTCTCTCCCTTTCTCCCCCATCTCTCTCAAATAAATAAATAAAACATTTGAAAAAGTAAAATAAAACTATTAGCATAATACTTATTTAAAAGTGTTACAATTATTTTATTTTCTGTGTTATTTTATGTATAATGTTTTCAAGTTATGACTGTTGATGTGCAACTGTATTTCTTGTTAACGTAGATATATTTGTTAGTATTAAATTTTATCATGTATTTGTTTCCATTTTGACTTATAAGCTCATGTTGGACAGGAGATATGTTTGATTTTTTTTCTCTTTGCATTCAATCCTCATATTCTAACAAATTTGTATTGCTTCCACCACTGTGTTCTGGTTAACATCACAGAAATGTAAATTTTATATTGATTACTTGGATTTGTGTCCCATTGTTGAATCACTAATACTGTAATTTTTACCCCATAGCAGGAGAAAAGTGTGTTTCAGTTTCTGGTCACTGACTATGTATGTGTTATCCCCACCACCCTATAGCTGAGATTTGTCTTAAAGCCATTGATCCCAACAATGGTAAACTGTAGCTTTTTATAACCTTTCTGAAGCAAGGAATGCCGCTCCTGTCCCTGGAATATAACAAGGAGTATGTTCCAGCCCCTCAGGCAAGAATGGAGTACTTTGAGGATGTTGAATGTCTGGTTAACACCATTTCCATGGTTCTCACTCTTGGTTTAAATGGTAAATGTCTGTAGAGGTTTTTGTTTGTTTGTTTTGTTTGTTTGTTTTTTCTGCAGAGGTTTTTTAAAAACTGATGCTCAGTTTCCATAACCTCCTCCAACTTGTGGTTTAAATTGGTCTAGAGTGGGGCATTATCAAGGGTATAAAAAAGTTACTGGTAATTCTAATTTGCAGCGGGGATGTAAAACATTGGCCAGTCTGAGACCTGGAGCACAGCAGATCTTAACTTTAGCCCCACCTACTGCTTTCTTTTTCACTTTTTTTTTTTTCTGCTCTAGAGGTATTTACAGTCATGAACTGCCCACTAAATTATCCTTTATTGAGTGAAGACACAGTAGGTTTTCATTAAATATTTGATTGTCAGGTACTTAAGAAAGCTGGCCCATTCTCACATTCCCTTCCAATAATGTTCCTAAGGTTCTCATTAATGCGACACCATTTATTGACTGTCTAATGTGTGCTAAGCACTATATTAGGAGCAACAGACAGAATTGAATAAGCTTTAAAATTAGAAAAGGAGAAAGATAGGCAAATAGGCAAACACAATAAAGTTGAATAAATACTTAAACACTAGGAGCTGTAACAAGACAAATGTAAGTGCTTTGTTAATCACAATTTAAGAAAGACTGGAGGAGGGGCCCCTGGCTAGTTCAGTAGGTAGGGCTTATGATTCTTGATCTCAGGGTTGTGAGTTCAAGCCTCATGTTGGGTGTAGAGTTTCCTTAAAAAAAAGAAGAAGAATTAAAAAAAAGAAAGAAAGAAAAACTGGAGGAGAAAAGTAGTAATTCAGGCATAAAATGAAGAAAACCCTGTCATATATCATACCCTGGAAGAAACCTGAGGGCACTGTAAAAAGTGAAGGAAGCCAGCCATAAAGGACAAAGACTGCAGGATTCCATTCATATGAGGTATCTTAAAAGATCAGTCTCATGGAGGCAGAGAGTAGAATGATGGTGGAAATGCAGAGCTCCCATTCAGTGCTATAGAGTTCCAGTCACACAAGATGAAAAGCTGTACAATATCATGCTTATAGTTAACAGTACTATAGTGTACACTTAAACGTTTGTGAAGAGGGTATACCTGATGTCATATATCTTTTAAAGATTTTATTTATTTGTCAGAGAGAGAAAGCAGCAAGCAGAGGGAAAATCCTACTCCCCACTGAGCAGGGAGCCTGATGCTGGACTCAATCCCACGACCCTGGGATCATGACACTAGCCAAAGGCAGCTGCTCAACAGACTGAGCCACCTAGGAGCCCTTTGTGTTGTTTTGTTTGTTTGTTTTTGTTTTGTTTTATTAAAAGAAAAACTGGAGGAGAAGTAGCCATGGGAAAAGTCAGACAAGATCAGTACAAGGAAAGAAAGCAGCATATTAAAAAAATGGAATCTTGAGAGAACACTGGGGACATACAGGTACCTCAATTTGTTGGTTGCTTACAATGCAGGTGTGGGAGAGAATGAGTGGGGTCTTTAAACCTCGATAAAGGGTTCAGAATTTACTCATAAATACAAAGCATTTAGAGGGGCTTAAGGAAAAGTCAATATTGTTTTTATTTGGATCACTGATTTTCAACATGGTTTTAGTAGTAGAGACAACTATTTTAAATAAAATCTTATGTGAAATTACAATGTAAAAAATGGGTCAAGGTGCTCTTCTTCAAGCTAGAAAGAACTGCACTGATCCTTCCCGGCCAAAGCATACTTTGACGTTACACCAAGGAAGTCCTGTGCTCATATGGAGACCAGTCTGGAAAACTCTGATATAGACAAATCTTGAGCTGACTATTTATCCAGCTTATAGTTACAATAAATTTTATTTAATTACCTATAAATCTGCAAATTATCAGCCAAAAGTGTCTTACATATCTCTCTGTCTTCTGACCCAAGGTTAGTGGTAGCTGATGTGTGATAAGGCAATTACTGTAAATATTTTCTAATATTTAGCATGACACTGACCTTGCTAGTGATTAAGTACATTGTTTAAAATGTCTTGTCTGACTTATGAGAATAATTAGCCCCTAGTCTATTTATAAATGTTTATATTTTTATAGATTGCTTATTAGTTTGTTCCAAAAAATCTCTCATAGTACTATTTATCATTATCATAACGCTTTTTCTAGAAATTTTATGTTTATGATTACTTGATCAATTTTATATATATAATATGCAATATACATGTAAGTGTGCATATATACATATGTATGCAAATATATACATATTTTTAAAATCCATATTTGTGAGTAGATATGACATTTAATTATAGGGACCTTTTCCAAAATTAGTTGTACATTTGTTTTAAATGTATACAATGTTATAACTCTTGTTGATACCGTGGGAGGCACTTAAGAGGGTTGTATATAAAGCTGATGAGAAATCGTCCTCTAGATCAGAATAGGGTAAATAGCATAAGTATACTTTAGAGGAGTATGTGCATTGCATATGGGTTTGCTATGGTTTGAATTTAAAAATCTCATTTATCTTCTGAAAATCTGATTAATAACATAAATTTAAAATTATTAAAGGTTATTAGAGCAAGTTTACAAAAGTTTTCTCTCAAATCAAGTAAAATATCTTCTCTATAATGGATTTCAAATCTTTGATTCTGGGTAATGAGAAGTCACCACCTAAACCCATTGCCAAGGAATATTCCAAAATTTCCGCTAGAGGGAGAGAGAGAGAGAGAGGGAGGGAGGGAGGGAGAGAGGGAGAGAATAGGATAAGAAGGAGGAGGAGGTGATGAGAGGAGGAAGAGAATGGGAAGAAGAAGGAAGAAGAGGGAGGAGGAAGAGGAGAAAAGGGAGTGAAGGAGGGAGGGAGGGAGAAAGGAAGGACTAAGTGCTTAGCATCTGAAACCAAAACAACAACAAATTTTCAGTGAGGTTGCCCACACTATGTCAGGCAGTTTTAATACATAAACTAAACAATTAAACTTAAAATACTAGTATGAATTTCCCTGGAGAGACAAAATCCCAAGTATAATCTGTCCAAAATAAAAACAGAACTTTGTCATTCAGTCAGCAAAGGCCCCAAAGGAAGTTAAATTAAAGCAACAGATGAGTGCATTGCTCTTGGCTGAGAACCCCTCTGATGGTGCTAATTGCCGTTCTGAACACAGGCATGGTTAGGTGGTAAAAGATTGGTGGAAAGGTTGCCAGGCTCCAAGATTATGTCCATACAGGCCCCTGGCATCTGACATGGTTGAATGGTTTGCTTCTTCCAATTTGCTACAGGCCATTTACATGACTGAAGAGCAGTGGAGTCCCAGAATATATGCTCTGCCTTCAGCTTGGTCATAGGATCCCACGAAGCACAATGCTCTCATTGTTCTCCTTACTCAAAAATTACACTGTGATTCAGACTTTTTTGACAATGTAAGTTGCTCTACCTGGGAATCTTCCACCTTAACCATCTTCCTTGAATTTATTTTGAAGGCATACTCTCCAACAAGATACTGTGTCTAAATGTGTGCAGGGTTTAGTCCTTAAAGCATAAGGAGGTGAGAGAACGCAAATGAATTTTCTATTTCTGTAGCTAAACACAGACACAGTGTGTCTGTGTGTGCGTGTTACTTGTGTTAGTAGTTTTTATTTGTCTACAAGAAAAGAGAAAGAACACTCACATTAAAAATGAGGTATAGTGTAAAGAACCCTATAAAGGAGTTAGGGGCTTGCTCTCTAGCCTTTATTCTATTACTAACCAATTATGATTTATCCGATAGGATTTGAATAATAGCACTTGGACTTGACCCTAGATTTTCCGATTACAGGTTACCAAGTAGATTTAAACTAATAGCTCAACAATTCTGTAGCACTGAAATGAGAGTTAAAAGTCAGAGAATAAACTCTGTGAGCCTCTGGATTAGAAATAGTTCAGGTCTGTACTACTACTCAATATTTATGATCTCAGATAGCCCTGTTGAATATATTCACTAATCCATAAAATCTATAAAACGGCCCAAATATGTCAAAGAATTGAGGTATATGGCTCATATAATAATGGCAATGGCTAGACATTGGAGCACTGGCATAAAAAAAAAAAATACCCACAAGCATTTTGGCTACCATCTTCTCCTGTGGGACAGGTTTTGGATGGAATTTTACAAGGTATATTGCAAATTACACTATAATACTACTGTGTAGAAAGCTGCTTCCTCTCCTTAACCACAAAGTTGGCCTTGTTCATTGGCGATGCTGAAGACTAACAAAATAGAGTTAGATCACAATTCGCCCATTATTTCTCTTTCAACAGACCAGGAACTACTCCAAGAGCTTTACTAACATTTTTAAACTAACTATTACCTACATATACTAATTAATTTTATCCTCACAACAACCTATGATATGGTTACTATTATTATCATTCTCATTTTACAGATGAGGAAATTCCAACAGAGAGAGAAATAACTTGCCCAAGGACCCCCAGCTAGCCAATACTGGGGTAGGAATTTAAACTCAGATAGTGCGCCTCATAGTAATTAAGACCTGAAACCTTAGATAACATTTAATTCCACTTTATGCAGTACTATTCTTTTTTAACCTACATAATGCCTCCTATTTATAGGCGGCTCACTCTTGGTAAACACCTTGACTTACAACCTCTCACACAGCTTACTTGAGCAGCTGTCTACTTGATCTCTCTCCTCACCACATTGTCCCTCCCACAATCAATTTCACACAAAGCAATGAAGTTTATCTTTTTAGAATCAGGTTTCTTCTACTCCAAAACCTTTCAGAATTCCCTTCAATCTTTCAAATGAAGTCTGAACTTTTTAATCTCGTGCTCACAGCTTTCCCGTATGTATTCAACCTATATTTTTCCATTCTGCAAGTCAACCAAATTATAGTTCTGAAATTGAAGTGCTTACCAGTCCCTGGAAATTTCTTGATCTTTTGCACATTATGTCTTCAATCATACCATAGAGATATCCTTGTTTTTCAAAACTTATTGCTGCTACTTGGACCCTATCTCTGATTCAGGATATAATTTAAATGTAATTTTAACCATCAGATTTCCTTGATCCCCCTCGGCTTAGAAGTTGTTTCCCCTCCTCTGAGGAAATTTTGGCACAAAGCTCAGCTTTTATAGTGTGATTATAATAAAGCCATGGTAGGTTCATGCACACACCTGTGTTTGTGTGTGTGTGTTCCAATGAGTCATTTCCCTGATTGTAAGATTTATAACCCATACATTTTTGCACTATCCTTGCTGCATATCAATATACTTGGATCAACTAATCATTAATGAGTATGTATTAATGAGTGAATGAATGAGTGAATATATCAACTGTGCCGGCACTGACAATTTTCTGCCGAGATAATTTAATTGCTCATTTTACTTATTTCATAAGGATCTGTTAGCACATTTTAGAAGTATTACAAAAGTAAAAGGAAGTAAAAAGTCCTTGAAAAGTAAAGTGACATTTATCATTGATTTTGCCTGCAGAAACCACACATCTAGAGAGACATAGCCTTATCTCAGTTCTACCAAAACATTTTTGATATATTAACAGACTTTAATAAAGACAGTAGCCATCAATTAAACAATCAACTCTAACACTGCAAACTAATATGCCAGGCATAATCCATAAAGTCCTTGATCTTTAAGTGAAACCAGTCATTTGACAAATACTTGTTCCCTTTCAAGAGAGTGAACTTCAGAATTCTGTGTGCTCTAAGAAAGTCCAGATCTGAAAGAAATTAAAGGTCTGATAATTAATTTAGAGATATAGTATATTTTATAGCATCTGTTATGAAGTATGTGTAAATGTATTTATGTTTGGATACACATAGTATTTGTAATCAAAAACTTTGGACAGATATTAAAAAGTAAATAAACACACATTCCACTGCATTCAGACAAGATGAGAACACCTGAGAAATACAAAGGGGAACTCAAGAGGCAGTCCCTCGCCAGCACCTGACTCCTTTGTTGTTTTGTTCTGAACCTTTTGTGATAGACGCTTTGTCTAAGGATGACAGCATTTCATCACCTTCATGAGATTAAAGCTCCTTTTCAAATATTGGTTCCAACACTGTTCAAATGTGTCAGCAGAGTAAAAAATTCAATAAAAATCCCTGGGGGTGAGATGCCAATTAGGCCTAAGACACCAAGATTTGCCGAGGGACAAGAAGGAGGCCACGGGGCTATTCAAATTGCACAGATTCCCAAGCAGTCATTGATTCTCTCAGCCCATCAACCTTGGGGCACTTAAAATTTTTTGTTTTGGGGAGGTTGGGGCGGGGTGCAGTGGAGGGGTTCAGTGAAGATGCATAGCTAATTTCAGTACATAGAATGAAACTATTCAGACAACTTCTGACACTCTTCATGGAATGATATGTCAAAATCACAATCGGGCTTAGAAAATCTATTTCTCCATACTTTACTAGGATGATAAATTGAAGTATTCAGAACAGAAACTGTCCATTAGCTTTATTTGAGAAACAGTGGCGGGGAGGGGGCCGGTGGGTAGTTTCAGTCTCTTACCACAGCTCCACAAAGTCAATATATACATATATATATTAATATGTGTATATACTCGTATATATACATAAATATGTATGTCTCCTCAAATACTACAGTTTCTTTAATCTTTTATGTCTCTCTGATTTCAAAATGTTATCTGGGAGAAGTAATTAAGTAATCATTAACTTTTGGTTAATTAAATGATAATCATAGCTATTATCTATTAACTATATTTTGATCTAGTTTAATAAATGAGGCAGGCTATGAGGTCTCAGGGCTGGGAGGGAATGGACCCGAAGGCACATCGGTTCTCATGGGGAAGAAAGAGGAAAATTGTTGGGGTTAAGGTAGAGCATGAAATCAGCCATAATCCTGGGCTTGCTAAAATGTAACACAGAGGCCACTGAGAGCAGGAAGGTTTTGGAGAAGGGAGCTGGATGCCCTGGGGAGTTGTCTTCCAGAAGCTTTCTTAGCCTAAACAGCTTCCCTGTGATCTAAGAGAGGTATGCATTGTCCCTTAGGCTATTTTTAGTAGAACTCAAAGAACACATAGATTAGCATATGGAGTCTTTCCCATAAACAGATCCTCCTAGTTTCAGTAAGACCCCTCGTCACACATCACATGCTTGAGAAACAGTGATAAGGATTCGTGATTATCCTGAAGGACCAATAAAAGCAGGAGGGAAGAAGAGCAAAGTGTCTTGGTATCTGAGCATTGACCCTCTTGCTCTCTCCTCTCTTTCACAGCAAAGTTTGGAGTAATTGTCTGTCTGTCTGTCCGTACAGGGACTGTGGGCCTGGGGCACAGCATGCTGACAATGCATCTTCAGGCAGTTCTGAAGACAGCCGCAGTGCAGGAAGGGGGATGAAGGGATGCCAAAGAACAGTAGCATCTGTTTCCCAGTTGAAAGCCATTAATTCACACACACACACACACACACACACACACACACACACACACACACACACATCTTGTAGTACGAGAATGAAGGAAAGTAACTCTGAACCATTTTCCGTGTTCTGCCTGACACAGATATATTATCTCATCTAATACTATAATATCTAATAATCTAATAAGATTGGATAGGTACTATAATTCCCATTTAACGGATACTCGCATACTTGGGAACATGAAGAAACATCAAAAAAATTTCCAAAATTCATGTAATTTCTCAGATGGCGAGACAGTGAGCTAGAATTCTAAATGAAAAAAAAAAGTCATTTCTCTCTCTTTCTGTGTCTCTTTTTTAAATACATGCACTCACACTCAGACACACAATTGTGCAGTGGGACAAATATTAGTTGACAGAATCAGTATTTGGCTAATCCATGTCAGATTGATAATAGTGTGTTTTGTGATTTAAGGTGGAGTTTGATCAACATTAACTAAAGACATATCAATATGCTACATTCCAGCAAGCTTCAGAAGTCTTAGAAGAGGAAGGTGTTGTTAGCCACAGGCGATTAGAAAGGTACGAAAGGGTATTAATTGTCAGGTGCTCAAGAGGCCTCAAGTATGTCATGTGACTACTAAAATGTATTGGAATTTGGTTGCATTAAGACCAATAATACACCTGGAGCCAAGGAAGAGTAAACGTGCTCTACATTTAATAAATCAGTCATAACCTAATTTATTCTGCAAAGTTCTACTTGGCATATTCCTGAATAGCTATAGGAAGCTGAGACACACCCTAGAACAGTAGAATATTAAAAGGACTAAAATCTGTTAGGAGAAGCAGCTAAAGAAAATGAGAAGGCTAGGCCTACAAGAAGACTCAAGGTAATGTGATAATTCTGCATTTGAAAGATTACCATATAGATAATCATTCAGGGACATTTTGTTGCCCATATAAAAAAGAGAAATAATGTATTTCAAAATAACATAGGTTAAAAACTGAGGAATAAAGACAAATAACAAAAACAAAATATATACGACCATCTTTCTCATTTTGGAGGAAAATAATTTCTTAAAATTTAAATTATAAAGAAAACACTGCACATAAAGGATAGAATAATAAATTTGACTACATAAAATTAATTAATACTAAAGTCTCTACAGTTAGATTCCAAACAAGTAACAGATGGCAAGATGTTATTTATACTGCTTATCACTGAGAAAGGGTAAATATCCAAATGCAGACAGTACATTCCTTGAGTCAGTAAGAAAATAACATACAGCTCGATAGGAGCAATGCATGTGAATCGGCGTTTCACATAAGAAGAAAGTCACTTGGAAGATAAACACATAAAAAGGTGCTAACTTCACTATTAATCTGGCAAACAACAGGGAGATGTTTTTCCACATCCATACCACTGAAAAATTTACAAAATGCCAATGATTGGTGACAGTGTGGGGTAACAGGAACTCTCTCAAACACTGCTAGGGGAGTTATAGTTTACTACAAATATTTTATAGGGATTTTCACAATTTCTTTTTTCTTTTTTTTTTTTTAAGATTTTATTTATTTATTTGATAGAGAGAGACACAGCGAAAGAGGGGACACAAGCAGGGGGAGTGGGAGAGAGAGAAGCAGGCTTCCCGCTGAGCAGTGAGCCTGATGTGGGGCTCCATCCCAGAACCCTGGGATCATGACCTGAGCCAAAGGCAGATGCTTAAGGACAGAGCCACCAGGTGCCCCAGATTTTCACAATTTCTAATAAAACTACTAGGCAGCAATTTCACGTCTAGGAGACTTGAACACTGATGTTCAGGGCACCATTGTTAGTTTGCAACATAATGAAAACCACTTGAGTTCACACTGATGGTGGAAGGGAGAGATAAGACAGTCTATAATCACTTAGTAAACTACCATGCAAGAGTTAAAATGAACAAATGAACTAGAACAATATGTGTCAATATTGATAAATACCAAAACAAGAACAAACCATAGTTGCAAAATGCACATTAAAAAACAGAATAAAACTATATTCTATGGATTCATATGTATGTGTTAAATTACATAGATATGGACTAAAATAATACACATCAAATTTATGGTCATCTCTTCCCCTGGGAAAATAAGTGAAGGGAATGGTTTGGGGAGGACTATAAAAAAAATTTCACTTGTTCTATTATCTCTTTTATGTTAAAATTAACTTGAAGCAAACAACAATGTGTTAGCTCATGATGATGATGAATGATGAGTGATGAGTGATGAATGATGATGAGTGATGAATATAAAGATGTTTGCCACATTATTTTATTGACTCTGAGGTGATTTATGTTCTATAATCAAAAAGAAAAAATATATATAGTTTAGAAGTGATTTTTCTAATCTTGAAGAAATGACATTTAATAGCTTTCAGATTAAATATTCTCGAATATTAAAAGGACGGCCCAAAAGAGATCATGAATCCATAAAGATTTTTCAAGGCAAGTTTGAAAAAGAACTTTCTGCAGAAGTACCAGAATTGGATGACAGGTTAGACTAAATAAATTTTGAGGTCCCTACTAACGCTGAGACTATATAATCAAAATGTGTAATGGATTTAAAATTTTCATTTTAATTAACTAGTTATTACTTTCTTTTTACAAATACTATATAACTTAAAATTTATAGCTTTTAAATGATGATTCAGTTTGTGTCCCAACATAACAGAAAGGTATGATTTGCAATTTCAAACAACTATAAATTACCTTGGCCTTTTTATTTTCAGCAACGTGGTGACTCCTGGATTTCAGTTTCATACAATCCCTCTGAATTTATGGGGCTCGGGGAGGTACCTGCATTGTGTAAGAATTGAGAATTTTACATTTCAACATTTAAATATGGGCAAGCAATCAGACTCGGATTACTTGTCTGTCACTCTTCACTGGTTTTATTTGCCTTTTCCTACTCTGAGCCCTTTCAATTCCCCTCTGAACATCTTTGGGAAATATTACTGTGGCATTCAGTCAACCAGGAGAGCTTAACTAACAAAGAGTTGGCTAGTTTTTGTACGTAGAGATGAAAAGCAGGGAGCCGCATCAGTGATCATCATGTGAACAGCCTAGCTAGCGTGAGGCACCAACCCTGGGCTCATTTCTCAGATGGCCCAGGGAGAGCTGTGAGATTTCAGAGGCTCAGTGGTTGAAAGCGAATGTCAGTTCAGTTGCTGGGTGAAATGTAACAAAAGGGAGAAAAGGCCAATTGACGTGTTCTTTAAAATCTTTGAGTGTCTTTTACCCCTTTAATCCCAAACGCTCCTTGTGCAAGCTTTGTCTACCCGTGTCTATGTGGGCAGAGGTGAACAAAGCACAAATGAGGGAATATCCTGGCATTGGAGCCCCTGGGCAAGGAAAGCAGAGCACAGGGTCCGATGCCTGATGCTGTAGCCGCTCTCAGCTGGATAGAATGTGTAGAAGAGGTGGGAGTGCGTGCGTATCAGGGGAGGGGGAATGCCATTTCTCTTTCTAGGGGGACTGACCCATGTCCTCGGAAAGATTTATGTAGTGTATTTCACCTCCTTAATGAGGCAGATGCAGGACACACGCTCCCAGCTCATCTTTAGTTGGGACCACGGTCTGCAAAGTAGAGTAAGTGAGCAAAACCCTAGAACCAATCCAATGAGTACTCTTAGAGGGGGGGAAAAAGATAGTGGATTTTCTATTTTCCTATACCGTTGCCTTGGTCACCAAGTATCAGACTGAGTATTTATGCAGGAAGAGGGACACTTCATTATATTTGTGTTTTATTATGTAGAAATCTTTCTAGAGTTCTGTGAGAAGAGGCTGGTGTCTGAAATGTTTGCAGAGTTTCATTGTCACATTTCCAATAATCTAGATGTACTCATAAAGGTAGGCACTATTATTATCATTTTATAGGAGAAACTAAGATAGTCACACAAGAAATGCTATTTCTATTGCTATAGACTAAATATTTATGTCCCCTCCTAAATTCATATGTTGAAGCCCAAATTCCCAACGGGATAGTATTTGAAGGTGGGGCCTTAGGGAAGTGCTTAAATAATGAGGGTGGAGTCTTCATGAATGCGATTACTACCTCAGAAAAGAGGCTCCACAAAGATCTTTAGCTCCTTCCACCATGTGAGAACACAGAAAGAAGGAGACCATCTGCAAGCCAGAAAGATGGTTCTCACCAGGAACCTAGTCAGCCAAAACCTTGATCTTGGACTTCCCAGCCTCCAGTACTGTGGGACTTAAATCTCTAAATGTCTGTTTAAGTTATCCAGTTAGTGGCATTCTGTCAAATCAGCCCTAACTAAGACACCCAGGGTCAATAAACTATTTGGTAGTGAAGACTGATCTAGAATCCAGACTCCAATCTAGAACTTTTTTTTCTTTTATTTTAGTGAGTTGTCGTAACTGGTTTAAACATTAAGCATTTGTCACTTGTCACAGATAATTACAAGGACCAGACAGATAATGTAATTATCTTCATTGACCATGCATAGAGGGACAGGGGAGTTATATGCAAAACTGGAGAGTGGGGGCTCTGCATCACTCATTCAAATTATTTTTTAACAATGCATGAGCTAAATAAATCATATGTACATACACACACATATATACATGTACACATGGTATTTCTTATATAGTAGGCTGAATAATATATGATTATCATTATAAATTTTATTTGTTCTTGATAAATTATTGGAAATTAGATCTGATGTGATGACTAAAAACAAATAAACATTATAATTAACAACAACAAAAGATACTGTGGACTTGTATGTCCCCCAAAATTTTTGTTGAAAACAGTTGAAGTCTTTCCACATTATAGTGACTGAAGTATTTTTAACTGAATGCACATTTTTTATTTAACATATGTTTATTATGCATCTCTTGTGGGCAACAGGGACCCAGAGAACAAGAAACAGAATGGAGACAAATCGGGGAAGAGGTGAGTGTATTTAGAAATGCCAGCCTCAGGGTTCCTAAATATAGAGTGACCTTATTTCCTGAATGGGATCATGTTTGAGAGTAAAGGAGTGCTCTTAATAAGTGTTCTGGGACCACGGTATGACCTAAAAAGTATGGTTCACACCACCTAAATAGACCATTTGCATTGTCTTGAGATGGCAATACTTTTCTATTTAAATCCAGGAGCCAGCAATGCGGGAATAATCCTTTCTGCCTTGCTGCTATAATAATAGGTCAAATGAAGTCCTGTGGCAAGAATGAGAGTGTTGAATGCCACATTTATTTCTACTTTAATAATTTCATTCAAATTAGTAGACTAAAAATCTAGTATGCTTGATTCTTTTAGGCTACATCAAAATCAGGTGAATCCAACATGAAGCATGTAAAGATTTCTTCCAGCCTATTTTCTTAGGCACCTTAAAGTCTTACCAAGTATCCATTGCCATTTTTGACAACCTACAAAACATTCTACATTAGTCCTGCTCAGTGGCTTTTACATTCATTGTCAGCCCCAAATCATTTCTATCTCCATGTCATACAATTTCTGATTCAGTGGAAAAAAAAAACCAATACCACCATTTCTTACCTTTTTGAGACTGTGAGCTAATATGTTTTCCAGATGCCTTATTACAGTGTTTGTGGATGAGTTTCATTTACCTTACCTGAGGATAGTCTACCAACACAATGCAAGGTCAAAAATTCTCTAACTCTGCATGTTCAACCTATATACAATTTCATGAAAATACATATTGTATAACATTTTTTATCATCATAATGAAATGGACAGTTATAGCTTATGAGTGAAGGTTGGATTATGTCCTTTGCCATAGTACTTCATATTTCGAATAACATATTTCACGGTATGACCAAAGGATCCTATTATGACCTTTCATAATCTATTACTGACTATCCCTTTTGGGGGAATTACTGAGATAAGATATACTCTTCACTTTCCATTGATAAATTTGGTTTATGAGTTCATTTTATTTCTATTTTCATGAGCTATGATACCACACTTCGTGTTTGTATTCACAGCTGCCTAAATAGTTTCCTTCACAGTTTTGTTCTTTTTATAAAGGCATAACTTCCAGTAATCTAGGTGCACTTTTAGAATGGGACTCCATTAGTCTGATACTCGGCTTAACATATGTCTGGCTTATGGCTTTGCCACTTTGTCTATATGGAAAAGAACAAGTTGAAGATACGAATTTTCATTTTACTTTCTTTGATTTCATTTTTTTCCCAACAGGAAGTCATCTGTGTTATTTTTTCCTGATTAACACATTTCTTCATCAACTCTAATTGCAAACCATTAAATTAGATTGCCTCTTTTTCATCTTTGCTGGCTTCAATACTCTTATGAGGGGGAATATTGTAAACTTTCAGATCTGAAATGTATATGCCATTCTTAGTGCTGACGAAAAATATTGTTTAATAAAATGACTTTTCATCGTAATGCAACTTAACGTTGCACAATTATGATAATTTAAAAACTCTAGACTTGCATAGAAATGGAAAATGTTTTCATTAAGGAAGAAAAGCTAAATATCATATTAAAGCAGATGGTATTTTCAAATGCAGCCTTCCTAAGCCTCTATAGAGACTTTAGATTTTGAGAAGGCCTCGGGCAAAAAGGCTGCAAAGGAAATAGTATCACTTGAAAGTCCAATTTATATTCTAATATAAAGTTTATAGAGAGAGATTTCAAAAGTAGGTAGTAGAATCATCATGAATATATCATATCATTTGAAAAATAATGCATAGTATGACAATTCTTGGTCTAAGTCTAAAGCAGGAAAATTGGACAGTATTAGAAATCTTGCACTCAGGATAGATTCCATTTATGTCTTGATTTACAGTGGTAAGGAATTGGCAATAGGCTGATGAACAGGAGAAATGTATCCTCTGTTATCATTTATCTGTGTTATTTATTTACAGTATTTTCCCCTGATAGAAATAACATCCAAGCATTTAGTATAAAATATATAAAACAGGGCGCCCGGGTGGCTTAGTCAGTTGAGCATCCAACTCTTGGTTTCGGCTCAGGTCATGATCTCATGCATGGGCGGTGATATTGAGCCCCGTGTAGGGCTCCAGGCTCAGCAGAGAGTCTGTTAGGGATTCTTTCCCTCTGCCACTCCCCCTACTCATGCACATTCTCTTTCTCTCTCTCTCTCTCTCTCTCTCTCTCTCTCTCTCTCAAATAAAAAAATAAATAAATCTTTCAAAAAGTAGATAAAACATCTGGAAATATCAACTAAGTATTTCTCATTTATATTGATGTTCTGTTCTCATATGGAACCAATATAAGAGACACATCCATAAATTCCTACTGGCTCTACTGAAACCCACAGTGGGACTAGATTAATAAGGTTTGTACAAAAGGTGATCATTATCACTGTATTTCTTATAGCTACATTTGTGTATACATATACTCAGATGCCACCAAGAAATTTCCCCCAACCAGACCACTTCTACATGAGTTCTATTTGGGACCCCTTTGGCATCTGGGATCATTGCCTTGTAGAGTTTTCAATTATACGTGTACGCAACTCAAGCATGAGCATGCTTCCCTTCCTACCCCAACTGCCTCCAGCCTGACCATAGTCCTTTTTCAGTGTATCTAAGAAAGAAGAACACTTTCTCACATCTATTACTGAGTCATTACCCAGTGTTTGCGCTTTCCCACTGGTCAGTCACCGTTCAGCCCTGGGCCACTTTTCACTTCGATGCTTAGCATTTACAGAAACGGCTGGGCTCCAGTGCCTGTGTTGGTTCTTGATCCTTACACACTAGCATAAAGATTCGAGAGTCAGTTAAGGGACTCTGTGCAGCATGGACAGAAAATATAGAACCGTATGATTCACATGACCGTTTCCTAAACCAAGAAAAACATACAGACACAAATCGAGTTTGTGCAGGGAAGCTGCATATGCACCACAGGACAAATTCAGTGCCCTCAGCGTTTTCGCTCTCATGAGAGTGACTCCTTCCAACTTCTATCAAAAAATGTCACCATCTTTTAGGAAATCTCACCTCCCATCTTAAATGCTGGTCATGCAAGTGATCTAATCATTCCCTTCAGTTTATGGAACTTGAAATGCAAAGATCTCTAGCAGCATACTTTACAAACCTAATTGTGCATCTGGATTTCATCTGAGAAAGTGGAAAGAATAGTTCAGTGTAGGCATTGTCACCTTAGGTATTTCCTCACTGTGAGGGGTATTGCATATTCTTGGTCATCTCATTCGGAACTTTACTGTTATTTCAAACAGGTTACACACATATGCATGCATACATTCAAAGACCGACCACATTATTGCTCAGAGATGGTAAAAAGGAGAAAGTAATTTCTTAAATATAGTATCCTCTGTTTAATACACTACATCCAATGGAAATATTACTTCAAATAAGTAGAGCCAAAATACTTACTCCTCTTTGCTCTTGGCACAAGACCAATGCTCAATATAAATCTATTAATGTTTTACCTTGTAAAGACCTCATAGAATATTTGAAATTGATACTTTTCTGTACCTAAGGACAGATTTCAATGTTAAGGTAGGTTTGCTCCAAATAAAGTTTTGTAATAAGGAAGGTAAATGAGGACTTAGTAACCTCATATAAAAACAATCCTCTAGATTTTAGTGGAGTATGAAAGCTTGTTTTCAATTCCATGAAATGCCTTATTTTCTCTACAAGATAAACTTCAATAGGGTTTAGACTTTTCTTATCCATATTTGTATCCCTGGTGCTTATTACACAGTTACCATTTAGTAAATACTTGCTTATATGAATAATAATCATAAACAGACATGTACGCACATGCACACACATGTGCATAGACCAATTGGTAACACAGGATAGAATGACAACAGAGAGTATATATTGCAAATTATGCCCCTCCTACTCAATAAAATAATTCGTTGTCTCTCTATTCATCTAGTCCTCTCATGTCGAACACCAACTGAATAAAACTGCTAGCTGTCTAGTGGAGGTAAAGAAATGCTTAGATGGTAATGGGAGAGGCTTTACCATAGTACTAGGTATCAGATACCAGGAGAGAAAAGGCAATAAATCTGCCTGGGATGGGAGGAATTTCTATGCAGAGAATTTGGGTGACAAAACATTTCCTTTGTTCTTTCAACCACCAAAACATTCTGTCAGGGCTTTTAAGAAATATCTGTTATATTTGGTGTCTTCTATGGGGTTGATAGACTGCTGTAAGTGGGGAGATGTTTATTGAACTTTCACTACTGGGGTCTTTAATATGAACTCAAGGTTCATCCTGCAATCCAATAATTTTATTTTTCTAGATTCCTGGGCAATGCATTCAGTTATCAAATGTTTTTCTCCCTTGGTTCCATTTTCTGAGAAGCTCCCTCAGAAATTCTTCCATATTCAGTGACCTCATTTTAGAAATATACTTTTTCTTTTTGTGTTACTGTGGTTGGCTTTCCAGCTCATTAAACCATTTGAAACCTCCACAGATGACCCTTAAATGAAACTATGCTTTCATATACTTTAAGCCTCTGGCTAACACATGGTATTTGCATTTTTGCAAGTTAAATAGTTTTATTTCTTAACATTTGATTCATTCAGTCTTCTTTAAAAAAAAAAATCAAGATTCTGAATACCACAAGTTGCTTTCCCTGGGGTTGATTTTCACTGGAACTGTCATATGGCTTTACATACTATGTACATTATAAATTGCAATACAATAAATACTAAAACTAAAATAAAATAAGCAATTAGAAAATGCTCTTGTAGCACAGACTGGTTGAAGCAGTGGTTCCACCCACTGGGTAAAGAGGTTGATTTGTAGTAACAGAGGTGGCCAAAGGACCCTTGAGGATGATTACTCAGAAACTGTCATTCCATACAAAAATTGTGGTTACATCTCAGAATACATATAATTAATAAATAAAATTTGTTTCTAGATACTTTTTCTTGATGAGGAAATTACAGCAAGCTTGATATTATTGTATCATTTGTTTTAACAGATTAACGCAGAAAACAAGACCTGCACTGATATCTGAGACAGTTCAAGTTTACCAGATGAATCTGGGCATACACAACTTCTTCATAGACTCAGCTAACCAGTGGATTGAAAATGTAACATGCTAGTTTCTGTGGGAAATAAACAGCCCACCCAAATAAATTCTTCAAATAACACTATGTATAAAACATGTTATACTTTGTGCAATGTACAAAGCTGTATAAGACAAGATCCCTGTCCCCAGAAGCTTCCTAAGCTCTACAGAGAAAGGCATACTTACATAGCAGACTGTGTTACATGGAGAGAAACTTGTGCTATAATAGAGGATTAGCAGAATGATGCAGAGTAGACTTAATCCAAGGAGTGGCATTTGACTTGGCTCATTAGCTGAATATCTAGAAATATTAAAACAGATGGCCATTTTGAAGACCAAAGGAAAATCTTTTCTGACTTTTTAGGATGTATAAAATGAAACGAAGCTAGAAAATTGGCTAGATTTCAGAGGATTTTGAAGGCCAGTCAAAATTGTTAGATTTTATTGTATAGGCAATGAGTAGACCTGAAGAAGCTCAAGGAAGGGAGTGATACTATCTACCTTACATTTTAGGTATACAAGTAGAGTTGGTTTGTGAGTAATTGATCACAGAGATAATTCATTGCAATAGAGCAGAATAGAGATGACTAAGGCCCGGGGCAGCTATGGTATATATAAGGGAGATGAGTAAGATACACAGAACAGAGTAGGATGTGTTAAGTTATTGAATGTAAAAAAAAAGACAAAAAAAAAAGCATCAAAAGTAGTTCCAAATGTATAGCATAGGTATTTAGTAAGCTATTAGCCAAACTGGGACCCCAGATGAAGATCAATTTTGGAGACAAAATGATTGGATTCCATCTGGGGACTGTTGACATTAGGGAATCTAAAATTAGAC
Source organism: Ailurus styani (assembly GCA_002007465.1). Taxonomy (NCBI): domain Eukaryota; kingdom Metazoa; phylum Chordata; class Mammalia; order Carnivora; family Ailuridae; genus Ailurus; species Ailurus styani. The sequence continues at coordinate 82,051 of LNAC01000024.1, read as the reverse complement.
TCAAAACAAAATGTAGACATGATGCTCATAGAAGTGGGGTGGGGAGGAGATGGAGAGGTAGAAGCTATTTGCAAAGGAGATTGTTCAAGTAAGGAAAATAAGAAATCTTAAGCACAAGAAGTCTGTCTTTGTAAATTACATTCATTTAAGAGTTTAATGAAGATGGAGGCACAAAAATGAAATGTAGAAAAAAATGATACAAAGTATAACCTTTTTAACTCAAAAAATGTAAGGAAATCACTCCGTCATTTCTTTCATTTAATTCATATTATTTCACTTATTATGTGGTAGGTGTTTTTCTAGATCCTAAGTATCCAGTAGTAATAGGACATACAAAAAATACAAAAATCTCTATTCTAATGAAGATTACATACTCCCTTAATGAAGCTTAGAAGAAAAGATGAAATTTGGAACCCTAAAATCAGAGGAAAGATAGAAAGAAACTAATAATTTATTCATTTTTTTGTACTTAGGAAAATGAACATCTTTCCTTCTTTTTCATGACTTGCATCCATTTGTCAGGTACCACCAACACCATCTCCCAGTTCCAATCTCTGACAACATCCTAGAAAAGTGTACACATGGAGTACATAGACTACAACTGCAGAGAATGTTCAGTAGCATTCCTCAACAGATGCTCAACCCAAGGCAAATGTAAGGGGAAGGTCAAGGTTGTAGAAGACATTGTGGCCGTTCTGCACAAATCTAAAAGCCAGATCTCCTTGGAGATTTCCAAATTTCTCCTTTAGTTAAAGACAAAAAAAAACCCCTCAAAACCAAAAATAAACATTAAAAAAAAAGAAAAAAAAAGTATTCTTTTTATTTCCAGTCATTTTCTAAACCAGTAAACCACATTTCAGCAAACATGAAAGCACAAAGCAGATATTTAAGAAATAACTTTATTTTTAAGCATTAGCATAATGCAATGAAAATATTCAAAATATTTCATATGTGATTTACACCCAATAACTACTTAGAGAACACATTCTGCTATATTTAAAAAAAAAGTAAATCATGGAAATACCAATTATGCTTTTATTGAATTTGGTTAGAATGAATTTGCTTGTAGAAATCATGCTTTGCATAATCAAGAAATCAAATAGTGCTGCTCTAACTACTCTGTAGGAATTTTAAGAGTGAAAAAAATTGGGGGGTTACATAGATATTATCATTTTGCTTCTGCTTTAGTTGCTGAATTGGAAGTGGATTTCTAAAAGAGAGGATTAGAATAAGAATAGAAAAGACAAAACAGTTTAAAGTAATTTACTGCTTGATGAAAGACTAATGAATATTTGAAAATCTCATCTATCGCTTAGTTCAACTTAGATATAAGCAATTCATTGAGTGGAAATAGTTAAGCAATTCATTGGAAATAGTTGTTAATCAGCGACTATCTTGTATATTTGATACAAGTCATTTCATTCTTTACCCAAACATTTATTTAATGCTTCGTAGGTTTCTGGTAGATACAGAAGATTACACGTTACTGAGATGTGTACCTGAATTCAAGGAAGGTAAAATGTAAAGGAACAGACTTGCAAGCTAACACCCACAAATTAAATCTAGGAGAAGTGGAAGCACCAGAAGCCTCAGGAACACAGGGAAAGTCTTGTCATCAAGGGAGTCGGGGGAAAGAAAAGTGTGAAGAGGTGTTTCCATAGATTACTGTTGCTCAGTTACCAACTCTAAGTAATATCAGCTAAATGATATCTAAAGTCCATTCCAGCTCTTAGCATCTAAAAAGTCTACGATGACTGCAATACATTGTTTATAAAAACCAAAACAAAACCTTAAATCAGACAAACAAAGCAGACCAATTATTGTTTTCTTCACCGTTTTAGACCATTAATACCCTTCATGAGTAACTAAATAATTCATTTTTTAGCACGAGAATTATTTAGGAGGAAGTTTCAGAAATACGTTTGCGGTATATGCTGGCAGCAAGAGATAACAAATTAACAGATGATAAAATGAAATTAAAAGGTTTATTATGCTAGTGGCAAGACCCATTCTAGTTCCTAAGTTTTGTGTTATTACCTGGTTAGAAAATCTTTTATTCCATTTTTTTTACTCAGTATATGGTTTTAATAGAGGAAATATTTTTCTCCTTAAACCATATGTTGAAAAGAGTTAAAGACAAATAACTATTCCAAAATATGATATTCTAAAAGGGATAAAGTTTATTATTTTCACTCCACTGGCAAACACAACACAACTGGACAGAAAGAACGAGAGTCAGTTCACCTCTGCTCAACTCATTGTACTTTTGAAGCATCTGCCATATAGGGTGGCCTTTATTCTAGTCTGTAATGGCGAGAGACATGTAGAATTGGTGTCACTTCCTTAAAAAGCAGATAATCACTGGAGAAAAGCAGACAATTGCTGAAGCTACTGAAATATGAGACAATACAGGATAAGGGATGCACATGTATGGAGGAAGATCATGTGGCCATGTATCATGGGTGATTTGTGGGTGAACACAACATTTTGGCCAGATCTTAAAAGGTGAGTAGGATTTTGTCAGAGAAATAAGGGGAAGGGGGAGCTAGAAAGAACTGGAGCAAGAGTGTGTACCATGAGTTATTACCTACGAGTGGATCACTGAATAATTATTTCGGAGTGAATAATGAAAGGTGGATTTGTACTCTGAAATAAGTCTAGCAAGTTAGGTTAGTAGAGGAAAGACTATTGAAAATGTAGATTCTAGTGCTCCTTCACTACTAAGGAAGATAAACAGATTATCACCGATGATCTCTATGTTCTCTTCCAGTTTCCTAAGTGTTCTTCTGAAGTGTAGTAATTACACGTTTTTTTTTACACTTCCTTCTTTATTCCATTGCCTTATTTCTTTGACATAAGGACAATTACAAGGAATTACAGAGGGATTAAGAACTATGAGACTATTATATTCAGCACAAAATAGTCATCTTGGGTTCCAAAAATTTAGAGACTGGAACATGTCAGAATTTCAAAGATGGTAGGGAAAGTTTCTTACAGTTCCTCAGAGTATATTAACAGCTCTAATGACTCAGTTTTCTTTAAACCTTTTCAGAATAGGGTATATTTTCCTTGTCATATTTTCTATGTGGACCTTCTTTCAGTGTTTCCTGATTATACTTTGAGTATCCAATGTAGTATACCAGTACTTAGAGTTCTTACATCAAATCACCTCTGGGTAGTTGATCTTTTTTATTAACAAGTAATCAATGATTGCCTCCAGCTCTAAATTCAATCTATTATGACTAGGCAGAAGAATACAGGGGAAAAAGTGAGAGAAAACTACATAGAAATAGCTTCTTGTCATTGCTTTCCTCAGAAAGAGGTGGTAGGCATGGCTGGCACCTAGAATTAAAAAAAAAATTGCTCTCCATGACACACAATTAAATATAGACTTTCCTGGATTAAAGATCATTTAATTAGCATCTGTCACAGAAATGTGTGAGCTGAGGTAACAAAGCTGATAATGTACAATTAGACTAAAACTCAACTTTGACTTTCTTCTGCCTCATTGTTTATTTTATGAGGAAAAAAAAGAACTATGACGACTCTAAATATTTCAAAAGAAAGAAAGCAAACAAAATCTGTGCACTACGTGATTGCACGGTAATTGCCAAAACATGTCGAAGGAAAAAATATCTAATTCCATTAGAATAGCTAAATTGGTTTGATCAGCAGTAGTCATCCCTCCCAAACACACACACACACACATACGTACACACCATTCATCCTCCTTCCACCCACACAAACATTATTAGCACTGACTTAAACTTAGAACATAATTTACTAATGACTAGAAATGAAAATTCTGGGAAGTCTGTACATGCAACATAGAAATTGACCTGTTTAAAAAAACTGTGACAGTATTAAGATACACACTTAACTAATTTATTTCATTGATTTAGTTGAGTCTTAAAATCTATGGTCATCAAAATGTTGCTTCCATTTGCTTATTTCTAATTATTTCTAATCTAGAGGAATACACACACACACAAAATACGGGAAAGGTACAATTCTGAGAAATGACACATAGAGTCACTTTGCAAAATTCAGAGTAGTCTTAGGTGGAGACATTATTAAGATAAGATATCAGATTTTAGGTTTGTATTTATTTATTTATAACTTGTTGGATATATATTTTCACAGGTTTTATAATTCCTTGTCCTCAACAAAGTACTGCTCATAAAGTAACAAAAGTGAATGGAGACAGAAGTCAACACCTGATATAAAAATTGTGGAAAACAAAGGCAGATTATCATTTTATAAGACTACATTAGGGCTTTTTCATGATCTGAGTGGCGTGTAACAATCTTGGTAAGTGGAAAATGAAAATTTTGTCCTAGAGAAATGTATTTTTCCATACTATATTTCTGTAGGGGAGTGTTACTGCCAACTACAGTAGTCTACAGTAATTGGTGATGTGTGCAGATAATTTTAGTGACGCATAATTACCTCTTAATTTCTACAACATCTAAATTGCTGCATACTGCAATTAATCATAACCTGTGGCCATACAGTTACAAAATACATCATTTGATTGTCTGTGAAATGAAAATTGTTGATATAAGCTTTCATGCAGAAACTAGAAACCTCAGTGGGAGTCTGGTAAAGAGAACAGTGGTGAAGGTACTCAAGCCCTTACCTGTGACATGACTTTAGGCAAATCACTTCTCAGGTCTAATCTTTAATTTTGTTAGCTGCCATGTGTGAACACTGGTGCCTATCTGTTCCAGTCAGACTCAGTGGAATCTCATCCAATTCTTCTCAAAGAGGTACAAAATAGCTGAAATCTTCTTTGGAGATTAACACCATATGAAGACGGCCATGTGTAGTCTGATCAGGCATGGGGGCAAAGTTGTCTCATCCTTGTCTGCCCACTGGCTATTTGACTTTGGACAAATCGCTTTACTTTTCTCTTTCCTCACTTATAAAGTGAGTATATTAGACCAGATGTTCCTTAAAAGCTTGCCTGTCTCTAAAACTATGGCTTAAATATATGTTAGGAGTCTGATTTTTAAAAATACCTAAACATCGCATTATCTCTGCTCCTGAAATAATTTATGTACCAGAAGTATACCTTTTATATGTGCAAAGCTAAAAAAATTCATGACCACATGATTGAAATAACCATGTTATTCCAAGAATCAAATAAAGAAATATCCTCCCCCCCAACATGTGAGTAAACTAGTATGGGTATGTGCTGTAAGAATTTAAAAATAGACTGCCTTTCTGCCTTTAATCTTATAGATTGGAGGCTTTGGAAGTGACTGAAAATGTAATGATCCTGAACTCAGTCTGCAAGATCCACAAAGCTGACTATTAATCTTAAAATGTTCCAAAATATGCAGGTTTTACTTTACTCTATCAACAGAAAATATTTGCATTTAAAAATTATTCACTTATAACTGATAAAAAGACTCGAATAGCCATAGAGTTTTCAGTATACCCTAAGGTGCTTTTTATGATAAGGCTGAATTGGTATGTGCTTGAGGAGACTATCCTTATATTAGGTCTTATGGGTGAGTGTACTGTGTCACTGTGATTTATAGTAACTCAACTCTGCCTGGGGAGAACATGGGTCTTTTGAGGAGCTGAAGTCTTATTTTGGAGAATCAGTTTGGGGTTGCTAATTGGAAATTGTCAAAATGTGTTGCTTCAGTCCAATGAGAACTTATCAGGCTTACTTTACCATACTGGTGGTAAATAGGATAACACCTGATTCATGCGTAACTGCTTGTGATATCCCAGCTGGGTTTTAACCTGACTGAAGATAGTGTGAATATGAGTGACATTTTGGTAAAAGTATACATAAGGGTAATTATAGATGGTTGAATAAATTCACTATAAAATATCAGATGGTATTAAACCTGAGACAACCCATTCATCAAGTATTTGAAAAAACTTACTAAATCTCTGGCCTTAAACAACTTATACCCTAGTATAAGGGTCTGTCCACAAAGGGACAGGGTAAAAGAAATAGATTTGATTTTCTGGGCTACGTGGTTCCTGTCATAACTGTTTAAACTTTGCTATTGTTGACCTGAAACAGGCACAGACAAAACATAAACAATTGGGTGTGGTTTTGTTGTTTACACTAGCAGTTTGCCTTACAATAAATAGTAAGAGTCATATGTAACATGAATATAAATCAAATAAGGAAAAACAGAAAAATAAGAAAACAATTGATATAGAAAAGAAATGATTTAGAAATTCAGAAGAGCAAGACTTCTGTGGGTGGAAGAGATTGCTGAGATAACGTTCAGTCTTTTTAGAAATTCTCTTTATCTGATTTCATGATGAGGAGCTTCACCACGATCCTGTTAGTTCCTTTTATTATTCTTTCCTTTGGTAAATTATATGACAGTAGTTCATAATTATTATATGTGGTCTGGAATGGAAGCATTTGACGGCTGTGTTATATAGTTCTTCATATTAGGATCAATCGTGAAATCATAAGAAAAAGGACAGTCTTACATAAAACTCTTTTCATAGACTCCATCATAAGCTAAATTGACAGGCCTATTATATTCAGAAACTGGGAAGTTAAAATGGTTCAACTTGGGAGGTAGGCTTGAATAGATTCTTAATCTGTTTATTTATTGCTTTCAGCTCTGGAAAGGATTTCATCACAGTCTGTCTCAACACTCAGGTGTGATTCGCAGATAAATGAAAACAACTATCGTGTTCTGGAAAAGAATACCTTTCTCAACAATGGAGTCACTTGTACCAAGACTTTCTCTGCCTTTTAAGTCCAGATATTTTATCTACTACATTGAAATCACCATTTTTTTAGATTAAAAAAATAGGTTAAAACTCTTTAAGAAATCAATTACATTACTGAAATATTCACTTGAGCATTATATTAAAAACAATATAAATAGTCTTTAATAGCATTATTAGTGTCAGTAAGACATTTTTATCTTAACCATAATTTACAGTGCTTACTTGAATAACGTGTCCACTTGTTGGCTTATTTAAGAATGGAAAAGTTAAGTCTTTTGTTTGGTGCCAATTTTCTCCAAAGAGCACTGAAAACAACCACTCCATGGCTATGATTTGACTGTATTTACAACTTGCACAATTTTCTTTCATACAGAACCAAGATGAGAGCATTTTGTTATCTTCCAGCTGGTACCTGTGATTAAAGCAGTGGGTACACAGGCACTCAGGTGCAAACCTTTATTCATGTCACAGCATCCTTCTTTACATCACTGCTCCATCAGCCTTGATTCCAATAAAACTGTGTACTGCTACATAAAGGCTTACAAAGAATAAATATGTATTCACCATATATGGGCCAAGAATGGATTCATACATTACAGTTTCAGCAAAATGTAAGTTTAAATATCTCCAACTCTGCACACAACATAGTGCTTGCATTTCCTATTAAAAGTACTTAATGTCTGATTGCCAAAAATGAAATTTGTTTAAGAATTTTGACAACAGTTTATTTGTTCTCTGCAAGGGCACCGGCTCTGTGGTTTTTCATAAGCTACCATGCAAGGCAATTGACTGATTTTTGTCATAAGGAAAACAACTTCAAATGATGCCTTAATAGATTTGAAATCGTGTCTACCATTAGTGACAGTATCCATCAAAATCATCCTGGATAGCATTACTCTGCGCTTGTTCAGAAAAATCTATTGACACAACAGAGAGGTTACTCTGCTTTATTTGAAAACGTCAGGAAAATAATTTGTCTTCAAGACACTGTGGTGAAATATTTAACAGATAAGACAATGGGGGTTGGGGGAACAATAGTTGTCTTTACAAAAAAACAAACTGATTTTCAGATGTCTACATTATACTTATTCACATTTTGGTTTAGATATCTGCAAAGAGTTACCCCACTTTCAGATAAACCTTCTTTGAGCACACACAGGTTCATGTTGTCTTTTTGGATTAATAGGATTTATGACATTTCATTATGCTTATTACTACTTTTGTGCTTTAATGTATCATTTTTGAGCTGCTGGACTTCTTCTTACAATTGGGGATTAAAGTAGCAAAAATAATGAAAGTGCCAATTTAGCAAAAGAAACCAGCACTCAAAAGATATGAAAATACTCCTCTTTATGGCAGAGTAATATTCCATTGTATATATATGCCATATCTTTATCCATCCATGAGTTGATGGACACTTGGATTGCTTCCATATCTTTGCTATTGTAGATAATGCTACAATAAACATAATCTTTTCTAATTGGTGTTTTCATTTTCTTTGGGCAAATACCCACTAGTGGTATAGTAGATCATATGGTTATTCTATTTTTATTTTTTTGAGGAAACTCTGTATTTTTTTTCACAGTGGCTGCACCAATTTTCACTCCCACCAACAGTCCATGAGGGTTCCTTTTTCTCCACATCCTCGCCAACACTTGTTATTTCTTGTGTTTTTGACTTTAGCCATTCTTGCAGGTATAAGGTGATAACTCAGTGTGGTTTTGATTTGTATTTCCCTGATGCTCAGCCATAAAAATATCTTGCCATTTGCAACAAAATGGATGGACCTACAGCGTGTAATGCTAAAGGAAGTAAGTCAGAGGAAGACAAATACCATATGATTTTAGTCACATGAAATTTAAGAAACAAAACATATGAACAGAGGAAGAAAGAGACAAATGAAACAGACTCTTAAATACAGAGACAAACTGGTGATTACCAGAGGGGAGGTGGGTGGGAGGATGGATGAAATAGGTGAAAGGAATTAAGAGTACACTTAATGTGGGGTACCTGGTGGTGCAGTCAGTTGACTGTCAGACTCTTGTTTTCAGCTCAGGTCATGAACTCAGGGTTGTGAGATCGAGCCCCATGTTGGGCTCCACATTCAGCACAGAATCAGCTTGACTTTCTCTCCCTCTTCCTCTGCCCCTCCCACCCATTCTCTCTCATAAATAGATAAATAAATCTTTTAAAAAAGTACACTTATCATGATGAGCACTGAGAAATGTATAGAATTGTTGAATCACTATATTGCATACCTGAAACTAATATAACACTATATTAATTATACTTCCATTATTTTAAAAATGGGAAAATACTTAGGCTGAGACAAGGAGAAACTTGTAAACTGAAATTTATGTGAAAGAAACTTCTCCAAATAGTCTTTGATCAAAACAGTTGCCATAAATCAATCCATGTGATACAATACATTAATAAAAGAAAGAATAAGAACCATATGATACTCTCACTAGATGCTGAAAATGCATTTGACAAAGTACAGCATCCTTTCTTGATCAAAACTCTTCACAGTGTAGGGATAGAGGATATATGCCTCAATATTATAAAAGTCATCCATAAATAACCCACAGCAAATATCATTCTCAATGGGGAAAAACTGAGAGCTTTTCTCCTAAGGTCAGGAACACAGCAGGGCTGTCCACTAGCACCACTGCTATTCAACATAGTACTAGAAGTCCTAGCCTCAGCAATCAGACAACAAATAGAAATAAAAGGGATCCAAATTGGCAAAGAAGTCAAACTCTCACTCTTTGCAGATGATATGATACTTTACGTGGAAAACCTAAAAGACTCCACTCCAAAACTGCTAGAACTCATACAGGAATTCAGTGAAGTGTCAGGATATAAAATCAATGCACAGAAATCAGTTGCATTTCTATACACCAACAAGAATACAGAAGAAAGAGAAGTTAAGGAGTCAATCCCATTTACAATAACACACAAAACCATAAGATACCTAGGAATAAACCTAACCAAAGAGGCAAAGACTCTATACTCAGGAAACTATAAAGTACTCATGAAAGAAATTGAGGAAGATACAAAGAAATGGGAAAATGTTCCTTCCCTGCTCATGGATTGGAAGAACAAATATTGTGAAATTGTTTATGCTACCTAGAGTAGTGTACACATTTAATGCAATCCCTATCAAAATACCATCAACTTTTTTTTTTTAAAGATTTTATTTATTCATTTGACACAGAGAGAGAGATTACAAGTAGGCAG